>SJYW01004191.1:132864-157121 GCA_006410735.1 Raphicerus campestris
GCTGATTACTGAGGAAGACTTTCGTATCTCTCCATGCTATTCTTTGGAACTCTGCATTCAACTGGTTATATCTTTCCTTTTCTCCTTTGCTTTTCACTTCTCTTCTTTTCACAGATATTTGTAAGGCCTCCTCAGACAGCCATTTTGCTTTTTTTCATTTCTTTTTCTTGTGGATGGTGGATCCCTATCTCTTGTACAATGTCATGAACTTCCATCCAGAGTTCATCAGGCACTCTATCTGTCAGATCTAGTCCCTTAAAGCTATTTCTCACTTCCACTGTATAATAGTAAAGGATTTGATTTAGGTACATGAATGGTCTAGTGGCTTTCCTTACTTTCTTCAATTTAAGTCTGAATTTGGGAAGAAGGAGTTCATGATCTGAACCACAGTCAGTTCCTGGTCTTATTTTTGCTGACTCTATAGAAATTCTCCACCTCTGGATGCAAAGAATATAATCAATTTAATTTCAGCGTTGACCATCTGGTGATGTCCATATATAGAGTTTTCTTTTGTCATTGGAAGAGGATGTTTGCTATAATCAGTGGGTTCTTTCGGCAGAACTCTATAAGCCTTTGCTCTGCTTTATTTTGTACTTCAAGGCCAAATTTACCTGTTCCTCCAGGTGTTTCTTGACTTCCTACTTTTGCATTCCAGTCCCCTATTAAAAAACAAAAACAAAAACAAAAAACAAAAAAAAAACATCATTTTGGGGTGTTAGTTCTAGAAGGTTTTAGAGTTCTTCTTAGAACCGTTTAATTTCAGCTTTCAATTCCAGCATTACTGGTCAGGACATAGACTTGGATTACAATGATATTGAATGGTTTGCCTTGGAAACAAACAGAGATCATTCTGTTGTTTTTGAGATTGCCTCCAAGTACTGCATTTCAGATTCTTTTGTTGACTACGATGGTTACTCCATTTCTTCTCAGTGATTCTTTCCCACAGTAGTAGATATAATGGTCATCTGAGTTAAATTCACCCATTCCTGTCCATTTTTTTTGCTGATTCTTAAAATTTCGACGTTTGCTCTTGCCATCTCCTATTTGACCATTTCCAATTTGTATGAAAAAGTAAAAAGATAGTACTCTGAAATGGCACAAAAGATAGGACACTGAAAGATGAACCTCCCCCATGTCAGTAGGTGCCCAATATGCTGCTGGAGATCAGTGGAGAAATAACTCCAGAAATGAAGAGACAGAGCCAAAGCAAAAACCACACCCAGTTGTGGATGTGACAGGTGATGGAAGCAAGGCCCAATCCTGTAAGTACTGTACACATTAGCTCATTTACTCTCAATCCATACTTTGAGATAGGTATCTTTATTATGGGGCTTCCCTGGTGGCTCAGACAGTAAAGAATCTACCTGCAATGCCCTAGATCAGGAAGAACCCCCAGAGAAGGGAATAGCTACTCACTCCAGTATTCTTGCCTGGAGAATTCTGTGGACAGAGGAGCCTGGTGGGCTACAGTCTCTGGGGTCACAAAGATTTGGGCCCAACTGAGCAACTAACACTTTCACACACACATTTCACATCATTATTATTTCTACTTTATAGAAGCATAAATTGACAAACAGTGCTGTTATGTAATCTATCCAGATTTACATTCCTTATAAAGGGCAGGTCTAGAATCCAATCCAGGGTCTCTGGAATTCCCAAGTATGGCTGCTTTCTCTTACCTGTGAGGCTTGACTGCGAAAAACTCCTTTTAGATATTCTTATCTTCGGCTTCCATTACATAATTCCATTGAACCTTATCATTTTTTTTTCCTGCTATTATTCTTTCCACTAGAATATAACACTTTACAGAATATGACACTTGCCATGTAACTTGCTTATCACTGTGTTTCCAGCATGGAAATAATGCTTGGTTTATATTTGATGCTTAATAGTTTTTTGTCAAGTGAATAAAGGATACTCATTGATTATCTACCCTGTGCTACGTATAATGAAAGATGTTCCTTTATTATCTCAATGAGTGATACTGAAGAAATTAATAAATGAATGGGAGCTCAACTGAGTGGTTGACACATTTGCCGTGTGGGTGACCAGAAATACACCAATGTCATGAATTCCTGCTGTTTTTTTGATGATACTTTAAAATTCCGTTATCTTTTTTTGTTTGTTTGTTTGTTTTTGTTTTGCCAGTGAGATTTCCAATAGATAATTCATTTGAGGTACTGGATCAACATTTTAACATTCACTGTTTCATTATTTGGATTCTTTCCTCTTTCCCTCATCCATCCTGCCCCAGAATCTGTGAGTCACAGCCACCATGTTTCTGCTGCTAGACCTGGAGACCTAACACCTTTCCATGTTAAGTAAAAAATGTATTATGTGAACACCTAGTGATAGCTTTTCTTGACTGCTTTTACAGATTATTTAAACATAAGGGCTGAATTCAATGTTTTCTGATGGATCACCTATCAAGAGGCAAGTGGGTTTTTTAAATAAAATTTGGATTATAGACTGTTTCCAAGGTTCTTAAGTCCAGGCTGAAACATGTCTGGAAACACTGGATCAACAGAGGAAAAGATAAAGCTACATAAGACATTGAAATGAAAAAGAGAATACCTGTACTGGAGGGGGACCAAACACCCCAAAAAGACCCTGATTAAAACTGTTTGCCATGTTTGATAGAATCAGATTTTGGAGAAATTTTGCAGTAAATCTGTTTCTATTTTTCTACCCACAATCACTTTGCAATGGCCTTAACTAGAGTCCATGAGATCTGAGTGAATATTGTTTATAAGTACTGATGATTATATATTAATTCAGGGCTATTATAAGACCATGGAGGAAAAAAGAGACATCTAAAAATGCAGAACATAATGAAGAGCAGAGGCAATTCAGGGGCCACAAATGTGAAACATGAAAGAAAAATCATCCTAAAGGCGGGGCTTCTGGAGTGTAGCGAGGAGGTAGAGTGCCTGCCCAGAAAATCAGGAAGACCTTCACTACCACACTGCTCCCCAAATGACTCTGTCAGGAGGCCCCTGACAATTGCTTGATTGCCAAACTGCATCTACCTGAGGTGATCAAAATGTCAAATGTCACTTTAACTGGAAGAGCTTCATTCCTAGGTCCTGGGAATTTTCTGAGGAGCACACTTACCCTCTGCTTCTCTGCTTGTGAAGCCTGAAAACTGTATTGACTGATGGAAAGAATAATATGTTCATCCTTCCAGCCAAGAATTGGCAAACCAAGGGTCCTCTGCTTTTTTGTCCATCCTAATCTAGAGCCTATTGACTGATTCAGTCTCTCTAGTCATATGTACTGACTTGTACTTTTTAAGCATGTCATGGTCTTTCATCTTTCTATCTTTTGCAAACATGTCTCTCTCTCTCCTTAAAATGTGCTTTATAACCTGGTCAATATGCTCAATAATTTCCCACATATCAACTTTTAACTTTAAGGCCATTTTCTCTTCAAGGTTCATTTAGATAAATTCCATAAAGTAGAAGTACTAGCTCCCTCTTTTACGCCCCCATCAAAATTAAATATTTTTTTCCTTAACTTAGGCATATATAATATCTCTTTGCACTTTTATGTTTACATTCAACCCCTCCTTACTACTACTGTATTATAAACACCTTGAAGAGTTTAGTTAAGTTAGCAAATAATAAGAGATTAAAGGAATATTTGTCTTATTAATGTATTAATTATATAAAAATAATATTTTCTGGCTTTGCAATTTTCCCTTATGAGGTCAGCTCATAATCAGCATATCTGGTGCACACAAAGGACTCTTGATATTCCATAATGTGTGGAAGAAGTCTCCTACTAAAAAATAAGGAGAAACCTTGAATATACAACCTTTTACAGTGATCCAAGTCTAATGGATCTAGTCTTTTACTAGTTTTTTACTCCAAGACTAATTATTTCTGTTACCTGGGAAAATTATTTCAATTTTTAAATAATGAAAACTTCATCAGTGAAATGAGTATCACTAATAGCATCTTATCTATTATTGGAAAATATAGGAATTAAGGAAAGTTTATTTGCTATTATTTACTTTGTGAATTTATTTTTCCCAATATGAAAAGTTTCTTGCTTGTGTTTTTATTATTAGGATTGAAAGTGAAAGTGAAATCAGTCAGTCGTATCCAACTCTTTGCCACCCCTTGGACCACCAGCCTCCTCCATCCATGGGATTTTCCAGGCAAGAGTACTGGAGTGGGTTGCCATTCCCTTCTCCAGGAGATCTTCCTGATCCAGGGATTGAACTCGTGTCTCCCGCATTGTAGGCAGACGCTTTACCGTCTGAGCCACCAGGGAAGTCATTATTGGAATTAACTTTGGCAAATATTTAGAGGAAAAAGTAAACTCTGTAGACTCAGAATGTAAAAATGTGGTAAAAGCTTTTGGCAAGAGAAAAGAAGAAATCATAGTTTATTAACATATCAAAAATTCAGGTCCTCTTTTACACTCGTGTTAACCCAACACCCCTTCTGAGATTTGCCTTGTTAACAGAGAAGGAAGAGCAGTCTGGAGACAGGGAGGCAGGAAGATTTGATCTGATACTCAGCAGGGAGGAGGAAAAGAAAGTTTGTATTCTTAAGCTATTTCAAGAGTACTGATAACATAAACTTGAAAGAGGACAAATCATCTATCTAAAAAAATAATTAAGACCAATAAAATGGTTACAAAATTTGTCCAGGATAACAACCTTTAAGATCTACAAAGAGATGACAGTGTTTGATAGGGATGGGAGGTGTTTACTTGCCTGGGTATTGTGAGGGAAGAGGGGTTCATTAAAACAATAGCTTTTCTTTGTGTTAGTTGTGATGCTTAACTTTTATACTGTTTTATGTAAAGTTCTGTTAACTGTGCATAGGTTAACGTGATTTCCATTGAGTATGTCATCATCAATAACAACAACAGTGCTTTAGTCAAAACAAAAATGGTTATTTCCCTCTCCTGTAAAAGATATCTCAATTGAGGGCCCAATGATCCATTCAAAAGAGGCTCAGATTAGATTGGAATAAAGTCCTATCATAGGAGATTCTATAAATAAACTCTTTAAGGCTATTTTTGTATACTGTAANAGTGTTTTAGTCAAAACAAAAATGGTTATTTCCCTCTCCTGTAAAAGATATCTCAATTGAGGGCCCAATGATCCATTCAAAAGAGGCTCAGATTAGATTGGAATAAAGTCCTATCATAGGAGATTCTATAAATAAACTCTTTAAGGCTATTTTTGTATACTGTAAATTGATTTCCAGTCATACTTATTTTCTCTTTTGTAAATTGTCTATAAGCAACTATTAAGTTCTTTTTATCAGTTCTAGTGTGAATTTATTTCCATGAGCATTATAATTAAGAATATCAATATGTGATAAATTCTATTCAGGAATAATATTTTTGCATTTTAGTTCTTATTTTGTAGATGTATTTATCTTTTGGGAGTCTACTGAGCATTTTTATAATATAGAAAAAACATATTGTTAGTTTAAAAATGTTATCAATGTGTTGAAATTTATTTTTAGTTCTAATCCAAGGTTCTAATCTAATCCAAAATCACTGCAGATGGTGACTGCAGCCATAAAATTAAAATATGCTTGCTCCTTGGATGAAAGCTATGAAAAACCTAGACAGCATATTAAAAAGCAGAGACATTACTTTGTCAACAGAGGTCCACGCAGTCAGAGTTATGGTTTTTCTAGTGGTCATGTATGGATGTGAGAGTTGGACCATAAAGAAGGCCGAGCGCCAAAGAATTGATGCTTTTAAACTGTAGTGTTGGAAAAGACTCTTGAGAATCCCTTGGACAGCAAGGAGATCAAACCAGTCAATCCTAAATGAAATGAATCCTGAATATTCTTTAAAACGACTGATTCTGAGGTTGAAGCTCCAATACTTTGACCACCAGATGGGAAGAGCCTACTCTAGAAAAGGCCCTGATGCCTGGAAAGTTTGAAGGCAGGAGAAGGGGATGAGATGAGATGATTGGATGAGATGATTGGATGGCATAACTGGCTCAATGAACATGAGCTTGAGAAAGTTCCAGAAGATGATGAAGGCCAGAAGAGCTTGACATGCTGCAGTCCATGGGGTAGCAAAATTTCAGACATGACTGAGCAACTGACAACAATAACAACAATCCAAGAATTATGATAAGGTTACCTGCACTTCTGATTTTTTTTCTTGTTTTCCCTTATAGGTGACTTTTCTTTCTAGAGTTTAATTTTTCATAACCAGTTATTCTCATGAAATTTAAAAATAATTATTTCNTTTGAATTAAATTGTTTGAATAGGCAGAACTTGCTTTCTTTTTATTCTTTTGTGTTTTTAAAATTGCATTCATGGAAAATTAATCTCTGAACTTTCACATTCACTTTGATAAATATTTCAAGTTATCAGTTACAAGGATTTGATTGTTTTGTATGGTCATTTGATGTCTTTCTCATACAAATACTCAGAAAACACAGTACACTTTGAAGTCCTTTAGACTTCATTCAATTGAGATTGCTTTTTATGGTACCCAAGATCTTTTTCTTAGCTTTCTTTTTTTTTTTTTTTTTAGCTTTTAGGCATTCTACGTGAGAAAACAATTTGGAAACTGAACCAATGAATTATTGCAATTTAGAAGGTATCATAAGTCTGTGATAGTGACACTAGGAGAGGTACAAAGTTCCCACATTAATCTCAGTGGACTAATTATGGTCACTTAAGCGTCAGTGTTGACAACTTTTTTCTCTGCAATGGAAAGGGCTAACTACTGTGCTTTTCTAGGCCAGCTGAACACCCACCATAGCAGGAGGTGGCATTCATTTGAAATAATGTGTTATATGGAGAGCCTTTATGAACTAGTGTGTAGAAATTGAGTATTATTTTGATTAATTGGTTAATTGAAGTGCTGCTACTACTGTCCTTAAAATTAGAATGAAAGTAATGGTTATAGTATTGTCAGCTAAAAAGTGTCTGGACTCCAGCCGTGAAGTTTATAGGATTTTGTATTTTTTCTATAAAATATCATCCACCAGCAGGGAAGACAGTTTACCTTAATAAGATAATAAATATTTTGGAAAGAAACATCCCTATATCTTATAATACTATCTTATATTAAAGCGTCAAAGAAGGCTCAAATAAAGCATTGAGCAAAGGATAAATCCCCACTCCTTTTAAAAGAATATTTACAAATATCAAGTTTTAAATAGTGCTCATCACCATCTTCTCTGTTGGCTGATACTAGGCTATGGAGTACAATAATAATAATAAAATTAAAGTGCTACCAATAATTAGGACAAAAAAACTGCACTACCTTATTCTGTTGAACATTTCTTTTTCCATGCAAACACAATAGGATCATTATTAGTTGGTTTATATGTTGTAATATGTGCTGTAGTTAAAACGTGTTTTGCTTATAAAGCATATGTGTTGTACTGGTTATACATGCATGTGTATTTATGTTATATAACTACACATGTATTATATATTATAATTAAAAGATAACAGAATGTTGACAAAGTCAATTTGTTGACATGTTGTAATTTTTTTCCAGATTTAAAAATAAAAAGAAAAATTTATCTCATAAAACATATTTCATTTTTACTTCATCTAGCAAAACACTGGCTATATATTTACACTAATATATAACAAAGGCAATGTATAAATCATAATTGGAAATGTACATTTTGCGTGCACATCTGCTGTTATACTTTTGCTAAAATAGTATCCCTTTTTTTAAAGCATACTCAATAAAGTATTTATGTTTTAATAATCTGTTAAACAGAACACCTTTTACCCAATTATCATATTTAAAAACAATTTTAATTAAATAAAGGAGGAATCTGGGACCACAAAACAATCTTTACTTGTTACTCTAAATTACTACTTCAGAATTATCTAATTTAAAAACAGATCAGAAAATCTGAATTCAGTAGATTGCCTTTTGAGTGATTCATCATTCATGAGTATAATGAAACAAATGTCTGTAATTATAATCAGTTAGGCCATTAAAATCCTAAACTCTGATATCAAAAGAATAACACTTTAAGGAGAATTTTTAATTTATTCAAAAAATGAAAGTGTCTTTTTGACTACCAGGCATGGTGAGGCTAATGAGTGAGTTTTTAAATTTTTTTTTCCCCAAATTTCAGTACAGAGAATAGAGAGGAGGTTGAAAGCTTTAGAGCTGCACTCCAGCTAACACAGTTACCATCAAATTAATCAATCATAACTGTAAATGAAATTCAATAAATGTATTCAAAATAATACAGTAAATCTAAAAAATTGTATGGGTACATAATCATATATAATATGCATTATTTATTGACATATGTAACAATATTCTAAAGTCATGCAATAGAATTATCAACACAAAATTCAGGACTGGGAGAAAGAGAGTTATGAGAAAGGTGTAAATAAGGTGTTTCACCAGTTTTAGCAATGAGACTTAAATGAGGTTATGAGTGAAACATATAATCACTATCTTGCTATATTTTAGAACGTATATTTTTATGTATTGAATATTTTACATTTAAAAAGGTAATTATAATATAACAATATGTGGGCTTAATAGAAGAATGGATACTGCCTCTATTATTGTATTTTCAGTCTCAAAATATCAAAGGCTAAAAACAATTAAATTTTATCTCTCATACATGTTTCTGGTATTTTGGACTGTTTTTCTCAAGGTGGTTGATAGAATCACAGAGGATCAAGTCAAAGCAGGCAAGCATAAATTAATTCTTTTTTTATTTTATACTTACACATTCCTGTGGCTAAAGAAAATCTCTATGATGAGCTGAAAGTCAATATGACTTCTGTGCACTTTGCCTATTGTAGGTCTAGGTACTGCGAAGCCACTGGACACAGGACGTAGATGCACAATTCCCTCAAAGGAAGGGAGTGAAAAGTTGGGAACAATAATTAATCCACTCTATTATGAAAGATAAACCTACTGATCTTGAATAGAAAGTAACTGTTATTAAGAAAATCCCAGAAGTTATCAAGAAAGCACAAAATGGGTGATTAAGAGGAGAGTTCTGAAATAAGATTTTAGGGGTTTCCAGTAGTACTCTAACTAATAGGAAGAGTTGTTAAAATAATAAACAGAGTCTATAATTTTAGAACTATAATTTCTATACGGATTAAATTGTCATTCAAAATACGGAAACTTTATTTTTTTTTGCTTTTACTTTTTTCAGATTTTATTTTATTTATTTATTTGTTTAACTTTACAATATTGTATTGGCTTTGCCATATCAACATGAATCTGCCACAGGTGTACATGAGTTCCCAATCCTGAATCCCCCTCCCTCCTCACTCCCCGTACCATCCCTCTGGGTCATCCCAGTGCACCAGCCCCAAGCATCCAGTATCATGCATTGAATCTGGACTGGTGATTCATTCTTATATGCTATTATACATGTTTCAATGCCATTCTCCCAAATCATCCCACCCTCTCCCTCTCTTACAGAGTCCAAAAGACTGCTCTATACATCTGAGTCTCTTTTGCTGTCTCGCATACAGGGTTATCGTTACTGTCTTTCTAAATTCCATATATATGCATTAGTATACTGTATTGGTGTTTTTCGTTCTGGCTTACTTCACTCTGTATAATAGGCTCCAGTTTCATCCACCTCATTAGAACTGATTCAAATGTATTCTTTTTAATGGCTGAGCAATAATCCATTCCATTGTGTATATGTACCAAAGCATAATGTACAATACTATCTTGCCTGCATTTAATATAAAATAATTCGGACAATTTGAAAGCAAAAGGAGTAAAGTAGATGTGTGACGCAACTTAAATCAAGAGAAATCACTGTTAGTGATGTCAAAAGCTATTTAAAGTGATAGAGTATAACAAAGGATAAAGAACAATATATCTTTGAGAAACAAATATAATGAATTACTTAATTCACAATCCCTTGTGAAAATATTACTAAGACATAAATAACATATTTTCACATAATATATAATTTCAGTTCAGTTCAGTCGCTCAGTCGTGTCCGACTCTTTGCAACCCCATGAATCGCAGGATGCCAGGCCTCCCTGTTCATTACCATCTCTCGGAGTTCACCCAGACTCACATCCATTGAGTCCGTGATGCCATCCAGCCATCTCATCCTTGGTCGTCCCCTTCTCCTCCTGCCCCCAATCCCTCCCAGCATCAGAGTCTTTTCCAATGAGTCAACTCTTTTCATGAGGTGGCCAAAGTACTGGAGTTTCAGCTTTAGCATCATTCCTTCCAAAAAAGTCTCAGGGTTGATCTCCTTCAGAATGGACTGGTTGGATCTCCTTGCAGTCAGAGGGACTCTCAAGAGTCTTTTCCAACACCACAGTTCAAAAGCATCAATTCTTTGTCATTCAGCCTTCTTCACAGTCCAATTCTCACATCCATACATGACCACAGAAAACACCATAGCTTTGACTAGACGGACCTTAGTTGGCAAAGTAATGTCTCTGCTTTTGAATATACTATCTAGGTTGGTCATATGCTATATGATAACCACTATTAGAAAAACAGGAAGACATTTTAAAAAACCAAAATTTTAATTTCTGTACTCAAAAAATATTTTTTCAAAATGTGTAATTTCTTAAATTTTTATCCATTTTTATCTTCATAAAGCATTTAACATAAAATCTACCACTTTGACCATTTTCAATGTACATTACTATGCTAAGCACATCATTGTACAACAAATATATAGAATTTTTTCATCTTGCAAAACTGATACTCTATACTTATTGAATAACAACTCCTCTTTCTATACTTCCCCAAACACCTGGAAATCTATTTTCTATTTCTCTTAGAAGTTTGATTACTTTAGGGCCTTCATATGAGTGAAATCAAGGCTTCCCACCTTGCACGTGGTAAAGGATCTGCCTTTCAATGCAGAAGACACAAGAGATTTGAATTTGACCCCTGGGTTAGGAAGATTCTGTGGAGTAGGAAGTGGCAGCTCACTTCTTTATTCCTGCCCCCCAAAAATACATGGACAGAGGAGCTTAGTGAGCTACAATCCACAAGGTCACGAAGAGTTGGACACAGCTGAACATACACACAAGTATAAGTAGAATCATGATGTATTTGTTTTCTGTGACTGAATTATTTCACAGGCATGCTGTAGTCAAGGTTCTCCTATGCTGTAGCATATGATAAAATATTCCATTTTGCTTATAGGCAGCATTTTAGTTAGCCATTTATGTGTCCCTGGACACAGGTTGCTTCCATCTCTTGGCTTTTGTGAATAATCTCNAATCCACTCTATTATGAAAGATAAACCTACTGATCTTGGATAGAAAGTAACTGTTATTAAGAAAATCCCAGAAGTTATCAAGAAAGCACAAAATGGGTGATTAAGAGGAGAGTTCTGAAATAAGATTTTAGGGGTTTCCAGTAGTACTCTAACTAATAGGAAGAGTTGTTAAAATAATAAACAGAGTCTATAATTTTAGAACTATAATTTCTATACGGATTAAATTGTCATTCAAAATACGGAAACTTTATTTTTTTTTGCTTTTACTTTTTTCAGATTTTATTTTATTTATTAATTTGTTTAACTTTACAATATTGTATTGGCTTTGCCATATCAACATGAATCTGCCACAGGTGTACATGAGTTCCCAATCCTGAACCCCCCTCCCTCCTCACTCCCCGTACCATCCCTCTGGGTCATCCCAGTGCACAAGCCCCAAGCATCCAGTATCATGCATTGAATCTGGACTGGTGATTCATTCTTATATGCTATTATACATGTTTCAATGCCATTCTCCCAAATCATCCCACCCTCTCCCTCTCTTACAGAGTCCAAAAGACTGCTCTATACATCTGAGTCTCTTTTGCTGTCTCGCATACAGGGTTATCGTTACTGTCTTTCTAAATTCCATATATATGCATTAGTATACTGTATTGGTGTTTTTCGTTCTGGCTTACTTCACTCTGTATAATAGGCTCCAGTTTCATCCACCTCATTAGAACTGATTCAAATGTATTCTTTTTAATGGCTGAGCAATAATCCATTCCATTGTGTATATGTACCAAAGCATAATGTACAATACTATCTTGCCTGCATTTAATATAAAATAATTCGGACAATTTGAAAGCAAAAGGAGTAAAGTAGATGTGTGATGCAACTTAAATCAAGAGAAATCATTGTTAGCGATGTCAAAAGCTATTTAAAGTGATAGAGTATAACAAAGGATAAAGAAAAATATATCTTTGAGAAACAAATATAATGAATTACTTAATTCACAATCCCTTGTGAAAATATTAATAAGACATAAATAACATATTTTCACATAATATATAATTTCAGTTCAGTTCAGTCGCTCAGTCATGTCCGACTCTTTGCAACCCCATGAATCGCAGGACGCCAGGCCTCCCTGTTCATTACCATCTCTCGGAGTTCACCCAGACTCACATCCATTGAGTCCGTGATGCCATCCAGCCATCTCATCCTTGGTCGTCCCCTTCTCCTCCTGCCCCCAATCCCTCCCAGCATCAGAGTCTTTTTCAATGAGTCAACTCTTTTCATGAGGTGGCCAAAGTACTGGAGTTTCAGCTTTAGCATCATTCCTTCCAAAGAAATCTCAGGGTTGATCTCCTTCAGAATGGACTGGTTGGATCTCCTTGCAGTCAGAGGGACTCTCAAGAGTCTTTTCCAACACCACAGTTCAAGAGCATCAATTCTTTGGCGCTCAGCCTTCTTCACAGTCCAATTCTCACATCCATACATGACCACAGAANGAGGGACTCTCAAGAGTCTTTTCCAACACCACAGTTCAAAAGCATCAATTCTTTGTCATTCAGCCTTCTTCACAGTCCAATTCTCACATCCATACATGACCACAGAAAACACCATAGCTTTGACTAGACGGACCTTAGTTGGCAAAGTAATGTCTCTGCTTTTGAATATACTATCTAGGTTGGTCATATGCTATATGATAACCACTATTAGAAAAACAGGAAGACATTTTAAAAAACCAAAATTTTAATTTCTGTATTCAAAAAATATTTTTTCAAAATGTGTAATTTCTTAAATTGTGTTTATCCATTTTTTATCTTCATAAAGCATTTAACATAAAATCTACCACTTTGACCATTTTCAATGTACATTACCATGCTAAGCACATCATTGTACAACAAATATCTAGAATTTTTTCATCTTGCAAAACTGATACTCTATACTTATTGAATAACAACTCCTCTTTCTATACTTCCCCAAACACCTGGAAATCTATTTTCTATTTCTCTTAGAAGTTTGATTACTTTAGGGCCTTCATATGAGTGAAATCAAGGCTTCCCACCTTGCACGTGGTAAAGGATCTGCCTTTCAATGCAGAAGACACAAGAGATTTGAATTTGACCCCTGGGTTAGGAAGATTCTGTGGAGTAGGAAGTGGCAGCTCACTTCTTTATTCCTGCCCCCCAAAAATACATGGACAGAGGAGCTTAGTGAGCTACAATCCACAAGGTCACGAAGAGTTGGACACAGCTGAACATACACACAAGTATAAGTAGAATCATGATGTATTTGTTTTCTGTGACTGAATTATTTCACAGGCATGCTGTAGTCAAGGTTCTCCTATGCTGTAGAATATGATAAAATATTCCATTTTGCTTATAGGCAGCATTTTAGTTAGCCATTTATGTGTCCCTGGACACAGGTTGCTTCCATCTCTTGGCTTTTGTGAATAATCTCGCAATGAACATGAGCATTCAAATATTTCTTTAAGATATTCCCTGATTTCACAACTGTAGAAACAAATATTTCCTATCTTCAATTCTGATAGATATATACCTATAACTATAATTGCTAGATCATATTATTTTTGACTACTTGAGGAATCTTATGTTTTTCACAGTGGCTGCATCATTTTACAACTGTATCAACAGTGCACGAGAGTTCTAATATCTCCAAATGTTCCATAACACATTGTTTTCAGATTGGCTTTGTTTTTATGAAGTGAAATGAAGTGAAAGTTGCTCAGTCGTGTCCGACTCTTTGCAACCCCAAGGACTATACACTCCATGGAATTCTCCAGGCCAGAATACTGGAGTGAGTAGCCTTTCCCTTCTCCAGGGGATCTTTCCAACCTAGGGATGGAACCCAGGTCTCCTGCTTTGCAGGGAGATATTTTATTAACTGAGCCACAAGGGATGTAAAGTTTGTTTTTATAGAAGCCTCCAAATGAGGATGAAGTGATATCTCACAGTGTTTTGCATTTGTATTTCAAAATTGAATGGAGAAGGGAATTGTCAACCCAGTACAGTGTTCTTGCCTGGAGAATTATATGGACAGAGAACCCTGGTGGGATACAGTCCATAGGGTCAATAGAGTCAGACAATATCGAGCAACTGATGCAATCAATAATGATGTGAGGGAATTTTTATGTTTCTTAGTCATTTGTATATTTTCTTTAGAAAACTGTGTATTCATGTACTGTGCCTATTTTTAGTTTCTTTTGTGCTTTTTGTTGAGTTCTTTATATATTAAAGAGTGAGAGCTCTTTATATATTCTAGATATTAACTCATTGCCATATATATGATTTACAAATATATTCTCCCATTCTGTAGGTGGCCATTTCACTCTTTTCATTATTTCCTTTACTATGCAGAGATATTTGAGCTTTATATAGTTCCATTTGTCTATTTTTGTTTTTGCCATCTGGGCTTTGGTATCATATCCAAGAAATAACTGTCAAATCCAATGTCATGAAGTGTTTCTCCTATGTTTTCTTCTAGGAGTTTAATGATTTCTGATCTTACATTTAAGTCTTTAATTCATTTTGGATTCATTTTTTTATGTGGTGTTGAGTCTAGTTTTATTCTTTAGCATGCTATTTTTTACCCAATGGCATTTGTTGAAGAGATCCTGTTTTTCCTATTTTGTGGTCTTCATATTATTGACAAAGGCCAGTTGAAAATAAATGCAAGGGTTTATTTCTGAACTCTCTTTCTCTTCCATTGTTTGTATATCTGTCTTTATACCAGTACCATGCTATTTTGACTACTATAGTTTTGTAATATGTATGGAAATCAGTAAGTATGAGGCCTTTAACTTTGTCTTTCTTTCTCAAGATTGTTTTGGCAACTTGCAGTTCTTGGATGTTCCACAGATTTTAGGATTTTGTCCAGTTTATGTAAAATATACCATTGGGATTTTGATAAATATGTATTAAATCTGTAGATAGCTTTGGGTAGTATAGACACTTTAACAACAATAAGTCTCTAATCCTTGAATATTGGCTATATATTCTGTTTATTAGTGTCCCCTTCAGTTCCTTTCAGTATCTTATAGTTTTCAATGTATAGGACTTTACCCTATTTAGTTAAGCTTATTTGTAAGCATTTTATTCTTTGGATGCTATTGCAAATGAAATAGTTTTCTTAATTTCCGTTTTGGTTTGTTCTCTGCTAGTGTGTAGAAATACAACTAATTTATATCCTGCAACATTGCTAAATTTATTTATTAGCTTGAAGAGTGTATGTGTGTGTGTATATAATCTTAAGGATTTTCTTACTTGTTAAATTACATTATCTGCAGATAGGCATAAGTTTATTTCTTCATTTCCAATTTGAATGTGCTTTATTCCCTTTTCTTTCCTAATTGCTGTTACTGAGAATTCCAGTGCTATGTTGCATAGAAGTGATGAAAGTAGGCATCTTTGTCTGCATTCTGATCTTGCAGGAAAATTTTTTCAGTTATTCAGCTTTAGTATGATGCTAACTGTGGGTTTTTCATATTTTTTTATTATTTTGAAGTAATTTCCTTCAATTCCCAGTTTGTTGACTATTTTTATCATGAGATAATGTTGAATTCCATGAAGCACGTTTTCTGCATCAGTTGAGATCATCATATAGCTTTGTTATTCTTTCTGTTAGCTTGTCCTATTATATTGATTGATTTTTCTACATTGAAGCATCCATGCATTCTAGGACTAAATCCCACTTGGCCATGGTGTGTGATCTATTTAATGTGTTTTTGAATTGAATTTGCTAGTATTTTTTTTCTGAGAATTTTTATATCAGTGTTTATCAGGGACATTGGGCTGGCTGTAATTTTCTTTTCTTGCAGTATATTTGTCAGATTTTTTACATCAGGGAAATGCTGCCTCCATAAAATGATTTTGGAAGTGTTCCTTTTTCTTCAGTTTTCTAGAACAGTTTGGGGATTGGTATTAATTCTTTTTAAACATTTAGTAGAATTTTCCAGTGAAGCCATCTAGTCCTGGGCTCTTTCTTTGTTGGGATATTTTGTTCTTGGGTTTTTGGTGTTTTTTTTTTTTTGGAGATGGGGATGTTTTTGATTACTTATTCAATCTCTTTGCTAGTTATAAATTTGTTTAGATTTTTATTTATTATTCAGTTCTCTAAGTTGCATGTTTCTAGAAATTTAGCCATTTCTGCTAGGCAATTCAATTATTTGGATATGGGAGCTCTTTTGTACATAATAAGTCATTTTTCTCTTGAATTTTTCAAGAATCTCTCTTTGACTTTTGGCAGTTTTATTGTAATGGATATTGTTGTAGAACTTTTTAAAGTCACCTTTGTTGAAGTGTTTTGAACCTTTTGTATATGGATAACCACAGCTAGAATTATACTGAAGTTAAANGAATTTTTCAAGAATCTCTCTTTGACTTTTGGCAGTTTTATTGTAATGGATATTGTTGTGGAACTTTTTAAAGTCACCTTTGTTGAAGTGTTTTGAACCTTTTGTGTATGGATAACCACAGCTAGAATTATACTGAAGTTAAATAACTGGAAACTTTTCCTACAAGATCAGAATTGCAGACAAGGACACCTACTCTTATCACCTCTATGCAACATAGTATGGAATTCCCGGTCAAAGCAATTAGGTAGTAAAAAGGAATAAAGCATATTAAAATTGGAAATGAAGAAATAAACTTATGTCTATCTGAAGATCACATAATTTTACAAATTTTCCTTAGATTCAGAAAGTTTCAGTCATTATTTCTCCAAATAATTTTTTTGCCTTTTTTCTTCTCTCTTTTCTTTATAGGATTCCTATAAGTTCAGTTCAGTCGCTCAGTCGTGTCCAACTCTGTGATCCCATGAACTGCAGGACACCAGGCCTCCCTGTCCAATACCAATTCCCAGAGGAGTTCACTCAAACTCATGTCCATAGAGCCGGTGAGGCCATCCAGGCATCTCATCCTCTGTCGTCCCCTTCTCCTCCTGCCTTCAATCTTTCCCAGCATCNTGTGAAATATAATTTTTTTACTTTTCAAATAGCACTAAAATTTTTAATTTAAAATGATCAATATGTAATAGGACTATTACCCACCATTTTCACTTCTTAAACTGACACTCAGAATTTTTTATTATTTGTAATAAGTATGAGAACAAAAAGGAGGATTAAACATTGATTTCCAATAAATTGAAAGAGTTAATGTTTTCTTTAGCAAAGAAACTTGTGGAGAAAGTTTCAAGATAGACTGGTTTATTTTAAAATGGTAATTGATGTCTCAAAAACATACAGTGTTATAGGTTTAAAAATGAAGCCTTGTAGATGAAAAAAAGAAAAAAAAAGCTCCTTGAGAGGAGCTGATAATATTATCTTTCAAATAGCTGAATAAGTAATGCACATTTTTAAATGAAAGTGATGATGTAGTGACAATATAGTTTCTACTAAAATGAACTATTTACTTACTCTATTTAAGATAGACTTTGATTCATTGAAAAGCATTTGAGACTTCAGGATGAAAGACTGTGGTAGCTGTTAAGATTATTATCCACATACAAATGAATAATTTAAGAAGAAAACACCTGCACAAGAGCTTTACTTTCATTTTTTGGTATTGTTATATTTTGGTAAATATGATCTTGACTTCAAATTATTTGGATGATCATCAAATCATAGTTCTAAGAGTGACTTAATAAATGGATTCTTATGGTGAACCTAGTTAATAGATGAGTATTATGGCATGACTTTTCCTTGATAACCAGGAACTCTATAATGGCTTATCATTTAACTTCTTAACTTCTCCCTGGTGGCTCAGATGGTAAAGCATCTGCCCACAATGGGGGAGACCTGGGTTTCGATCCCTGGTTCAGGAAGATCCCCTGGAGAAGGAAATGGCAACCCCCTCCGGTACTCTTGCCTGGAAAATCCCATGGGCCGGCAGAGTCTGATAGGCTACAGTCCAGGGGTTTGCAAAGAGTTGGACACAACTGAGTGACTTCACTTTCTTTCTTAGGCAAAATGATAAAACCATTATAGAGTTCCTGGTTATCACGGAAAATAATTTTTGGGAAAAAAAAGTGACTTGATAGATTTTCAGGCAGCTAAGGGGATGTATATAGTTTATAGAAGGTGAAGGTCTTGATTTGAATTCCAGCTTTGCCAATCCACATTTGCGTGATCTTGGACAAATCAATTATCATGTCTCAGTGTCAGGGTTTCAGTATGAATAACAAGGATAACAAACCCAATTCAAAGTATCTTAAGAAAATGCATGTGAAAACTCAATGCAAAAAGCACAGTGTTTATAGTAATATGCAATAAGTATCATAAAGAAAGGTACTTAGAAATATTTGTGATCATTGAGTAAATTATTCATGAAATAAAGATGCAAGCAAAGATCTTATATGTGCTCCTTGTGCCCTTGGTTTACATGTGATAGGTATCATTGAGAAGTTAACAGCTATTTTTAGAGATTAGGAGAGGTATAATTGGTTTTTCAGGTTTAGAGTACCAAGGCTGTTTTCTAGATGATGTCAAGAACTCAGATGAAAAAATGGGTAGTTTGTTGTTGTTGTTGTTGTTGTTTTTCCTCCTAATTCAGGGTATTTTAAGGATTCTACAAATTTCAGTTGCTTCTTCAACTAGTGCCAGTCAACCATTTCAAGTGAATTTTTCACTTAGACTAGTTGATTTTCTGGCCCATTAAGACAGCTGATTCAATTCAGCTGAGTTTATATAGCTTAATCCCCCATGCATGTTGATTGTCCTACCAAGTGGCAGCAGGCCACAGTTACAGGTAATCTTTCATGCAATTCTCTTATCTCCATTTGATATTTCTTTGAGTTTTAATATGGGGTTGAGAGTGAGATTGCTTTGGAGCCTGAAGTCCTTGGAATTGCATCATTGATTCCAGTGCTGAAAAGGATAGCTAGAAAGCCAGAAAACTTAATTCTTTTCTTTTCATGAAAGCATATCTCTGTTAATAGAGAGCTGGCTTGAGTTCCACTGTTAGGCTCCGCTTCAAGTTAAGACATAAAGTTGCACCACTTGCCTTTGAAGTGCTTTGGATTTTGGAAAACTTATGTTTTTTTACCTTTACTGACTTTAAGAAGATGATAAAGGATTTTAGGTCAATTGACATATATGGAATGGATACATCTGTTTAGTGATTTATTGATTACAATAAATATGTCCAGAAAAATCTGATAAGGGCAAAACTGTCTATAGGATTATCAATTACTTTTGTATAGTGTTATAGATTATAATAAAGAGTTTGGATTTTACACTAAGTACAACAGGAAATCAAGAGAAAGAGGATGACATTGTCTTGGTTACATTTTTTTTTAACCTTGTGTTTTATTTTTATTTATTTATTTTTATTTTACTTTACAATACTGTATTGGTTTTGCCATATCTTGACATGAGTCCGCCAAGGGTATACATGAGTTCACAATCCTGGCTCTTTTGTGGAGGATGGGTTGCAAAGAAACATGAATAGAAATAGGATATTATTTAAGATGCTCTTGCACTAATATAAATAAAAGATTAGGGTGAGGTTGAGAGCAATGGAGAAGGTGGAAATATTTATATTCTACACGTACTTTGCGAGTGGAGCTGAAATGTGATGTGAGCAGATTGGTTGTAGAGTTCAGTTCAGTTCAGTCGCTCAGTCATATCCGACTCTTTGCAACCCCATGAACCACAGCACACCAGTCCATCACCAACTCCCGGAGTCTACCCAAACCCATGTCCATTGAGTTGGTGATGCCATCCAACCATCTCATCCTTTGTCATCCCTTTCTCTTCCTGCCCTCAATCTTTCCCAGCATCAGGGTCTTTTCCAGTGAATCAGCTCTTCACATCAGGTGGACAAAATATTGGAGTTTCAGCTTCAACATCAGTCCTTCCAATGAACACCCAGGCCTGAACTCCTTTAGGATGGACTCGTTGGATGTCCTTGCAATCAAGGGACTCTCAAGAATCTTCTCCAACACCATAGTTCAAAAGCATCAATTCTTCACAGCTCATATCTTGATAGTCCAATTCTCACATCCATACATGACTACTGGAAAAAACATAGCCTTGACTAGACGGACCTTTGTTAAAAAATTAATGTCTCTGCTTTTTAATAAGTTGTCTAGGTTGGTTATAACTTTCCTTCCAAGGAGTAGAGGGTAAAGAGCAAAGAATTATGGCTGAGTTGTAGGCTCTTCAAGATGAAGAGAGTAAGAGATGGAAAAAATTGTACAACCAAAGTAGAAGTTTTTGTGTATATGTGTGCTCAATTGTATCCAACTCTTTATGACTCCATGGATTGTAACCTGTCTGGTTCTTCTGTCCATGGAATTCTGCAGTCAAGAATACTGGAGTGGGTTCCCATTTCCTACTATAGGGAATTTTCCCTATCCAGGGATCATACCTATGTCTCTTTTATTTCCTGAATTTGCAGGTGAATTCATTACCACTAGCACCACCTGGGAATCCCAAAGCAGTTTCAAGGATAAATTAATTAAATGTTCTCTTTAGAATAAGATATTTGTGACGACTGAGTGGAAATGTTAGGTGATTGGTTGAATATATGAATTTGGATTTCAAATAAGAGTTTAGGCTTCTGATAGGAATTTGCAAGGTGGGTATATTAAGCCATAACGTTGATTAAAATTGCAGAGAAAAAGAGAGGAGGAGAAAGAGAACAAATATAAAAATGGAAGAAAGCCAAGGACATGGTCCAGAAATTCTTCAGCATTTAAGGTTTGGGCAGATGAGGAGTAAATAAAGGAGATTAAGAAGATACTGGAGAGAGAGTAAATTTTGTTGTTATGGAGAACAAGAAAAGAAAATACTAATATAAAGAGAGAAAGGGAGAGGTCCAGTACCTCAAATGTGGTTAAGAAATTCTTAAGGAATGGGAAGAGAAAGGATTCTGGACTTGTCAGTATAAATTCCTTTTGAATTTTCTAATGTCAATGAAATCTAAGCCACCAGGTAAGCCGAAAGTGACAATAGCAAACTTTTACTGAAATGTGATGAAGATAGAATATGAGGTAAAGAAGTAGAGACTGAAGGAGCAAACCATTTTTATTAATTCTGATAGACTTAATGTCAACCATAGGGGCAACAAGATATATGCAAAAAATAAAATAAAATTCTTTAGAATATATTGAAATAAGATATCAAGATAATATTTGAGTGATTTTTATGAAGGGAATTATAATTTGTTTATAATTATTTACTCCATTCTTAGTATTTGGTAGACATTTTGCTATGTATGTGGTTATTAGCATCTGAACTCTACTTGGAATAAGGGAGAAAATGGAAAAACTCTGGGTAGAGTTATATATGAGACAGGAAACATATCAAAGGAGTCGTGAATTTTTAAACTATGAGGTATGTATTATAAAATCTTTTTCTCTCCCAATAACAATTAGTAAAATTTACTTTTCTCAATAATGTGGTAAAGAATGAATTTTCTTTTGATGATATGAGAGTCTTTGGACTTACTTGCCTTCAGGTTATTGCTTAGCTTTCTTTTTCTCTGCATGACCTCAGAGCTGATCTCTGCAGGCTCCTTTCACAGTCTTCTTTATTAACTAGCTTCTGTTGTCTTTTGCAAATGGGAAGCACCAACAGGGACAGGGGAAAAGTGGAAGAATATGCTGTGAATCACTGTCCAACCACCTTCTTTTGGGAGTATGTCCAGCAGTGGCTGAATCTCCCCCATGGATTTGGCTCTGACCATGTAGATCTCCCTTGATTCTGAATTGTTTCCTTATCTCTTTGTCCTTCTAGCCTAAGAATGGTAGCATCTACTCTCCTCAAGTTCACAATTTTGTCTTCAACTCTGTAACAAATTCATTGCATTAATTCCATCTGTTTGAAGTAGTTAAAATTGGCTTCATTTTATTAACTTGGATCTTGATTGATAAAGAGAATTATATATATATATATATATATACACACACACACACACACTATATGCACACACATAATATAATATGATATAGCTATACTTACAGCTGTCAATATTAATAACACAGGACATTTCATTGTCATTCCTAATGAAGAATTGTTTTAATATAATTTCTACATAACATTAGATTATCAAATATACTGAAATCAGAATTACAATATTCTTTTTGTCTTCTGACTAATTTTTAATACAATTCTTTCTTTCAAAGATGCAATTTTAATGCTACTTATAATGTTTTAATAGTAACACACTTACTAGATATTTCCCCTAGTGTTTCCCTTCATTATCTGAACTAGAGCTTCTTTGTTGGAGTTTTTTGTTTGTTTGTTTGTTTTCTTTCTCCTCTCCATAGTTCTTTCTCTCTGAACTTATAAAACTTTATATCTTGATAATCTTTCTTTGCTAGTAACCTTTCATGTTTTCTGGTTCACATTTATCTGGGCATTACAACAACTAATGTTTACTACATATTTATAGCTAATTCAACCTTGCCTCTCTCTTCAGATTAGCACTGGAATATATTTTCGAATTTCTCCATCTCAAGAGTTTGCCCTTAGCTTGAGAAGATTTGATGAGAGAATTTTAAAAAGAAATATAGCCATTTATTGTTTGCAAACTTTAAGAATTTTTAAACTGTGCCTGTTGGCCAAATTTATAGTGTTTATTTCATATAAATAGGGTAGTGAATAATCCCTCCTAGTGTAGAACTGTAAGTTATTAATAGAAACAACAAAAAATAAATTCCAGATTGATAATAAAACTGTACAAAGATAGAGTGAACCATCAGTAGACAGAGGTAGTGAGTTTTGCAGATCTTCAGGATGGGGCAAGATCAGTTGGATGACTGCTTGGGACACATATCAGTGATGAGAATTAACTCTCAGGGAAAAGACAATAGAAAATTATGATTGAAATCATTGATTTGGCAGAGAGGGGAGTAGGAGAGAGAAATCTGTAATTAAATCCAAGAGAAGATACTTAGTAACCATATGTCCAAGAGCAAGATTCTTGACATCTATAAATCTCAAATTCTTCTACTGAAAAATCAGATTAATGCCATTGGTGGATGTTGTGAGGATTAAATGAAATTCAGTAGGAGACTGTAAAATAACTGTCATAGTCACTAACCCATAGACAGCTCTAAAACAAGCAGTAGCTTCCATTATTATTAGTGGGCCAAACTGGTTGATCTTATAGGCCTTCCTACTATAGTTAGTAGTATAGTATAGTGAAGTTGCTCAGTCGTGTCTGACTATTTGCGACCCCATGGACTGTAGCCTACCAGGCTCCTCCCTCCATGGGATTCTCCAGGCAAGAGTACTGGAGTGGGTTGCCACTTCCTTCTCCAGGGGATCTTCCCGATCCAGGGATCAGACCCAGGTCTCCCGCATTTCAGGCAGACGTTTTAACCTCTGAGCCAAGGGTCTGTAATTATATACTTTTACTGAAACAGAAACTTCCTTGAGACTCAAAATTATATTTTAGGACATGTCAAGATAAATGCAAATAATTATTTAACCATCAGAAATAGTGTTACGAGGGACATTAATGTCTCTTTCTGTAATTTACATACAGATGCAACTCTATATCTGTATGTATATGCAGATTTAGGTCTACTTAACTGGAGCATAAATATCCTTTAACAGTTTACAAATTAATATGCAAAATTAAAGAGAAAGAAAAAATCTTTTTCATTTTGTTATACACTGGGTTTATTAAATAAACATCACAAATTTGAGTTTATAGGTGAAATTCACTTTTGTATAGAATAATATCAAAAGGTAGACCCTAAAAGTTGGTGAAGATAACACTAATTTACTTGTCTTAAGGTAACTAAGAACTTAAACTCTGTGTTATTGATCGTCTTAACCATATTAGAAATGCATATCATCTTCATTTTTACAGAGGAAGAAACAGGTTTAAGAAGGTTTAACAAGTTCCAAATATCAAGTTCCCAAAGCTTTAATAAACACATTCAGATAAATTCAGGTTTTCAGCTTTTAATGTCTAGGTTTATTCTTAATCCCTTCATAGTTATACACAAAAGAGTTGTTCAAAATTGGTAGAGTCTACATATTTATACATAAAAGTTCAATTCAAGGAGATTAAAATTCAAGATTTTTTT
>SJYW01004191.1:183552-271304 GCA_006410735.1 Raphicerus campestris
TTACTTTGCTGACTAAGGTCCGTCTAGTCAAGGCTATGGTTTTTCCTGTGGTCATGTATGG
The DNA here is from genome assembly GCA_006410735.1 of Raphicerus campestris. NCBI lineage: Eukaryota > Metazoa > Chordata > Mammalia > Artiodactyla > Bovidae > Raphicerus > Raphicerus campestris. The sequence goes on from SJYW01004191.1 coordinate 183,614, forward strand.
ATGTGAGAGTTGGACTGTGAAGAAGGCTGAGTGCCAAAGAACTGATGCTTTTAAACTGTGGTGTTGGAGAAGACTCTTGAGAGTCCCTCTGACTGCAAGGAGATCCAAGCAGTCCATTCTGAAGGAGATCAACCCTGGGATTTCTTTGGAAGGAATGATGCTAAAGCTGAAACTCCATTACTTTGGCTACCTCATGGTAAGAGTTGACTCACTGGAAAAGGCTCTGATGCTGGGAAGGATTGGGGGCAGGAGGAGAAGGGGATGAGAGAGGATGAGATGGCTGGATGGCATCACTGACTTGATGGACGTGAGTCTGAGTGAACTCCGGGAGATGGTGATGGACAGGGAGGCCTGGCGTGCTGCAATTCATGGGGTCACAAAGAGTCGAACATGACTGAGTGACTGAACTGAACTGAAGTAATTTTTGGTGATCAGCAGAAATTTAGCACCTCACTATCTACTCCATCCTCTAGATCACTCATACAGTTTAATAGCCCTGCTTCTGCTTTCAGAATCTTTAACATGCTGCTTGATGCTGTTTCCTCTAGAGAAATATGCACTCTTCATTTCAAACAGCTTAATCCATACTTTGCCATAAAAAACCATACACTTTTAATTTCACCAGTTTTATGTGAGCTGTCAATACATTTTTAGGGAATTTCAAATTTAAAATGTTTCCCCAAGTATGTATTGAAATGTCTATCATTTCAGAATACTATATAAGAATTGCATTGGCAGAAGATCTAGAATTAATAGAATGAGTCTTATTATTTCATCCAAGTGTAGGGATATCATGTGTTTGTTTTACTGTGGGGAGGGAAGGAGGAAATGAAGATTTGCTCAGTACCTAGTAGTAGTCGTTCCTGCTGTATACGCTTGGTATTGCCCTATGCACTTTATGTGGATTAACTCTATGAGAATTTTATCACATGATGTCAAATAGGGAAACAGAATTTCAAAGATGTTGATCCTAGTACAACCAGAGTTGTAAGCCTCCCCACTAGACCATACAATTTTCCAAGTGGTTTATAATATAGTTACTAAATTCATCCCTTATTTTATTATCTTTAACTCATTTTGAAAAATTTTATAGTTTCTGAAAGTATAAACAAAATTAGTATATTCAGTCATTTTATGGTTTGTCATGTGGCATTATAGTGGATGAATTTTTCTGGAAATTTATTTCTAGAAAGTGTTTAATGATGAATTTATATTTTCTATGTCCCATAAATTGTATCTCAAATCATTCATTATTAACAGATAATATATTTTTTGAATAAATGTCTTTTTAAACTTGTGTGTAATGAAAACATTGTATTACTAATAAATCATATTTATATATTATATTAATACTATCAGCGCTATTTTGACTGAGTCAAGAAAACAAACTAAAATTGACTATCAATAGAAACCTTCTATCTAATTAGCTTAATTCTAACAAGCTTACTTAAATAATACAAAGGCTTAATTCAGGGTAAGGTTTAATTCAAATGAAGCAAGACAGCCCATCACCCTCTATTTTTGGCTCAGTTATCTGCCATATTAATTGTTATGTCCAGGTGCGAGATGATAGCAAAGTGGCTACATGCAAGTTCAAATATGCCCTTCAAGGTTAAAGCCTGGTGGTAGAAAACAGAATATCTCTTCTACCTATAGCCTGGACAAAAGAATAATTTATTTTGTGGGGTTGAGTCATATGTCCAATATTTTCCTTTTTTCTCAACTTTATTGAGACACTATTTATTACATTATATCAATTGAAGGTTTGCAAGATAATAACTTGATATACATATATTTTGTAAAATTATTACTACAATAAGGTTAGTTAACATATCTAACATCTCATGTAGTTATTAGTTGTATGTTCGTATGTAGGTATGCATTGTGATAACATTAAAATCACATCTCCACTCTGAATGATGCAATTGGAATTAACTGTACCAAAGAACATAGCTCAAGAGTGAAGGAACTGGGCATTAGTTTTCTCTTAACAAATATATACTATATCTGGNACATCTCATGTAGTTATTAGTTGTATGTTCGTATGTAGGTATGCATTGTGATAACATTAAAATCACATCTCCACTCTGAATGATGCAATTGGAATTAACTGTACCAAAGAACATAGCTCAAGAGTGAAGGAACTGGGCATTAGTTTTCTCTTAACAAATATATACTATATCTGGGGACAGGTTTCTTTCTACATACTCAGTGGTCATGATAAGTGTGGGCATTTTATAATAATAGGAATCATGTTTTTCCAATATTACTTGCAGAACTCTTGTATCCTACAAATTCTCCCAACCAAGAGTTTTCCCTCTGGGTCTAAATCTTCTTCATAATTATCACTTAACTATCACACTTACATAACACTGTATTGAAGTGTACTTTCATATATAGAATTTCAGATGTTCACAGACACATAAAAACAGAATATTTCAGGTAAGATAATATGAATTCCCGTTATGCAGGTAGAAAATTGGATCTCAGAGTCGATGAATAAGTAGATCTAGTCCCCTAGGTTGTATATCCTTGAGCCTAGACTAGATTGTAATTCTTTTTGACCTACACTCTATGTTTTCTCCACTACAATAGTCTGCTTTATCCATTTCATATCGATGTAAGATTTTACTCTCCCATTTTGAATGGATACTAATCCAGAATTCTGTTTGCTAATTACTATGTCTGTCACAGACCATATTGAATCAATTTACATAATTTAATCATGCCCCTATCACATAGCTACCACAGTATTTAACCCGTTCTCTATTATTGAATATAAAGGGTGGTATCAATTTTTGTTCCTACAAGTAACATAGCCGTGACGGTTTCATACATAACTCTTTGTTCATGTCACCTTAGAAAAATTTACTTGAGAAGGAATTGCTGGTTTAGAGTATGAACATTTAAAAAATTTTTGAAGTATAATGCCAAATTGCTTTCCAGAAAGGTTGTACCAATTTATGTTCCTGCCAGAAATGAAGGAACATTGCAGTTTTAATTTCCTTTGGGGGTGGGGTTGGAATTAATAGTATCACATTATTACAGTGCTCTGGGGGAATTTTACTCCCTCACCTCTGTGTTTTTCTCATGACTACATGGTTTGTTTATGATAAGAAAAGTACCAAATCAGGTGCTTCTAATTCAAAAAGGCAAAAGCTTTTCTCTCATAGATTGGCTAAAGAAGGGAAGAATGAAATGCAAATCATTAGATTAGATACAGAGGTGAACTTAAAAATGGGATTATTTCACTGAATGTTATTTCCAGTTTCTCCTGTTTTGCCCACAAGTCTTCCTTTTCGCTAAACAAAATGCACATAAGAGTCTATCAAAGTAGACTGTGCATTTTCAGAGACTAGAGCTGGGCCCATAATGCTTGCCTTTTCTGACTTGGCTTTGAGTGTGGGAAGTGCAGAACATCAGAAAAGCAGCCTCCGCTAAAACCGTTTCCCCAGCTCTGGGAGTATTGTGCATGCCATCATCCAGGATGCATTAGGTAAGTTTAAAAAGCTCAGTTCCTAGACTACACTTCATATTTATTTAAATACACCTAGGATGACCCTCACAATAAGTTCATCTTTTAAAAAAAAAAGGTTCTCAGGATGTCAGTGTCCTAATCAACTAGGATGATTGTTTATTGCAAGTTTCTAGACACTTACTGGAGACTTGTTGAAGCAGAATCTCCAACTGGCCTACTCAAGAATCTGAATTTTTAAAAAGTGGTACTTCTCAGACATTAATGTACTAACTCATCTCCTGGATATCTTGTTCAACGCAGACTGTGATTCAGTTTTGTTGGGATGGGGCCAAGGATTTAGTGTTTCTAACAGGACTCCAGATGGGGCCATGGGCTATACTTTGAGTGAATCACAAGAGTTTGAGAACCAAAGCTTAAATTCATTATCCACTTTCTACTTTAATCACTTTACATGATTAGTGAATCAGGAGGAATTGGTCTAAAAATAAGTGATTTTTAAATTATTGTTAAATTTTAATACTGTGAATTAAACCTAAGCAGAGATGCTACCACAAGCATACCAGTAAAGCATGGGATTCTGGCAATAAAGACAACCAAAATTCATAAAAACTAGGGAAGAAGAAAAATTATTAAGATATTGTTGCCAGTGGTATATTCTAAGTCATAGAGGAGCCATAAAACTTACTTAAGGTAATTTTTCTCCTGATTTTTCCCCCTCCACAGTTGATGTCACTTGAAATCTCAGTCTTACTTATTCCTTAATGTTCTCTCCTTGATGTGGACCTTTGCCATTTATACTTCTTTTTCTTTTGTTGGCTAAAATTTAAATTATATTATTAAGCAAATTTTATCTCTACTTATGGATACTACCTTGGTTCTCTTTTAGCAGAGGTCAGGTATCTTATTAGACCCCTCATTTTTCAAAGAAAAATAATAATCCTACCTAAAATTGTCAGATGCATATGGACTATATGAATCTCAGATACTTAAATGAAATATGATCTCGAATTCACTCTGGCCTTAAAACACTCTAATAAATATACTAAATAGTCTTTTGAACAGATATATGTAGAAAATCTGTGCATACTTATATGCCATAGTTTCTCTGAAATATCTACAGGCAGATTACCACAGTAAGGCACTGAGAATTTAGTAACCAATAATATAAATTATTTTAGATACTGTAAATATTGTTCCAGACATTTAAACAATCTACTTTTGTATTAGGCGGAATCATCAGAAATCTTGGTATCTATTCACAATCATACTAATGACTTGGCTAACATATGTTGCATATTATGTACTAATCCCTACTCTTAAGTACTTTTTGTGTGTGTTATTTATTTTTCCAAGTAAAACTAGAGGGAAGGTACAATTCATCTTTTCCATTTTAGAGGCAAACAATGGAATTTTTAGAAATCAGATGCAATCAAAAATGCATTTGTGAAATCAAATGCAATACTATAAGTTGTACTCTGTTGTTTAATTGGGTGCCATCAGACTATTTTATGTTGTTATATATTTTAAACAACCTGTGAATGCTGATAGGAAACATTTATTAAATGACCTTATATCTCTCTATCTTCTCACCTACATAAGGAGGCATTGAATAAATTTAACTCTGATTTCAATAAGAATTTCAGTATGAATTATGCTTTTCCTAAAAACCACTTTTTTTTAATCATATGAAAACTGAGATAGGACATTAACTGTGTTTGCATTNGTGGTAGCGGCGGCGGCCTGGGTTTCGCTGCCACCACGTCTCCCACCCTCGGCCAGAGCCCCCTGAGCCACCCTCCCCGGGGAGACGTCTGCCCCTTTCCCCAATCCAACGGCGGTGCAGCGGCCGAACCTCGGCCCCGGGAGGACGTCTGTGTGACAGCTTGTTGGGGCCGAAGGGCCGTGACCCTAGACACGTAAGGCCCAAGGGCCCCAGGGTGCCCTCCGCCCGGCCCCAGGATCTGTGCCCCCCCCTCTTTTGTCTCCGCCGAGGGCCCCTCGCTCCCTTACTCTGTGGCTGCGGCGTCCGGGCACCGGGCCACCTCGGGCCTCCACCGCCCTGCCTGACCCTGTTCAAGAGTCCACAGCTCCCCAGCTGGCACCCAGGACCCTCCTCCCCGCGGCTTTGGTTCCTTGGGAGCCTGTGGGTGGGTGTGGCTGGCTGGCCGCGCGGGGTGGACGGTCCAGCGATCAGAAGAGGGTGGGGTTCGGAGGCGGGGCGGCGGCAGAACAAAGAGCTGGAAAGGCGTGGGCCGCCCACGCCCGAGCGTCTGACCGCCACACTGGGCTCGGTTCATCTTATGTCCACTACGGGGACGGGTCCTCAGGGAGATCGCCCCCTGCCCCACCGCTGACATTCTCATCATCCACCAGGCGCAGGAAGCCGAGGCGGCCACGAGGTCCCCAACCTTGGTGCTGCCGATGCAAGCGAGGGGCCCGCCTGGAGACTGCAGCACAGGCGGGCGGGGGCCGCGCGCGACCCTGAAGGCCCACGGCGCGAGTGCGCGGACGTGGCCCGACACGCCTTCAAACCTTCCATTTCTAGGGAGTCCAAGAGGGAGCTGATCTCTTTGTTATTTTTCGTGTGTGTGTGTGTGTGTGTGTGTGTGTGTGTGTGTAAGAGAGCGCTGGAACCTCGTCCCCGCAATTCGTGGGCGAAGCTTCCTTTCTCCCACCCCGACCCTTGACGGGTCGTCTGCGAGGTGACGTGACCCCTTTNGGGGGGTGTTAGTTCTAAAAGGTCTTGTAGGTCTTCATAGCACTGTTTAACTTCAGCTTCTTCAGCATTCTTGTTGGGGCATAGACTTGGATTACTGTGATATTGAATGGTTTGCCTTTGAAACGAATAGAGATCATTCTGTCATTTTTGAGACTGCATCTAAGTACTGCATTTTGGACTCTTGTTGACCATGATGGCTACTTCATTTCTTCTGAGGTATTCTTGCACACAGTAGTAGATATAATGGTCATCTGAGTTAAATTCACCCATTCCAGTTCATTTTAGTTTGCTGATTCTTAGAACATCAACGTTCACTCTTTCCATCTCTTGTTTGACCACTTCCAATTTGCCTTGATTCATGGGCATAATATTCCAGGTTCCTATGCAATATAGCTCTTACAGCATTGGAACTTGCTTCCATCACCATGTCACATCCACAGCTGTGTATTGTTTTTCTTTGGCTCCATTCCTTCATTCTTTCTGGAGTTATTTTTCCACTGATCTCCAGTAGCATGTTGGGCAACTTCTGACCTGGGGAGTACCTCTTTCAGTATCTTATTATTTTGCCTTTTCATACTATTCATGGGGTTCTCAAGGCAAGAATACTGAAGTGGTTTGCCATTCCCATCTCCAGTGGACCACATTCTGTCAGACCTCTATACCATGACCTGCCTGTCTTGGGTTGCCCTGCGGGTATGGCTTGGTTTCATTGAGTTAGACGAGGCTGTGGTCCTAGTGTAATTAGATTGACTAGTTTTCTGTGAGTATGGTTTCAGTGTATCTGCCCTCTGATGCCCTCTTGCAACACCTACCATCTTACTTGGGTTTCTCTTACCTTGAGCGTGGGATGTCTCTTCATGGCTGTTCCAGAAAAGCACAGCTGCTGCTCCTTACCTTGGATGAAGGGTATCTCCTCACCACCACCCTTCCTGACCTTCAATGTGGGATAGCTCCTCTAGGCCCTCCTGTGCCCACCTAGACAGTCCCCTATAAAGAAAAGGACATTGTTTTTGGTGTTGGTTCTAGAAGGTCTTGTAGGTCTTCATAGAACTATTCAAGTTCAGCTTCTTCAGTGTTACTGGTTGAGGCATAGATTTGGATTACCATGATATTGAATGGTTTGCCTTGGAAATGAACAGAGATCATTCTGTTGCTTTTGAGATTGCATCCAAATATTGCATTTCAGACTCTTTTGTTGACTATGATGGCTACTCCATTTCTTCTAAAGGATTCCTGCCTGCAGTAGTAGATATAATGGTGTTCTGAGTTAAATTCACCCATTCAAGTCCATCTTAGTTCACTGATTCCTAGAATGTCAACGTGCACCCTTGCCCTCTCCTGTTTGACCACTTCCAGTTTGCCTTGATTCATGGCCCTGACACTCCAGGTTCCTATGCACTATTACTCTTTACAGCATTGAACCTTGCTCCCATCACCAGTCCCATTCACAGTTAGGTGTTGTTTTTGCTTTGGCTCCATACAATCATTCTTTCTGGAGTTATTTCTCCACTGATCTCCAGTAGCATATTGGGCACCTACTAACCTAGGGAGTTCATCTTTCAGTGTCATATCTTTTTGCCTTTTCATATTGTCCATGTGGTCCTCAAGGCAAGAGTACTGAAGTGATTTGCCATTCCCTTCTCCAGTGGACCACATTTTGGCAGACCTCTCCCCCATGACCCGGCCATCTTGGGTGGCCCCACATGGCATGGCTTAGTTTCATTGAGTTAGACAAGGCTGTGGTCCATGTGATCAGATTACCTAGTTGTCTGTGATTGTAGTTTCAGTCTGTCTGCCCGCTGATCCCCTCTCTCAGTGTCTACCATCTTACTTGTGTTTCTCTTACCTTGGACATGGGGTCTCCCTTCACAGCTGCTCCAGCAAAGTGCAGCCACTGCTCCTTACCTCTGATGTGGGGTAGCTCCTCTGTTGCATAAATAGGGGCAAATTTGAAAAATAGTGTTATTCAAAGAGAAGTTATATAATGCAAATGATGAAAATGCAATAGTCATAATCTGAATATCAATTCCAGATTATTTTAAAAAAACATGACTTGTGTAGGTTTAAATCAAAAATAAATGAATTAAATACCTTATCTTGTAAAATGAAAACCAATGATATATTTAACATTACTTTAGATAATGTATAATTATGAGAAAAAAATGGCTTTTGAAAAATTTAAGCTAAAAGATTGGTGTTACAATAAAAACAATAAAAACAATGGTGGAGATTTTTTTAAAAAATATAAAGTCACAATGTCATTTCTTTATGTGGTGCTATGGGCTAGCCCACTGTAAGAGTCTCAAGAAAAGCCAATATGAAGATAGAACTAAAGCCTGGAGAAAGAACAGAAAGAATAAAGAAAACAGAAGCAAGGGCCATGATAGAACATGCCTGAAATTTGATCTATTATTGTACTTTTCAGTTACATCAGCTGATGAATCCTCTATATTATAATAATCAGTTTGATCTGGGTTCTCTTTTCCTTGCAGCAGGAAAATTTTAGAATGATTTGGTTACTAACAGTTGCAATCAAGATTCTGTCTGAAACTGAAGACTTCTGCTAAAACCACATAATAAAAATCCTAAAATATAGTAAAACAAAAGGAGATATAAAATCGTAAAATATAAACAGATTACAAAAAGAAAAACTTCAGTTATAATTATATTTTACTTTCTATAATTAATATATACATCTGTCATATATGTTATCTGTGCATAGTCTGAGATTATGCAAATTATTTATGACTTTTGGAGTCAAGATGACAAGAGGGAGGATTACACAGCTCTGAGTCAGACTGAGTGGCTTCAGATTCTGACTCAATCTCTTTCTAGCTGGTGTCCTTGAGAAAGATACTTAATGTATCTCAGTCTTAGTTTTTCATATTTTGTATGAGAAATATGATATTAACATCAAAGTGTTATGACAAAGATCAACTTAGCTAATATATGTAAAGAATTTAAAACTGCCTGAATATAGTCATACTTCAAAATATTATTTACAATTTTAAATTGGTGAATTACTTTATCAAAAACTAATATCCTCAGATATATTTTGTATATTGTTTCTCTTTTTCACTTTCAGATCCACTTGCTTTTTCCCTTCTTGGTCTCTTATAAGCAGTGAAGGACTTTAATCATTTTTCTTGAATTCAAGAGGGGGAAAAGCAAGTAGATCAGAAAGTGAAAAAGAAAAACAATATACAAAATCTTGAGAAAACCTCAGGGCCCTTATAAACAGTTAGGAATTTGTTGCTGCTTTCTTTGGAAGAAAATGTCTGTTTTTGATCATTGTATCCATTGTATCCATTGTCTGAGTACCTGACAATAAATATTTGGTGAATGAAAGAACTCTTAGATGAATGGCTAAATTTGAACTCATGTGTATCAGTGGAGATGTTAGACACACAACAATTACATCCATTGAAAGAGGCATATGTAACTCAATAAATGTATACTGTTTGATAGATTTGACTGACTACCAATCTATGCTCAGATTTCCTTTAGGAATTTGATTAAATTTTTAGTTGGATGATATTTTTTCTTTACATTTTTTGTTTCATGACTATATTCATCACCTTTTAAACAACTCTGAGTTTGTGAAAGATTCCCTAGTTCTCCAAAGTAAATATATAATTTATATTTATTGATTTAAATTGAAGGATCATGTTTGTGGTTTTGTTTACATCTTCTTTTTTAAAGCAGAAATACTTCTGCATTTGACTCTCTGAAGGAGGCATAAACTTTATGAAAATTTTAAGATTAATATTATTGTGCTTTCATCCTGGTTTTTATTCTCATTCTCTTCGTACCCACTATAAAGCAGATAGTTCAATTAGGGAGAGTATTTTATATCTCGAGTCTCACTGCTTTTAGAATGGCAAGTTAAAATAAATGAATACATGCAAAATAAATGTTATATATTGTACTTCAAAACTTATGTTTTGATCTGAATTTAACATCTGTATTTTACAGGGAGTTTACTATAAGGAATAGAGTTTTTCTGGATCTGATTATTTTTTGCATAGAAATTGGAGTTTAATATTCATTCATCTTAACACTAAAGTATAATCAAATAAACATTATTCATTTTTACTCTAAACTTTAAATAATACAAAGGATATTCATCAGATATATTTCATAACTGTGGTGAAAGTATCTGACAGTTTTGAAAGCAAAATATAGTGCTGCATATAAATTATATTACTGCTTATGTTTTATTTGAAATATTCATAATATTCATTTTGTAAATACAGTATGTAGCACAAGAAACTGACAATATTGTAATTGAATCTCTATGAAAAATCTTGCCTCTGAAAATTTTAAATGAAATCAATCTTGCCTGAATTTTACTGGAGGATATGAAGACTAATTTGCTCATCTTCTTTCTTATTCTGGGAAGTGGTTTATGTAAGATATTAATGTCACTTCTTGATTTCACTTTAATCAATAATTTGGTAGAAGTATAGCACAATTGTAAACAAATATCCATTACATTTTACAGACCTCACCATACTATTAGTAAATACACACAAATGTATATATGTCAACCTTCTCTATTAGATTGTTAAAAAATTGAATTAAATAAAGGAAGAAGTATTAACATAAGATTATATGAAATATTGTAATATGTATCTAAAACAGAAGTTTTAATTTTGAGGAATATGTCATTCATAGATAATATGTTTTCACCATTAATGTAACTGTAAAATAATGAAAAGAAAATCATCAAGTAGCCTTTGTGTGAATAATAGACTGAAATAAACTAGGGGCAATAATTGATTCAAGGTAATATGATTAGAGTGTGCTAGGTCATTTAAAAAGAACATACATAGAATTCTCACTACTTTTTATCCTTGACATTAACACCTTTTCCTTGTAAAGAAGCACAACTTCCATGTGATAAGTCTGTAAAAATATATATCCATATCTTGCATGCTAAGTAGCTTCAGTTGTGTCTGACTCTCTGCAACTCAATGGACTGTAGCCTCCAGGCTCCTCAGTCCATGGGATTCCCCAGGCAAGAATACTGGAGTGGGTTGCTATGGCTTTCTCCAGAGGATTTTCCCAATCCAGGGATCAACCCGGGTCTCTTAAGTCTCCTGCATTGGCAGGTGGGTTCTTCACCACTAGCACCATCTGGGAAGCCATATCTTAGATGTTAATTTTTCTTGATTTAATTAACTCAGGCATTACTAGCAATGCAAATGCTTTTTAATTAATTTGCAGTTTTCCAAAAAAGAATCTCTTGAAAACCACTGAACAAGGTAGATTTTTAATAATTAAAGCCAGAAATGTGCTGTGTGCTTAGTTGCTCAGTCACGTCCAAAACTTTGAGACTCCATGGACTGTCGGCCACCCCTGTCCCTGTGGATTCTCCAGGCAAGAATGCTGGAGTAAGTCGACATGCTCTCCTCCAGGGGATCTTCCCATCCTAGGAATCAAACCCAGGTCTCCCACATTGCACACAGATTCTTTACCATCTGAGCCACCAAGGAAGCCGAAAGTCAGATATGTTGTTAGATTTTCTTAGAAAGTTTTCAAGGTTATCAAAATTGGAGATATTCTAGCATTTCAAATTTTTTTCTAAAGTTGTAAAACTGAAATATCAAGGTGATCAAAATTGTTCCCCTCCTAAACAATTAAATCATCTTCCCAAAATATGTGGAAATTTGAGAATGCCTATTTAGTTAGGAAGACTGTATTATGTGGGAAATGAAAAATAAAGAGAAACAATATATTTTGCCTGGGCATTTAAAGTACACCTTGCATGATTTCATAACATGTGAAAGGAATTATTGTACTGCCAAACCACATAGAATTTAAATCTATAAGTTAAGAAATAATAGGACACTAATTTGAAACATGATTTATATTATCTACACTTTTGGAGTCAGTGAATTACCTCCATTGAGTGAAGCTTATTACCTGATCCAATCAAATTATTCTTATAAATGAAAGCAAACTAGGAGACTCCTGAAATATAATAACAATTAAGATCACAAATTAGATTTCTAAAAACAACCTTCATTTGTTTATTAACATCTAAAGCTGGAGAAAGAAGGGAGTGTTCAGAAAAAATACTGGATGATGCTCACATTTTGGATACTTAAGACAGTGAAACTATAGGTTTTCAAAAAAAAAAAAAAAAGTCTGAAATATAATACTTGTGCAACCTCAAAATCAACAGAATGATCTTGGTTCACTTCCAAGAAAATCATTCAACATACAGTAATCCAGGTCTACAGTCCAATCATTATGCCAAAGAAGCTGAAGTTGACTGGTTCTATGAAGACCTACAACACTTTATAGAGCTAACACCAAAAAAATAAATAAATAAATAAATAAAATGATGTCCTCTTTATCAAAGGGGATTGGAATGGAAAGTAGAAAGTCAAGAGCTACCCTGAATAACAGTCAAGTTTGGCCTTGGAGTACAAAATAAAACAGGGCAAAGGTTAACACTTTTGTCAAGAGAACATGCTGGTCATAACAAATACCCTTTTCCAGCAATCCAAAAGACAACTCTACACATGAACCTCATCAGATGGTCAATACTATATCAGATTGATTACAGTCTTTGCAGCTGGAGTTGAAGAAGCTCTAGTAGTTAGTGAAAACAAGAACTTCAGCTGACTGTGGTTCAGGTTATGAGCTCCATACGGCAAAATTGAAGTCAGCAAGAAAAACCACTAGGCCATTCAGGTATGACCTAAATCAAATCCCTTATACAGTTCAGTTCAGTTCAGTCGCTCAGTCATGTACGATATTTGCAATCCCATGGACTGCAGCACATCAGGCTTCCCTGTCCATCACCAACTCCCAGAGCTTGCAAAAACTCATGTGCATCGAGTAGGTGATGCCATCCAAACATCTCATTCTCTATCATCCTTTTCTTCTCCTGCCTTCAATCTTTCCCAGCATACAGTGGGGGTGACAAATAAATTCAAGGGGTTCTATTTGGTAGACAGAGTATCTGAAGAATTATGGATGGAAGTCTGTAATTTTGTCTAGGAGGCAGTGACCAAAACCATCCCAAAGAAAAAGAAATACAAGAAGGCAAAGTGGTCGTCTGAGGAGGGTTTACAAATACCTGAGGAAAGAAGAGAAACAAAAGGCAAAGGAGAAAGGGAAAGCTATATCCAACTGAAAGCAGAGTTCCAAAGAATAGCAAAGAGAGTTAAGAAGGCCCTCTTAAATCAACAATACAAAAGAATAGAGGAAAATTATAGAATAGAACAGACTAGAGATATCTTCAAGAAACTTGGAGATCAGTTCATTCAGTTGCTCAGTCATGTCCAACTCTTTGCGACCCCATGGAGTGCAGCATGCCAGGCTTCCCTGTCCATCACCAATGCTGGAGTATGCTCAAACTCATGTCCATTGGGTTGGTGATGCCATCCAGTTATCTCATCCTCTGTTATCCCTTTCTCATCCTGCCTTCAATCTTTTCCAACATCAGGGTCTTTTCTAAGGAATTAGTTCTTCGCATCAGGTGGCCCAAGTATTGGAATTTCATCTTTAGCATCTGTCCTTCCAATGAATATTCAGAACTTATTTCCTTTAGGATTGAATGATTTGATCTCCTTGCAGTCCAAGAGGATTTCAAGAATCTTCTTGAACACTACAGTTCAGAAGCTTTGTGGCTTAGCTGATAAAGAGTCTGCCTGTAATGTGAGAGACCCAGGTTCAATACCTGGGTCCAGAAGATGTGATGGAGAAGGGAATGACTACCCACTCCAGTATTCCTGCCTGGAGAATTCCAGGGGCAGAGGAGTCTAGGAAGCGACAGTCCATGGGGTTGCATAGAGTTGGACATGACTGAGCAACTAACAACAAACTTGTAAGTGTTCTCTTCGGCAGCACATATATTAAAGTTGGAGATATAAAGGGATTATTCATGCAAAGGTTGGAACAATAAATGACAGAAATAGTGATGACCTAGCAGAAACAGAAGAGATTGAGAAAAGATGGCAGGAATACACAGAAGAACTATAGAAGGTCTTTATGAGTTAGATAACCGTGAAGGTGGGGTCATTCACTTAGAGCCAGACATCTTGGAGTCTGAAGTCAAGTGGGTCTTAAGGAAGTATTACTATGAACAAAGTTAGTGGAGGTGATGGAATTCCAGCTGACGATGATCCTGTTAAAATGCTACATGCAATTTGTTAGCAAATTTGTAAAACTCAGCTGTGGCCACAAAAATGGAAAAGGTTGGTTTTCATTCCAATTCCAGAGAAGAGCAATGCCAGAAAATGTTCAAACTGCTGAACAACTGCACTCATTTCACATGCTAGGTTAGCATTTCATGATCTTATGCTCAAAATCCTTCAAACTATGCTTCAGCAGTATGTGAACTGAGAACTTTCAGATGTATAAACTGGACTTAGGAAAGGCAGAGGAGCAAGAAATCAAATTGTCAATATAAGTTGGATCATGGAAAAAGCAAGTGAATTCCAGAAAAAAAACAAAACAAAACAAAACTACTTCTGGCTCATTTAGTGCACTAAAGCCTTGATAGTGTGAATCACAACAAACTGTGGAAAATTCTCTAAGAGATGGTAACACCAGACAAACTTATCTGGCTCCTGAGAAATGTCTATGAAGGTCAAGAAGCAACATTTAAAACTGGGCATGGAACAGGCAACTGGTTCCAAATTGGGAAAGGAGTATGTCAAGGCTATATATTGTCACCCTGTTTCTTTAACTTATATGCAGAGTACATCATGCAAAATGCTGGGCTGATTGATCACAAGCTGGAATCAAGATTTATAGAAGAAATATCAATAGCCTCAGATATGCAGATGATACCACTCTAATGGCAGAAAGTGAAGACAAACTAAAGAGCTTCTTATTTTGGATGAAGGTGAAAGAGGAGAGTGAAAAAGCTGACTTAAAACTCAGAATTCAAAAATCAAAGATCATTGCATCTGGTCCCATCACTTTGTGTCAAATATGTTAGACAAAGTGGAAACAGTGACAGATTTTATTTTCTTGGGCTCCAAAATCACTGCAGACAGTGACTATATTCATATAATTTAAAAACAGCATATTAAAAAGCAGAGACATCACTTTGCCAACAAAGGTTCATCTCATCAAAGCTATGGTTTTTCCATGTAGTAGTCATGTACCAATGTGAGCATTGGACCATAAAGAAGGCTAAGCACCAAAGGATTCATTCTTTNCTGGTTAAATCATAAAGGGCCAAAAGAGGAACTAATGATGTAAGCCTTGATGTCTACTCAAGAATGAGGAAGAAGGTGGCCTTCTTCCCTCCCTGCTTTTTCTTTGTTCATAAAAATGTAGCCCTCTTTATTCTCAGGACTGCTGCATTCTGTCTTTATTAGCTTGCTTGTCTCTCTTACAAGTGTTCTATGCTAGTAAATTCATTATTTGCCTGATGCTTTGCCTCAGACTAAATTCTTGCTAAGAGAAAAAAAGCACCTGAGCTTCTAAGTCCTAACACCTTAGGTTAGCAGTTTTAATCAAATGATAGTGGGTTGGATTACCCTCCTCATTAGGGATTGTGGGGTCAAGCCCCAACCTGATTTTAGGGTGAGTTTGAGTCCCACCCCAGGTGTGTGGTTTTACAATCATAAGAAATTGAGTTCTTCCCATAACTTGAATGAACAAGAAAACATTTTCCCTTAGAATCTCCAGAAAGACACTCAGCTCCACTGACACTAATTTTATCCTTGTGAGACCCATACTAGACTTCAAGTCTGGTCTTCCCTGGTGGCCCAGACAGTTAAGAATCTGCCTGCAATATGGGAGACCTGAGGTTGATTCCTGGGTCTGTAAGATCCCCTGGAGAAGATTCCCTGGAGAAAGGAATGGTTACATAAAATTTTAAAACATTATATCTGTGGATTTTTAAACCAGTGTTTCANCCCAGACAGTTAAGAATCTGCCTGCAATATGGGAGACCTGAGGTTGATTCCTGGGTCTGTAAGATCCCCTGGAGAAGATTCCCTGGAGAAAGGAATGGTTACATAAAATTTTAAAACATTATATCTGTGGATTTTTAAACCAGTGTTTAACTTTGCCAAATTGTAATACTTCTACAATTTGATTTTCACAAAAAATAACTAATATATGATGACTGTATTATTCTCCTATTATTTTTTTCTAATGTTTCCCCTAGTCTTTTTTTGCAATAGAACTATCTATGTATATTAAAATTAATATTTTTAATATCAATTAAACTGCATATCATTTAACCAAATTGGAGAAAAGACTACACTGAATTTCCCATGTTATGCCCGATATCGACACATACATTTGTTGATATTATGAATATTTTTCTACAAGGGCAGTCACCTTTGTTTTGTTAAGTGATGTAGTCCTAGCTCCTTGAAAAGTACCTGCCATGTAAAGAAGCCAATAAGTTTTACATTTTATACAAATAAGATCTAGAGGAGAAATAATAGAATGTATATAATAAAATGTTTGTAGAGGATAATTTAAATGAATAGCACAGAAAAAACACAACTCACCCAGAATAAGATTGACAATGAGCTAATTTATTTAATTTACAATGAATTCATATGAAGTAATAGGAAAATCAGGCTGCCAGAGCAACAGATAAGTTGAATAAAAAATAATTACAAATACTCAGTAAGCATTAGAAAATATTTCTATCTCACTTTTAAGGAATGCAAATAAAAATAAGACATTTTATTTTGTTTTTTAACCCATTAAATACAGAAACATGCGAATGTTTGGTAATATTCAGAGCTTATAAAAGAGTGAAGAAATATACAGATTCAAACATTNCAGTAAGCATTAGAAAATATTTCTATCTCACTTTTAAGGAATGCAAATAAAAATAAGACATTTTATTTTGTTTTTTAACCCATTAAATACAGAAACATGCGAATGTTTGGTAATATTCAGAGCTTATAAAAGAGTGAAGAAATATACAGATTCAAACATTATAATTGCCAACTATTTGCAGTTTTGGCAAAATCTCTTAAAATTACACATGCATATATCAACTGACATAGATCACATTGCTGGAAATTTACTCTGTTGGAATTCACACAAATTATATAAATGTATTTACCATCAAGTGATATTTATTGAGCTCCTCATGAAATAGGAATATTCATGGAGCTGGTGTGAAAGATGTTAATAAGGAAGATAACATCATTTGACACAATATATGTAACCAGCCAAGGGGTTCACAGTCTAGTCAAAAGGTAATATGGTATCTGTATAAGTATGGTCAGCAAATTACTGTTTATAACAACAAAATAAGCATGAACCACATAAACTATCCATCTGTATAGTATCTATTGTTAATTTCCACATACTCATACAACAGAATATTATGTCACTAGTATAAAGAATTTGGTAGACATTTGTGCTAATATAAGAAGATAGAAATCATATACACTTAAATGAAAAAAAGTAAGATGTGGAATCATACATCTGATTTTATTTCTTTTATGTATATACAAAAATCCCCTCTCCCCCCCCAAAAAATAACAAAAAAAACCACAAATGAACACAGCTATTTTGGTAAGAGTAGTGCCTTTCTTGGACGATATGGGCTAAGAGGGTAAACTTCTTTTTAAATTTGTTTTTTTTTTTTGAAGAATAGTTGATTTACAATGTTGTCAGTTTCTTCTGTATAACATAGTGATTATGCTTCATATTTTATTTTTCTTATGCCTGCCTGTAATGTCTGGATTTTTAAACCATCTCTAAGCAAAGCCAGCTTCCCTGGCTTTAGTAAAACTTCCCTGGTAAAGAATCCACTGACCAATGCAAGAGACATAGGTTCAATCCCTGGGTCAGGAAGATACCCTGGAGAAGGCAATGACAACCTACTCAAGTAGTCTTGTCTGGGAAATCTGATGAACAGGGGAGCCTGGTAATCTATAGTCCATGGAGTCACAGAAGATTTGGACATGGATTAGTAATTAAACAACAATGACAAAAGAATACCAAGAGAGACTTTTGGACAGCAGCTTTACCTCCCAATTTGATTTCGTCTTTACACACATAAAATTGTTTTTAANATGCAAGAGACATAGGTTCAATCCCTGGGTCAGGAAGATACCCTGGAGAAGGCAATGACAACCCACTCAAGTAGTCTTGTCTGGGAAATCTGATGAACAGGGGAGCCTGGTAATCTATAGTCCATGGAGTCACAGAAGAGTTGGACATGGATTAGTAATTAAACAACAATGACAAAACAATACCAAGAGAGACTTTTGGACAGCAGCTTTACCTCCCAATTTGATTTCTTCTTTACACACATAAAATTGTTTTTAAACATTAATAAATTTTGCAAAATAATTAAAATAAAACTATAGAAAAAAATAAGCTTGCATTTTTGAGGCCACAATTTGAAAGACAGAGAAAAACTGTTTCTTTTTTGGTCTCAGGAATGATGCTTTCTCAAATTTATTGTAAGTAGAGATTTCTTCATGTTTTCAATTTCCCAAAAAGCAGGCCACAAAAGTATACTTCATTTGTTTAAGTCTGAGTTATAATCTGAAATGAAAGTTATAATTCCATTCGTGCAATCAACAGAAGCAGAAGTTGTGGAAGTGCTGACACCATACAAACTAGTCTTGTGCTGAGAACGATGCTATAATGAGTTGGGCTCATTGTGTCTTTCTCAAACATATGCTTTTTATTTATTTATATTTTCAATCATTATGTTGATGGCCTGTATAATTTGCACTATATAAAACCTTATGATAAAATATTTTATCAGTTATTTGAAAAGAGAATCATTTTCTTCAATTAGCTTTTAGTTTGCCAAAGGTTTTAAAAATGTGCAAATGTATTTTTACAAATAATTGAGAAAAGAAAAAAAATCTTTCAGCATTCTCCATCAAGGTGCTAGATGTTCATTTCGTCTTTTTCCTAATGAGATACTTTAGATAGCTCCCTTCTCTGCTCTGTAGCTCATGGAGGGTAGATGTTATCTGCATTATTCATTATTGAAATGGTGGTATATCTTGGTTAGATTCTAAACTCAAAGTAGTTCTCATGACTAACCCTATGTTTCCCATAAAAATCATGAATTATGTAATGTGCAAATCTTTTCACTATAACATCACTGTTTCTGGCAAGATAGTCAGTTATTTTTTATTAACTGTTGCTCATTTACCATATGGACCCCCATTTTCAAGGTAATTATGCAACAGAGATAAGGCTATATTAAATGTACCAAGTATCTTTCCAATTAAAAATATTTTAGACCACACATATAAAATCATTTCTGCACAACTCCAAACATCAAGATCAAGTGTTCTTTCCCCTAATTATGTCTAAAATGACACAAAATGCTAAGATGTTTTCTTCAGGTGAAAGTCATAAACTATTTAAAAATATGCCATTACTTCAAACTAAAAAAAAAAGTTGCATTCTGCACTGTACAGATATATAGAGTCCACAGCACTTTTAATTGTTTTTATAATGATCATTTAAGTTGTTGTTAAATATTTATAAGCTTGAAAATTGTCATGTCATTAATTAAGACAGCATTGATGTGAACTACAGTCATTTTAATGTGTTAATAAATTATGATTAGTTCTCCTTGAAATTTCAAACATTGCATTTCTTTCTTCATCTCAAAACTATATTCTTTAGCTGCATACATCCTCTGAACTAAGACTCTTTATTTTAAATAACCTATTTTCCGATTTGTATCTAGAATGAATTTCCTGAATTAAAACTCTTTTTCCCCTATGGATCTTGTTTGAAAGAAGGCTGTTCATCTTTCTAGCCATGTTACTTCCTGAAAATCACCTTCTCTAAATTATCTGACTTTTCCGTGTATGCTTAATTATTCAATTATTTATTATATTGGTGGCTAGNTATATTCTTTAGCTGCATACATCCTCTGAACTAAGACTCTTTATTTTAAATAACCTATTTTCCGATTTGTATCTAGAATGCATTTCCTGAATTAAAACTCTTTTTCCCCTGTGGATCTTGTTTGAAAGAAGGCTGTTGATCTTTCTAGCCATGTTACTTCCTGAAAATCACCTTCTCTAAATTATCTGACTTTTCTGTGTATGCTTAATTATTCAATTACTTATTATATTGGTGGCTAGTATTATCATACTATTTTTGCTAAGATAAGGGTAAAACCCTGGATCTTTTTCTTTCTTGCTCAGTTTACAGAAGTGTTAAAGAGGGAACAAACTTTATATGCACTCATTCATTTATTCTCCAATTGCTATCCATAAAGAAGGATGAATTAAGCCCCCCAAAAAGGAAAAAATCTGAAGTCAAGTAAGGGTTTCTCAGATCAGTTATGAGTTAAGTTGGTAGTTAACTAGAATGGCTACTATTATGATCTGAAATTAATAATAAATTTTCTTTCCAGGAACTGACATATTTACATTTAAGAAGAAGGAAATGGATATGTGGGCTTCCCTGGTGAATCAGACAGTAAAGAATCTGCCTACAGTGCAAGGGACTCAGGTTTGATTCCTGCGTCGGAAGATCCTCTGTAGAGGAGAATGGCTACCTACTCCAATATTCTTTCCTGGAGAATGTCATGGACAGAGAAGTCTGGTGGGTTACAATCCATGGGGTCACAAAGAGTCAGACATGACTGAGTGACTAATAGTTTCACTTTCAAATGAATATATGCTGAGCACTAATAGGTTCTAATTATGTCTAATTGTATATTATAATCTTATTAAATGACAGAAAAAGCCTAAATAACTTCTTCATGTCACACAATAATCAACCAATAAATATATCTGATTCCAAAATCTATGCTGTGCAACCCTTCTGAAATATTGTTTCAAAAGCTGTAATTATCAATATGACTGTTATTTTGTTCTTTCCAGTGTAAAAATTATCTTAAGAACCAGTATGCAATCTATTATTTATAGGATTCAGTGAGGTATGAGACAGGGGCTTCTATCTTCACTTTACTGACAAGAAAGTTAAAAAGGTAAGAGTTTAAGGAACATGCTAGATTATTATATTATACAAGTGAATAGAACTTTATTTGCTATAGTATGATCCTTAAACATTAGCTATTTAACCCACAAAAGAGGTATTGCTTAGCCAAACAAGTCCAAATTTCATTTGTTCTGGTATTTGGGTGCTGCTCTGTGTAGTCCTTCAATTCTTCACCATGTCGTTTCCAGGATCATCTTGGACATCAGCTCCCAAGAAACAAAAGAGAAAGGGTGGTGGATTACACAGAAATTCTTTTTTCTGGGCCAAGTCAGAGAGCAGTTTTTACCATCTTGAATACACATTCCATTGGCCAGAACACAATCATATAGCTATGATTGGAAATGGACTTGTTTTATCTATTCTTGCATAACGAACTACTCCAAATCTTAATGCCTTCAAAGGATTAGTGGTTCTGACAGTTGACCGGACTCAGATGGATGATTTTCATGTAGGGTATCTTAGGGTTGTATTTTGATGTTGGCTGGGTCAGTAAACATAAGAAGATAGCTTACTTTCAAGATAGTTCACTCACATAATTGACAACTGATATTGCCTATGGACTGATAGCTTAACTGAGGCTGTAAACAAGAATATGCACAGGTAGACTGTTCCCGTGATGTGGGATTCTTAGAACATGATACCTAGGTTCCTAGAGGAAGCATCCTAAGAGCAAGCATTCAAGAAAGCAGGAAAAGGAAGCACTGTATAATTTAGAACTATGCTGGAATTGGCACAGTGCTGCCTCTGCCATATTCCATCAAGTAGAGGCCCCACCCTGTTTCAAAAGAGGAGAGAAATAAACGTCACTCCTTAAGTGGGAGAGTGGCAAAATCACATTGAATGAGCATGGAAGGTGGGAGAAATTATTGCCAACATCCTTATAAATTACAATCTGCCACAGTAATCTAGCTATATTCCCAGCAAAAAAAAAAAAACAAAAAACAAATTTTTTTAGAAATAGCCAGCCTATTTCTGCTACACTGAGTTAATAAGATGTACACCCAGGACATAAAATCAAGCATCTTGAATACTCAAATTAAATACTATATAATCAAGGTGGAATAAACTTTTATGATTATTTTGTTAACTATTAATATGACCGACCCAGACACCCATATTAAAAAGCAGAGACATTATTTTGTCAACAAAGGTCCATCTAGTCAAGGCTATGGTTTTTCTAGTTGTTATGTATGGATGTGAGACTAGTTGGACTAAAGAGAGCTAAGCACCGAAGAATTGATGCTTTTGAACTGTGGTGTTGGAGAAGACTCTTGAGAGTCCCTTGCACTCAAGGAGATCCAACCAGTCCATCCTAAAAGAGATCAGTCCTGGGTGTTCATTGGAAGGACTGAGGTTAAAACTGAAACTCCAGTACTCTGGCCACCTGATGGGAAGCGCTGACTCATTTGAAAAGATCCTAATGCTGCAAAAGATTAAGGGCAGAAGAAGAAGGGGACAACAGAGGATGAGATGGTTGGATGGCATCACCAACTCAATGTACATGAGTTTGGGTAAACTCAGTGAGTTCTTGATGGACAGGGAGGGCCTGGCATCCTGCGGTTCATGGGGTCACAAAGAGTCAGATGTAACTGAGCAACTGAACTGAACTGAACTGAATCTCTACTAAAGTTTGATGAGTAATAAGTCATCAAAGTGCCTAATCACCACTTGCAATGGATTAGCTGCTACCTTCTTACTAAATACTAGAACTCTACCAACAAATGGTAGGTAGGTTAATTTAATTTGACCCCTTCCATCATAGAGGGAATTTTTACTCCTCGCTAAAAAGTAAAAATTACTCTGAATGTATATTTGCCTTTTCTTCCTGCAAAACTTCCCTAAGCACTAACAGCGATAGACTTACTTCATCATACATCTTACACGAAAAATTCTGCTTCTACTCTAGGAACTAATTTTACAGAAAAAGAAATTAAGCAATTATCTTACCCCATACAATGTATGGTTCTTAATGTTTACTCCATTACCCAGATATAACTCGCCCTAAAGAATATTGAAATAAGCTTGTTGAAGACTCAGTTACTCTCTTAATTGGGAGAAAAGCACTGAATCATTATAAACCATATGCCATTGTAAACATGTTTGAACGAGTAACCACCATATGGTGATCTTTCTCTTATAGCTACACTGTATTTGTCTGATAGTCAAAGAATGAAAGTCAGTTTAGCTATAGACCATAACTTGTAATGTTGTATATACTGTCCCCAAAATTTTGGACTTCACTAGATTTGAGTTTGTCATAATGATAGTAATTATTTTTAGTCATTCAATAAGTGATCTCCAATATGTCACTGGCTTAATTCTACAAAGGTTTATTTCTCATTCATGTAAAGTATCCTTAGAGATGGAAATGGCAAACTACTCCAGTATTCTTGCCTGGGAAATCCCATGGAGAGAGAAGAGGAGCCTGCAGGGATACAGTCCACATGATTGCAAAGAATCAGTCAAGTCTGAGCAATGGAGCACACACACACACTCTTCTATCCTGTGATTCAGGAAGACTAATTCCAACTCTTTTGTAATTCTTCATTCTCAATGCACTGTTTCCAAAATCTGGCTGATGAGTGAAAAGAGTGATGAAGAAAGTATGCCAACTCTAACGTGCCACAGGTTAGCTATGATACAACTCCATTGACATTTCCACTGGCCAGAACTCAACCACATGGCCTTAAATCAACTTCAAGAAATCTCTCTCTCTCTCTCTCTCTCTCTCTCTCTCTAATTGTTCAGTTGTGCCCGACTCTTGCAACACCATGGACTATAGCCTGCCAGGTTCCTCTGTCTAATGGATTTTCCAGGCAAGAATACTGGAGTGGGTTGCCATTACCTTCTCCATTGAGAAATATAGGGAGTGTGTTAATATTTGTTGGCTCTAAGTTTTTCTGCCACAAAGATCACAGTGACCAACAAACAAATGATTCCACTAGAAGACACAGCAATACTTCTACTGAAATTAAGTAAATTGAAACTGTCACCTTCTGGGATCCTTATGCCACTTAATCAACAGACAAAGAAAAATGATTACTGTTGAGGTGATTAAACCTCATTCAGTCAGTTCAGTCAATTGGTTGTGTCTGACTCTTTGAGACCCCATGTGCTGCAGCACAGAGGCCTCCCTGTCTATCAACCACTTCCTCAAATCATGTCCATTTAGTCAGTGATGCCATCCAACCATATCATCCTTTGTCATCCCCTTCTCCTCCTGCCTTCAATCTTTCCTAGCATCAGGGTCTTTATTTTCAGGAGAAAATAATATTGTAACCATACAATGGCAGTAGGAAAATCTCAGCCAGATATCTAAGGACTTCTCTAAGGATAGATCCTAGTATTGTCATTCCCAAAGGAAAAACAAGAATAAAGATAGTTACAGACTACTATAGGCTGGCAATCAAGAAAAATTATATTAGCCTTTGCTACATAACAGTAAAACAACATCAACCACAATANAACGCTGCAATGAACATTGGGGTACATGTGTCTCTTTCAATTCTGGTTTCCTTGGTGTGTATGCCCAGCAGTGGGATTGTTAGTTTGAAAGGAAGAACTCTTTCCTGCCTTTTTACATATACCTTACAGTATGTAACTGTTAAACAGACATATATTTTTTTGTGATAAAAGTCAAACAATTGTTAGTTAATGCGACATAATTAAAAAGATGTAGATACCTTTGATCAAAGATCTGACTCAAGTGTAAAGTTTCAAAAATTTTACTTTTGAAAATTTGAGTAGTGTAGCATATCAAAAATATTATGCCATTTCAAGATGCTTGAAAAGTATAAAATATAAGGACATTTGATAGACTTAGTTTACCAAAATCAGCTAGTTTATATCACTATTGTTTTAATTAATTAATATTAATACAAGAAAGCATCATTGTTCATTATTCACTTCTTGAATCTAAAATGGCCTTATAACTTGCTTTGACCAATAAAAATGTAGTGGAAGTATTGCTGTGTGAGTTCTGATCTGAGGTCTCAGGGTGACTCGAATTTTTCTGCGCTTGTCCTTTTGGTAACTGGCTGCCTAGATCCCAAGTCTAGCTTTGACTCCTGAGAATGAGAGACTATATAACAGAGCAATCCTGACTCCATATTGCATCTGTTTCTTTAGTTTTAACCTTTGTACTCTATTGCCTATGCTTAGTCATACTGACTTTGCACCTTTGTGAAGGAATGGTGCCTGAATTCTGAAATATACATAGTAGCTCAAGTCTTTGCCCCCTATTTGATCTTTCACTTATATAGAGATAAAGCTGCATAAATGAGAATATTTGTCTTATTGAAGGTTTATAGAACATCGTGACCAGATCTATCTGAATAGGTGCAAGAACAAAGGATTTTCATTTCCTCTCTGGGATATGGCTGGCATAAGAAGTTTGCCAACAGCCAGCCACATACCTCCTTTTTTTAACATAAAAAGTCCCTAATTCTAACCCAATTAAGATGATTCTTCAGGACACTAGTANTGAGAATATTTGTCTTATTGAAGGTTTATAGAACATCGTGATCAGATCTATCTGAATAGGTGCAAGAACAAAGGATTTTCATTTCCCCTCTGGGATCTGGCTGGCACCAAGAAGTTTGCCAACAGCCAGCCACATGCCTCCTTTTTATAACATAAAAAGTCCCTAATTCTAACCCAAGTAAGATAATTCTTCAGGACACTAGTATGCCATTGATCTGCTGACTTCCTGAATAAAGTCATTATTTCCTGCCCCAAAATCTTGTTTCGATTTACTGGTCTCTCATGATGCAAGCAGTGCAAACTTAGAACTCGGTAACAAGACCATATACAGAAAATGATCCAGCTTTCCTAAACTTCTCAGCCATCCTGGTGACCCTAAGGGGCAAAATATTCTAATCACAGTCCAAACTGTTGACTTGCAAAATAGCAAACAAATAAAAACCTGTTTTTTAAGCCACTAATTTTGGGATGATTTGCTACACTGCAAAAATTAACTGATACATATGTTATTATAGAAGGCATGTATTACAAAGGTAAAAGATGCACTGTAGTAAGAAATAAGAAACTCAAAGTTTATTTTAGTTAAAATTAATATTTTAAATAACCAATTATAACAATTATACATGATGTTAATAAATAATTGAAATAAGTATGCTATGTCTTATAATTCCCAAATATAATACCTTTTAAGAGTAATTTTACTAACCAAAAAGTTGATCATTGGAGTTAATGATCCCTGCTGCTGCTGCTGCTGCTGCTGCTGCTGCTGCTAAGTCACTTCAGTCGTGTCTGACTCTGTGCGATCCCATAGACGGCAGCCCATCAGGCTCCCCTGTCCCTGGGATTCTCCAGGCAGGGACACTGGAGTAGGTTGCCATTCCCTTCTCCAATGCATGAAATTGAAAAGTGAGAGTGAAGTCACTCAGTCGTGTCCAACTCTTCGGGACACCATGGACTGCAGCCTACCAAGCTCCTCCATCCATGGGATTTTCCAGGCAAGATTACTGGAGTGGGGTGCCATCGCCCTCTCCATAATGATCCCTAGGAGAGTGGTATATACATCCCCACCTTTGCATAGCATTTCTATAGTTGAAGTAAATGTCCCAACTCTATGACTTTGGGCTTGAATGTGTTACTTACATTGGACACTAGGATGTTAGCAGAACTGAAGGGAACAAATACTTATAATGCATTTGTGTGGATGGTTTATCCTTTTATACTTCTTAATGCGTTATCTTTCTTATGTTTCATGAGTGGAACATACCCGTGCTTCCAGACTAAATCCTAAAATGAGAGATGTGAAGATTTATCCTAGTTTATCTACCTATCACCATCCTGAAGTAGACATTCCCAGGTTGAGACCATCCTAAGTCACTTGTAACCCATAAACATTAGAATATTGCATTTTGAGATTTTTATTCAATATTATAATGATAGTTGCTGGTAATAGACTAATAGACATACCTATATTCAAAAATAAATGTAAGTGCATAAAAGCACAAAAAATATTCTGAAAAATAGAAAAAAAATCTATTTATCTTGTTTATTAGTGTTCTGTGCTCATTTTACATATATATATATATATATATATGTTTGTGTGTCATGCTTAGTCATATCTGACTCAGGCACAGCAGAGTACATACAAACACACACATACACACACACATATATATATTATATATATAATAAGAACAGCACACAATAAACAATGGGATAGATTTTTTCTATTTTTTAGAATCTTGTTTGTGTTTTTATGCACTTACATTTATTTTTAAATATGTCTATTAGATTTTCTATTATCAACAACTATCATTATAATATTGAATAAAATAATCTCAAAATACAATATATTCTTAGATTTATGGGTTGCAAGTGATTTTTTTGTTCATTTTATATATATATAAATATATATAACGTCTACTGCTACTGAACAATCTGATCTAGAACATAATCATAAGAAATAAATTAACCCTTTCAACCACTATAATTTTTATTTATTTTTAAAGATCAGTACCTGATTATTTATCAAACAATCATATTTTTATGACAGCACTCAATAAAACTGAATGCTCTCCTGGACAGACAAAAAGAAAGTGAAGTCATTCAGTCGCATCCAACTCTGCAACCCCATGGACTATAGCCTACCAGGCTCCGCCTTCCATTGCATTTTCCAGGCAAGAACACTGGAAAGGCTTGCCATTTCCTTCTCCAGGAGATCTTCTTGACCCAGGGATTGAACCCAGGTCTCCCACATTGCAGGCAGATGCTTTAACCTCTGAGCCACCAGAGAAGTCAGGGAAAATCAAAACTGTCTTTAATTCATAAAAACAAAAATGTTTCTAATATGAAGATGCAATCTTTTAGTTTGTTCTCATGCAGAAAGTAGAAATGATATTCTATTTATTTACTGATATAAAATATGGTTAAATTTTCAACTTCCTTCAATTTAATTTTCAGTTGATATTAAACTCTTTGATGGTGTGTGCTCAGTCACTCAGTCATGTCTGACTCAGAGAATCCAGGCAGGCTGCAGTCCATGGGATTTTTCCAGGCAGAAATACTGGACTGGGTTACTATTTCCTACTCCAGGGGATCCTCTAGACCCAAAGATCAAAACCTGCATCTCTAATGTCTCTTGCCTTAGCAGGCAGATTCTTTACCACTAGCACTACCTGTGAAGCCCAGGCATTTATGGCAGTAATCATATCTATATATTTCTATATGTTAAAGGACAACTTAATGCATTGTTCTGCAATGAGTTCTCTACAAATCAATGATTTTCAAATTTGTATGTTAACTAATACCATCAAGATCACCTAAGATGATGTCAGAGCCTCATTCCAGGTCTACTGAATCAGGACCTGTAGGCTGTATCCTGCATCTGTGTATTTAACAAGACCTTCATATAATTTGTAAGCAATGCTTCAGAGGCAATACCCTTAATATTTCTCAGTGATTCACTTGATATATTTTGCCTCTTTGTCATAAACACCATCTCCTCCTTCTCTTCCAGAACACAAGTATTTTGCATATCAATCCTTCAAAATCCATCTTCCACTTTCATACCAGCTCAAGTCTTAAAAATGGATATATGAATATGGCCTCTATTGTTAAACATCAATATTCTTGTAGGGAGAATACAAACATAATTATGATTATTTGATGATTTCAGTTATTCAATATTATATAAAGTAGATGATCCTTACTTTATCATTTTTATTTGAATTTTTTATTGAGACAACTGTAAATTCACATGCAGCTGTAAAAATAGCACATAGAATACAAATTCTATGAAAACTTTACTCAGATTCCTCCAAGAGTAACATTTAAAACAATGGTGCAATATCACAACCAAGAATTGGTGTACATATAAGTCATCAATATTATTTACATTTTCTCAGTTTTACGCATCCTCATGTATGTTTCTGTGTAGTCTATGTTTCCACCATCCCAGTCCAGATACTGACCAGTTCAATCACCATGAATCTCTCATGTTGCTCTTTTGTAACAGCTTTCTCCCTCCCACCCTGTCCATCTCTCCAAGCCCTGGAGAAGACCCATTTGTCAAGTTTTGGAATGTCACTTGAAAATGTTATATAAATAGAATTAATCATATGACTGACTTATGAAATTGGCTGTTTTTACTCAGCATAAATCTCTGTTACACATATCAGTACTCATTCTTTTTTTTTTTAAATCGTTGAGTAGTATTCCACAGTGTTTAGGTACCGCAGTTCATTTAACTATTTGTCAGTTGAAAGATGTCTGAACTATTTTCCATTTCTGGCTATCATTTTAAAAAGTTGCTATAAACATTTGCATACAGGTTTTTGTGTGAACATAGGTTTTCATTTCTCTGGGATAAATGTTCATGAGTGCAACTTCAGGATCAATAAATATTTATATTTTAAGCAAACTGCCAAATTAGTTTCCAAAATGCTTGTACCATTTTCATTACCAACAGCTAATAATGAGTGATCCAGTTTCTCTACATCTTCACTGACATTTGGTTTTATCTCTGTATGATACTGTGGCCATTCTAGTGTGTATGATATTTCTTTATAGTTTTAATTTGCATTTCCCTGATGAATAAACTTATTGAATACATTTTCATGTGTTTACTTACTATCTACTTAACATTCTTCAGTGAAGTGTCTGTTCGTTTCTTTTGCCCATGCTTTTCACTAACTGTTGAGAGGATGAGATGGTTGGATGGAATCACCAATTCAATGGACATGAGTTTGGATAAGCTCCAGGAGTTGGTGATAGACAGGGAAGCCTGGCATGCTCCAGTCCATGGGGTTGCAAAGAGTTGGACACAACTGAGTGACTGAAGGCTTTCCTGATAGCTCAGTTGGTAAAGAATCTGCCTGCAATGCAGGAGTCACTGGTTTGATTCCTGGGTTAGGAAGATCTGCTGGAGAAGGGATAGCCTACCCAATCCACTATTCTTGGACTTTTCTTGTGCTCAACTGGTAAAGAATCCACCTGCAATGCAGGAGACCTGGGTTTGATCCCTGGGTTGGGAAGAAAACTGAACTGAGAGTCTTACACATTCTAGTATGCAATTTGCAAATATTTTATTTTATAAAAAATAATTTATCATTTTAAGAAGATGGATATAAAGTATTGAAAATATTTGTCATGTATGCGTTTTGCAAATATTTTCTCCTAATTTATCATTTTTAAGAAGATGGGTATAAAGTATTTTATTTGATTTTCTACGATTATAATGGAGACAAAATAAAAATTTTGAATGTTAATTTGAAACTAAAATTATGTAATAGAGAAAAGAGAGACTGAGTAAAAATCAAATAAATATTATTTACATAAAATTGAAAAGACAATTAGACAAATTTGATAAGCCTCTTCATCTAGTTCTTTCACAATGTTCTATTCCATATTTAATGACAGTGAAGCATATTAAATGACCAGAGTTAGGAGAAAATAAGAAGATTTTGAATTTGATACACAAGATAATTCATGAATAATACACAGAATTTGGAGAGGATTTTTTGTTTTAATTTTTATCTTAAAGACTCCTACAAATGTCAAAAGAACCCATAGAAAATTAGAAAATTTCATCCTAATTACTGCCTTTCTCTTTTACTAAGACGCTATTTTACTGGCAAAAACTCTTAAAATTGAAAAATATGTTCTTAGAATGCGCCAGGATTTTTTCAAACTATTATTAAATGTATGATTAATTTTAAAATCTATGGTATCTAAGAAACAAGAAAACAGTAAATTTGTGGTGCTTTATAAGATGCCCCAAATACTCTTATTTATTTTTACATTAGACATCACCAGTTCAAAATTATTTTAATCCAACTAAGACAAGAGATGCATTTACATTTTATTCCATCACTCTGTGTTTATGTCTCAAAAAATGAAAAGAAACAAAAAAACATATGAAGCAGTTCATAAATGAGTAAGTATTACTAAAGGAAATAAGGGATTTTTTACATGATAAAAACAACATACTAGTAAAGATGAAATGAAGGAATGCCATTTAGGAAGTCAGAAAACTTACTGTAATTTTGAGCAAGGGTTTTATTGAGAGAAAAAAATGAAATAAAATGAAACTGATATGAATCTTAGCTCTGTTACTTTGGTCAATCTTAACTCCCTACGTATATCAACTTCTGATTTATAAAGTGGCAGAACACTTTAGGTTGAATAAACAGGAGACTTTATTATTATAGGTAATAATATGGGTTATAGACAATGATAAAGAGAGGTAGTCAGAGTTGTTTTTAATTGAGGACAACGTGAGCTAGGCCTTGAGAAATAAAATTAAGAGAAGATACAAAAAGTAACCATGGAAGTCTGATAGAAAACCTGAAGTAACATGTATCCTAAAAAACTGGGTAAGAATTTTAGAAAGGAGGAGAGTCAATGGAAGTGTTTAGACAATGAAAACACTAAAGCCAAGTCACAAAGAAATACTGATAGCTAAGAACAGAAGACAGGCTCTCTAGTACCAGGCAGTGGGCTCTGATGTGTTTGGGTAGGCATCATATTCAGGACATGAGACGCTAAAACTGATTCTGTGGCATATCGAATATGTTAAGCCCAAGGAGTTTGAGAAAATGGCAGAAGCGGGAAGGTCATTCAAACCTTCCCACTCCATGCCCTTTCCCCCTGAAAGGAGTCATAAAACTCTCATGTGAGAGCTATTCTCCCATTATCCAAAGGGGGGAAAAAATCCTTATCTTATCTTCAGAGATAGAAAGATGCCAGAAAAATCTGCAGGAACAAACAGACTTTGTGACTTTTCCCTTATTTGCTACATTTCCCTCATATTCTTTGACCTCACACTATTTTTTGACTTTATGCTCTCCGTGTTACATCATATTTCTCCATGGCAGTGTACTTGTCATCAAAACTAGCAATAAAATACTCCAATTTAACCATTTTATCTGAATAATATATATATAGATAGATATATTCTAATATATTTATAACTGATAGTATATATATATATGTATACATATCTGTAGAACTGAATCACTGTCCTGTAAATCTGAAACTAACACAATATTGTAAATCAACTATACTTTAATAAAAGAAAAACAGAACAAAGCAAAACAAATTCAGCTTTACAATTTTTCAGGCCTTGATTTCCTTATGAGGGCTCCTATGTTATGAAAATTTTATACAAAATAAATTCATATGTTTTTCTCCTGCTAATTTGTCTCTATCAGCTTAGTTTTCAGATAGCCAGGACCTCTAAGAGGGTTAAGGATAACTCCTCCATGTACACCCACAGTAGAAAACCCTCTGAAAGTTTTTGTATGGGTTGGCAAGAAAATAAATACATTGGTTTGGCAGTAGTGCCAAAAAAGTGGACGAATAAATGAGCCATTTTAAGAAATCATCAGAAAATCCAAAAACGTATGCTTAAATTCCAGGTCAAGTAAAAGAACTTGACTTAATATATTCAATATGCCACAGAATCAGTTTTAGGGTCTCATGTCCTAAAGGCGATGTCTACCCAAGCGCATCGAAGCCTGGCACTAGACAGCCTCTGTCTTCTGTCCTTAGCTATCAAGTTTCCCTTTGCTAAGGGAACAGTGCTAAAGTACCTGAATGATTTAAATAGTCAACATCCATGAGCTCAAAAAGATGACTGCTTAATTATATGTACTTTTATCTCAATATTTAGCACTTGATTTAGTTGACAGGGTCCAGGTCTTAATAAATAGTAAAGCTAGTCCTACAAGGTGAACTGTATTTCCAGAAAATAGATTTTCTTGAAAAAAAGAGGTTGCCATTCAGAGAAGCCTCTGCAAGGACATCCCGTTATACTCTGAGAATTTCAATGGAAAATGGAAAAGAAATCCTCTGAAATATGTTTATCAGCAAATGACCTGATCAGCTATGATCCATCACAGGCAGATCACGGCTGTGTAAATCAGAACATCCCAGGAAGTGAGTTTAAATGGATTTGAGATTATTGACACTTTTTATTAAAGTTCTCTCATAACTCAGGGAAGGAAAATATAATGCCCCAAATGTTGCACTTTTAAAACTTCATAGGTTATCTTATTTAAAACAGAAAACTTTCTTATTTTAGGCTTCTTTATAAACAGCTTAAGCCACTAAGGTTTAAAAGTAGAGCTGACAATTTTTAAAGACTCTTTCTGAGATTGTTTGCCATTTTTGGAGCACTGAATGCTTCCTATCGCAGGCTTGATCAGTCAAGGCAGCTCTCTTGGTAGCTTCCTCAGTTATGAGACAGAATGATATAATACGCCATCTGAGTCCAAGAGGCAGTCAGTGAGAACAGCAGCCCCAAGTACACTAAAAGTACTTAGGCTCCTCTTACTTTAACACTGAGGAAAACAAACATTTGTTTTTACAGAGTAATCAGATTGGAAGCCTTTGTCTTTAGGCAAAGCGTTTTGAAAATGATCCCTGCTTTGGGAGAAATACCGTGGTGGAGTCAGATTTCCTAATTTGCAAACCTTGGTTGACCCCAGTTCTTTGAATGATCTTAAATGTGAACCTTGAATACATCGTTTCAGTTGTACTAATTAGTCTTACATACTTAAGCACTATATGCAAATTTATGTAAATCAACATTCCTTTTTTTTTTTTTAATATAAAGTCGAATAAATACGCATGCCCTAGATTCTTTCAAAGGAAGTTTTAAATTTGCTTATTTTAGAGGACCTTTCCCATGGACGGAGAAGCCTAGTAGGTTACAGTCCACGGGGTCGCAAAGAGTCGGACATGACTGAGCGACTTCACCTATACCTATACACCTATCACTTTGGTCTTCTAATAATCCCAATAAGTGGGAAATAATTACTTTTGATATTTACTGTAACCCTGTAACAATAAATTCTAAGTCTTCTGATTAACTTTCACAGGAGGCATGCTTCAGTCTTTGTTTCCTCAATTTTCAGATAGAATCTGATAGCTCTGTTTTCATTAACTGGCTTTGATAGCCTTCCTTACTAGATATCCAACAGACAGAATAAAGATATCATAAAGTTCAACTAAGATCATGAAATGCTAAGACACTAATATTTCCTTATTATCAGGGACTGGCAGGGTTCTTTTTATCTCTTTCCACAGAGTCAGTCAACTTTTTATTTGTGTTATAGGCCATTAAACCAAGTCTATTTGAGCAATTAAGACAAAATGAATTCAATAAAAATGTACAATAAAGTACCTCACTAGGCTAATTCTAATTTAAATATAATATTTGAAAAGAGTGGTTTGTCCAAATTATGGGAAACTTTTTATTAACAAATGTGTTATGCTTGTACTATACATGGCACACCAAGAATAGCATAAGTTTATTATTTTGCTTATTTAGAGTTCACAGTGGTCACCTAAATCTTGTTTGTAATTGGGAATTAGAGTTTATGCAGCCTTATCTATAACTGGAGAGATTTATAATGTTCTGATTACGGCAGAAAAGTATAAAGAGCATTCACACAAACACAAACAGCCCAGAATATCCTAAAGGAATTTCCTATAAATTCAGTTCCAATATGAAAATATATAAACTAAAATAATATACAGGATAAGTTTTAATAACACAATAACCCTTATTATGAATAATCAGTACATATGGCTAAAGGCAAATTTTTCTTCTGGTTTTCTTGAAAACTTACATTTTTTGTTAGCATTTGAATGAATATTTTCTAGTTATCAGGGCTTATATGCCAACTGCAAAGAATTTTGATTCTTTTTTCTGTAATTAATATTTTTCATATTATTACATCTTCACTATTTATTTAGATAGTTCTATTCTAGTTATTGCAGAAATTACTCACATTTCCCCAATAGATGATTTAAAACATCTATTTCTACTACTATTGTTAACAGTGAGATATCATCTTTTGCTCTTTTACTTCACTTCATAAAGTTNATACAGGATAAGTTTTAATAACACAATAATCCTTATTATGAATAATCAGTACATATGGCTAAAGGCAAATTTTTCTTCTGGTTTTCTTGAAAACTTACATTTTTTGTTAGCATTTGAATGAATATTTTCTAGTTATCAGGGCCTATATGCCAACTGCAAAGAATTTTGATTCTTTTTTCTGTAATTAATATTTTTCATATTGTTACATCTTCACTATTTATTTAGATAGTTCTATTCTAGTTATTGCAGAAATTACTCACATTTCCCCAATAGATGATTTAAAACATCTATTTCTACTACTATTGTTAACAGTGAGATATCATCTTTTGCTCTTTTACTTCACTTCATAAAGTAAAGTTATATGACACTTGAAAATAAGTGAAAAGGATATGGCATGTACTTTTAATGTCATAATGTTTTATTACTTTGCAAGTATACCCAAGGATTGTTTAATTTTCCAGGAGAATATCCCTGGGCTTGGTATTGCTATTTAACTAGAGTTATGTGTTAATCTGTAGATTTCTAATCAGTAGAAAACATAAGTCATGGTTTTAATGACTTGTGGCTTGTTAATCAGTTTGTATGCAATTTAAGAACCTTATTTTTATATCCATATTTAAAAGCATGTCCTTTCTGATGGCTATATAATCTTCAATCCTCAAAGTCTTTTGAAACTATCTTTATTACTCTACTGTTTTTTCATTAATTAATGAGTTCAATAAAATATGTGACATGAGTCCATTCTCTATTTGTATGAGAGTCATGAAACTATACTTTGACAATTCAAGATTCTATTTCCTTCCAAGCTGTGAATGCCTCATTTATATACAAACAAATTCTCATTTTAAAGAAATTGAAATATTCTAGGTAAACCTGAAGTTTAAATCCTTTCTCCTCTCTTCTCTAAACCTGCCTTATGCTACCAAATTAAGTGACTCCCCAGATGTAACTGCTGTTGTTAGTTTGGTGCTTTTCCACTGTGACATTTTCCATCCATTTACACATATCCATATGTGCTTATGTTAATTTAAATAGTAGTAAACTTGTGGTCCCCAGATGTCTCAGTGGTAAAGAATTTGCCATCTACTACCAGAGATGCAGGAGACATGGGTTTGATCCCTGGGTTGGGAAGATCCCGGGGAGGAAGAAATGACAAACTACTCCAGAATCCGTGCCTGGAAAATCCCACTGATTTTCCCACTGTTTTTTGAGAACTCTGGCAGGTTACAAATTAGCAACTGAGCACAAACTTGTGACAGACTTACACAACAGACTGGTTAGACAGGTAACCTCATCATTAAATATTGAAAACAGAGTATTTTGCCAAACTATTCAATGGGATAGTTCAATGGAGAAACATAGTCTTCAAGAGTTAAATTCTAGTCGTCAGAGAAGAGGAAAATAGTGTATAGAAAAAAATTTACCTGTGAAAATATGTTTGGTTTACATGTACAACACCGTAGAAATTTTTAGCTGTTTTTCTAAGTTACATTTAATATATTTATTTGAAATATCATTTAACCCTCTCATTTAATTCTTAATGGGAAATCAACAACACATTTTTTCATAGTTTCATTTTTCTTTCTTAGAGTAAAATTTGAAATACTGTTTCTCTTGCCCAAGGCACAAAGCTCATCGAGCTAAGTGGTAGATGTTAAATTTTGCAGCCTTCTGTTTTATATAAACAATTCTGAAAAATTTTTGTGGAGTTTTTATAAGTTAAAATTGTGCTTTATGATACTCTCCACTGCAGCATATTGATCTTTTGAAATGTAAATCACATCACATTTCTCCAATCTTTTTCTGTGGCATTTTTCATCTCTCATTACATTTAGGATCCCTAAGGAGAGAAAAGTGTTTGGCACATAGAAAACACTTGGTAAATACCTGTCAAGTGAATGGATTGTTGTTTACTGAAGGGAATCAACATATGGTTAGTCTATCAATGTTGTATTGATACATTTTTGAAATTGTGAAATATCTATTGGTTTTGAAAAGACATATACACTTATTAATATAGACAATTTAATTGTTTCACTGAAATATTTGATATGTTTAATTAGTTTTTAGTCTATTTGCCCTATTGCTTTCTGAAAAAGTAATAAAATAACTCACTAGAGTTGTGGATTTGTCACGATAGCAGTTGTCACTTCTTGAAACTTAAAGCAATTTAAAATAAAGTTTAGGTGCAAGAAGATTTGTGTCTGTTACATTACTTTGATATGTTGCTATTTGCAGGGCTTTCCCAGTGGCTCAGCTGGTAAAGAATCTGCCTACAATGTGAGAGACCTGGGTTTGATCCCTGGGTTGGGAATATCCCCTGGAGAAGGGAATAACTACCCACTNAAGATTTGTGTCTGTTACATTACTTTGATATGTTGCTATTTGCAAGGCTTTCCCAGTGGCTCAGCTGGTAAAGAATCTGCCTGCAATGTGAGAGACCTGGGTTTGATCCCTGGGTTGGGAATATCCCCTGGAGACGGGAATAGCTACCCACTTCAAATATTCTGGCCTGGAGAATTCTGGACTGTAGAGTCTATGGGGTCACAAAAAGTTGACTTTTACTCACTCACTTATTATTGTTATGGGCTATGTCTCTTTATAGCATTTAGGGCATTTTGTCCTGAATTTGATTTTGGAATTTTTGCTTTGTTCTGTTTTTATTTGAGTTTTAAACCATTGATAACATTAATGAGAACTAATATATATCTTTATCCCAACTGGTACCTACTTTGTGTTTTCTATTTGCCATATCTTATTGTATGTATGTGTTCAGTCACTCATCTGTGTCTGATGCTCTGCAACCCCATGGACTGTAGCTTGCCAGACTCCTCTGTCCATGGGATTCTCCAGGCAAGAATGCTGCAGTATCCTCCAGGGGATCTCCCAAACTCAGGGACTGAATCCATGTCTCCAGTGTCTCTTGTATTGGCAGGTGGATTATTTAACACTGAGTCACCTGAGAAACCCATATTTTATCATTACTATTGCATTTTCCTTCCTATTTTTGGATAAGGGTTGAGTGATCTCTGATTTCCCATTCTATTCATTTGAAGGGTATAATCTCTGACTATGTATCCCTAAATGCATGACATGCTTACCTATTATTGCATTTTTCAAATATTAAGTGTTAAGAAGTGTCCATAGCTATCTCCTACCAAGACAAGATTTGGAATGCTTTTACTTCATCTCTTTTCCCTACTCATCCCACAAACCACGATGGCTATTATTGAGTTTTATTTTATATTGTTAGAATTTGTTTTTGTTTGTTTACAATCAACAGTGTTCTACCTCCCATTTCTAGGACTTAAATTTCTTATGTCACTTTGTCAGGCCTATTATGTCCATAGCTTATGGCATAAATTCACTGAGATAAATCATAGACGTTTATGTTTTATCTTCTCTACTGATTTTATAGAAATGTATTTCTATGGATTTGTTTAAAGTTAACTTTGACTTGATGAGTCCTCACCTTTTCAAACCTAAAGAAAATAAATGACTTAAGTGACCAAAGAAAGCACTTATCTAAAACAAACAGCTAGAGATACAGGACAGAAAACTACTGAACTGCAAGCTCAGTTTGCAATTTGAGCATCACAATCTCTATTTAATACAGTTCAAAATTGCATTTTTAAGTCCAATTGTTAGGAAAGCTAGAATTTTTTTTTTCCAACATATGTCCCAACTTGCCTACATGCACGTTTTTGTTTGTTTTTCTCTTTATCATTAACAGTTTTAAGTACTGAAAGATAAATCTGTTTATTTCAAGCAGAAAGAGAATTGGGGTTTTTACAAAATTGTTGGAAGGAAGAAAAAGGTGGAGTGGCAGTACTCAGATAAGGATGAATGGGAAGCCAGTAGTACCAGTGCCTACTCTGCATTCCTCTGGGGCTGCCCTCCAGGAGCCTACTTTTGGCAGCTAAAGGAATCTACATTTGTCTGCTGTTACGGCCTCAAGAGTCCAAACTGTTTTTGTCCACTGTAGCCACTCTTATGGATATAAAGTAAAAAATAAATAAAAGTACTTTCTTCCTGTTACTTGCATGTGAGGGACTCCCATTGATAGAATCTAAACCAGAACTTGGGCTTCTCTGGTGGCTCAGTGGTGAAGAATCAACCTACTAATGCAGGAGATGTGGGTTCTATCCCAGAGTCAGGAAGACCCCNATTTTTTCATAGTTTCATTTTTCTTTCTTAGAGTAAAATTTGAAATACTGTCTCTCTTGCCCAAGGCACAAAGCTCATCGAGCTAAGTGGTAGATGTTAAATTTTGCAGCCTTCTGTTTTATATAAACAATTCTGAAAAATTTTGTGGAGTTTTTATAAGTTAAAATTGTGCTTTATGATACTCTCCACTGCAGCATATTGATCTTTTGAAATGTAAATCACATCACATTTCTCCAATCTTTTTCTGTGGCATTTTTCATCTCTCATTACATTTAGGATCCCTAAGGAGAGAAAAGTGTTTGGCACATAGAAAACACTTGGTAAATACCTGTCAAGTGAATGGATTGTTGTTTACTGAAGGGAATCAACATATGGTTAGTCTATCAATGTTGTATTGATACATTTTTGAAATTGTGAAATATCTATTGGTTTTGAAAAGACATATACACTTATTAATATAGACAATTTAATTGTTTCACTGAAATATTTGATATGTTTAATTAGTTTTTAGTCTATTTGCCCTATTGCTTTCTGAAAAAGTAATAAAATAACTCACTAGAGTTGTGGATTTGTCACGATAGCAGTTGTCACTTCTTGAAACTTAAAGCAATTTAAAATAAAATTTAGGTGCAAGAAGATTTGTGTCTGTTACATTACTTTGATATGTTGCTATTTGCAAGGCTTTCCCAGTGGCTCAGCTGGTAAAGAATCTGCCTGCAATGTGAGAGACCTGGGTTTGATCCCTGGGTTGGGAATATCCCCTGGAGACGGGAATAGCTACCCACTTCAAATATTCTGGCCTGGAGAATTCTGGACTGTAGAGTCTATGGGGTCACAAAAAGTTGACTTTTACTCACTCACTTATTATTGTTATGGGCTATGTCTCTTTATAGCATTTAGGGCATTTTGTCCTGAATTTGATTTTGGAATTTTTGCTTTGTTCTGTTTTTATTTGAGTTTTAAACCATTGATAACATTAATGAGAACTAATATATATCTTTATCCCAACTGGTACCTACTTTGTGTTTTCTATTTGCCATATCTTATTGTATGTATGTGTTCAGTCACTCATCTGTGTCTGATGCTCTGCAACCCCATGGACTGTAGCTTGCCAGACTCCTCTGTCCATGGGATTCTCCAGGCAAGAATGCTGCAGTATCCTCCAGGGGATCTCCCAAACTCAGGGACTGAATCCATGTCTCCAGTGTCTCTTGTATTGGCAGGTGGATTATTTAACACTGAGTCACCTGAGAAACCCATATTTTATCATTACTATTGCATTTTCCTTCCTATTTTTGGATAAGGGTTGAGTGATCTCTGATTTCCCATTCTATTCATTTGAAGGGTATAATCTCTGACTATGTATCCCTAAATGCATGACATGCTTACCTATTATTGCATTTTTCAAATATTAAGTGTTAAGGAGTGTCCATAGCTATCTCCTACCAAGACAAGATTTGGAATGCTTTTACTTCATCTCTTTTCCCTACTCATCCCACAAACCACGATGGCTATTATTGAGTTTTATTTTATATTGTTAGAATTTGTTTTTGTTTGTTTACAATCAACAGTGTTCTACCTCCCATTTCTAGGACTTAAATTTCTTATATCACTTTGTCAGGCCTATTATGTCCATAGCTTATGGCATAAATTCACTGAGATAAATCATAGACATTTATGTTTTATCTTCTCTACTGATTTTATAGAAATGTATTTCTATGGATTTGTTTAAAGTTAACTTTGACTTGATGAGTCCTCACCTTTTCAAACCTAAAGAAAATAAATGACTTAAGTGACCAAAGAAAGCACTTATCTAAAACAAACAGCTAGAGATACAGGACAGAAAACTACTGAACTGCAAGCTCAGTTTGCAATTTGAGCATCACAATCTCTATTTAATACAGTTCCAAATTGCATTTTTAAGTCCAATTGTTAGGAAAGCTAGAATTTTTTTTTCCAACATATGTCCCAACTTGCCTACATGCACGTTTTTGTTTGTTTTTCTCTTTATCATTAACAGTTTTAAGTACTGAAAGATAAATCTGTTTATTTCAAGCAGAAAGAGAATTGGGGTTTTTACAAAATTGTTGGAAGGAAGAAAAAGGTGGAGTGGCAGTACTCAGATAAGGATGAATGGGAAGCCAGTAGTACCAGTGCCTACTCTGCATTCCTCTGGGGCTGCCCTCCAGGAGCCTACTTTTGGCAGCTAAAGGAATCTACATTTGTCTGCTGTTACGGCCTCAAGAGTCCAAACTGTTTTTGTCCACTGTAGCCACTCTTATGGATACAAAGTAAAAAATAAATAAAAGTACTTTCTTCCTGTTACTTGCATGTGAGGGACTCCCATTGATAGAATCTAAACCAGAACTTGGGCTTCTCTGGTGGCTCAGTGGTAAAGAATCAACCTACTAATGCAGGAGATGTGGGTTCTATCCCAGAGTCAGGAAGACCCCCTGGAGAAGGAAATGGCAACCCACTCCAGTACTCTTGCCTGGGAAATCCTATGGACAGAGGAGCTTGGCAGGCTACAGTCCATGATGTCNCCTACTAATGCAGGAGATGTGGGTTCTATCCCAGAGTCAGGAAGACCCCCTGGAGAAGGAAATGGCAACCCACTCCAGTACTCTTGCCTGGGAAATCCTATGGACAGAGGAGCTTGGCAGGCTACAGTCCATGATGTCTCGAAAGAATCAGATATAACTTAGCAACTAAACAATAACAGCAAAACAAGAAGTTTGGTGGCAAAGTGGTCTGAGAATTTAATTTCTCAGAATCTACAGGAGAAATGGAAAAAATGTCAGAAATGATGTTAAGACACCAAAATAAAATTTAACTTACCTAAGTGATAGATAACTTTTTTCTTATCTATTCCAACTCATACTTTATTTCTGGTTTTTATCCATATTGAAAGCCACTCCTGCTGTGAAGTTGAATCTCATATCCCTCATACAATGCAAACTCAATATTCTTTAAACTCCCTATACCTATGTACATCTCTTCATTTACTTAAGATTTTCTCTGTTTTATAGTAGTATTTGTAGCAGCTTATCTTTTCTCACTAGTTTGTAGCTATCTGGAAGGGAGAGAACTTGCATAAGCCATTAATATGGCTTGTACAAGATTTAAAGGTATGTTTTCAATCTTAGATGCAGAATCAGCATTCACATTTCAGTGACTTTCAGAACTTGTCTTTGTCTTGTATTATGATATTGATTTAGTTTAGAGTTTAGATTTAATAAATGATCTCAAGTGAAGACAAAAAGTATGCATTCAAACTCTCTTTGCTACTAATTTGGAATCAGCTTATGAGAACTCATTGATGAATAATCAGCTGGAAGAAAATAGCTGTGATATTCTGTTTCCAGACACAACTGAGTTTTCTACTGACTAGATACATAGGTGAAATATACATAGGCTTCAGTGTCTCAAATCATGACATTTCTCTCTGCTATATATTATTGACAAACTCTGTAAATGAGAGATAAACCAGATTTCCTTCATATGAAATTGATTTAGTAGCACACTTTTTGGAATAGTTCGTGAAAAAGAGTATTACAGAAGAAGCCTATAATGATATAAGTTTTGAACTCAGAGAAATAATCATCAGTTATCAAACTCAGTAGAGTAAGAGATCTTTTTTCCATCAAAAGTTAAAGGAAAGGAACTAATTGAAAATTAAATGAAATAATATATATAATGACATTTTTTAAATTGTCTTACAACTCTTTGATGCTATTATTTATAACAGTTTTTCATTTCTGTCCATGTGCCAGTCACAGACAGGAGCATTTTTACCTTCAACTCATTTAGTTCTTATATCAAAACCTTATAAAGCAAAACTTTTGCAAGATTACACAGGACCTTGGTGACAGAGCAATGGTATAGTAACAACTCTCTTTGGAGCAGGCATGCTTATTCATTATCCCATACATAGGAGTAAAACTGCTTTATCTTATCTTAACAAGGAGAGTTAATAGTCAATTAACTGAAACATGGGTTAAAATGGAAAATCATAAAAATATATAGCATTTTTAAACATAAAAGGTATGACTTCATTTTGCCCATCTCTGCATTAGTTATGAATCATTCTCTTGTCTAAAACACAAAGATATTGTTCATCTACAATTTNAATTAACTGAAACATGGGTTAAAATGGAAAATGATAAAAATATATAGCATTTTTAAACATAAAAGATATAACTTCATTTTGCCCATCTCTGCATTAGTTATGAATCATTCTCTTGTCTAAAACACAAAGATATTGTTCATCTACAATTTCAGTTTTTATTTCTTTATTTGGAGCAAGGAATTAAATAAATACAGATTCATCCAAGGGTAGAATTTCTCTCTGGCGCTGTTCAATAGAATTGGGGTATGACAGAAATGTTCCATATTTGTGCTGTTTAACTTGGTAAACACAAGCTGTATGTGGCTATTGAACACAGAGCAACCAAAGGACTGAATTGTTAATTTTATTATATTATAATTAATTTGGATCTTAATATGAAAAGCATGTGTGGCTAGTGGCTACTATATTGATTTATATGTTCTAAAATAACATCCCCTACCACTAACCAGCAAAGAATTTGCATTATTTTTATTCACACCTAAATTCAATAGCATTTAGGAGAGTTACATAAATATAACCAGACTATTTCAAAGTTTTTATGGACAAAAATATTAAACATTTTTTCACTTTTTTTTTGCTTTTTAGTTTATGCAGTAATTAATACTTTTACCTAATTACAATAGAAAATTATAAATCATGAAAGGTTGTAGAACAGTGC
Source organism: Raphicerus campestris (assembly GCA_006410735.1). Classification (NCBI taxonomy): domain Eukaryota; kingdom Metazoa; phylum Chordata; class Mammalia; order Artiodactyla; family Bovidae; genus Raphicerus; species Raphicerus campestris. The sequence goes on from SJYW01004191.1 coordinate 227,578, forward strand.
TTCTGACTCTTGGAAACAAACAAATCAGTTGGTAGAAGCCTAAGCATGCAGACATACTAGGGGCAGATCGATGGCTTCAGATATTTAGTGTATTGTAAGCATTGGAAGCACATGTATGCTTTTCAGGAGGAGAGAAATATTCCTGACACTGGGTTAACAAACTAAGGAGGTTGATAAAACCAGTGCTATTGACCATGAGTTCTGTTGATTACACATCATCAGCAAAAATCAAATAAATAAACAGATAGATGAAATAATATTTAAAAAACCCAGGGTAGTGGAAAAGTTATTGACTAACACACACACACACACACACACACACACACAAACAGCATGCAAATACACACACGACAAAGTGAATTTAAAAAGGTAAAACAAAGTCAAGATAATGCAAAAATAAGTTAAATTTACAAAAAGAAATTGTTCTTCTAGTTACAAATATGTCACTTGGAAAGCATGTTATATAAGGCATTTTCATTCTAAGGGAAGCCACGCTGACAAGAAAGAGAAAAATCCTACTGATTTGCTTCACAAGAAATTCCTCAAAACTGCTTGCTAGGTTGCTGTGAAAAAATAGCTGGCTCAAAATTAATCCCAAGTAGCCCTTCCCTCTATCCTAAAAGTTCCCTCTTTCAGTTACTACACCTGCAGAAACAGGTGTAGCCAGGTTATAAAAGGCAGCTTGATTGGTTATATGCCAGATCAAAGTATGGTATATATTTGAAAATAGAAAAAATGTCTGGAAAATAGGAGACTTAAATGAAAGTGGCCCTGGGGGCAGTAACAACAGATGTGCTAACAATTTATGAATATTTTGCTGCAAATACTTTCATTTTCCTATTAAATAAGGAACTGCATAGTGCCAGACACCATGCCATGATGCCTAATGCTTCCTTAGGATAACTTGAAAAAAACTAGGATTCTTTGAAAAATAAGACTCAGAATGTGTGCATTTGACTTCTGTTCATCTCTGTAAGTAACACTGATGTGTCCACAGGCAGGGCTGTGTACATGCACAGCACAGATAAATTTAAACAGGAAGTACTAATGCATATCAAGGAACGCAGGAAGGAATAGTAATAACTTCAGCTATGCAGATGACACCACCCTTATGGCAGAAAGTGAAGAANCAGTGCTTCCTAGATTTGTATATATTACTACATAGTGACATCAAAGAAAAATCTGTAAATCTTTTCTTTTTAAGAATAAAACTGATTTTTCCAGTAGAAATAATTTTCATTGCACTACAAATTACAAATATGCACAGTCCAGAAGGTAAATATTATTTAGGTAAACAAACAAGCTTAAAGTGGAACAAAGAAAGATACTCAAAGTCAACACTCAGGTTTACTCTTTATTTTTTTAAATAATTTAACTCAATTAATCATGGTCTATTGCTAACACATTTAACTTTTTTTCAGTACTGACTTTTATGATATAACCAATAAATATATCAAGCAATCATAACTATGTATTTGAGGGTGAGGAGTGCACATTATGTAGGAAATTTGTGCTAACAAACCTCCCATGAATAATGGATTTACTAATCTTGTAAGTAAACAAATCCAAACAATGCAAAACAACATTTTTTTAAAAAGGAAGCTTGTTTGAAAAGAAACATTTCTCTTATGTAAAATATGTTAATTAGTTATAGGAATGTCTTGAACTTGTCTTGCATAATCATTATAGGGAAAGACCATCATCATTATCATAATAACTACCACTAAAACAGTGGAAAATATGGATATGAGTGACTTAGTGGGAAACAAATTCATTTATAGCCAAATAGAAATGAAACTAATAAAGTTTTGATGGTTGTTATTGAATTACAGGCCATTTATGAAATTGCAGAAATATGTTTCAGAATCTACACAGCATATTTCTTGTTCTAGCCACATATACAATGAGCCTACTTTTTCCTCTATAGCTTTTGTTTTGAAGCCCTAGGGGAAGCGACAGAGTAGGAGCCAGATGCCTCATTGATATTATAGTGAAGGCAAATTGCAGCTTATAGCAATAGCTATGGCTGTGCCTCGGCAGTTGCCATTTTAATTCAACGAATAGTAGCTTGTGTTTTTCAAGTCCTCAGAACTATGTGGGACACATTCAATTAGAATGGAAAAAGAAACTTTGTAAGTCACACACATATTCACACATAAATGCCGGACTGCTGTTTGGACACAAAGTTTAATTGTTGTTAGGATTTTTCTCTTCATAAAAGAGATCATTTTGGTCTCTAATATTGGTTCACAGTGGTTAAGTTTGAAATGACTAGAAACACTGATTCGGTTTGATTTCAAGGTGCTTTATAGACAGCCTGCCTTTCACAGTTTTGGCGAATGATAGATTGACATTTTTATATTTATATCTACTATCATTAATTCAAACATCCATTCCACAGATATTTATCTTGACTGTGTGAAAGGACCACACTGGGCACTGAAGTTGAGTTTTGAATGAGATGGACAGATATACCAGAAAGCTATATATTTGTGATTTTTGGTATCTACTATTGGAAAGAAAAAGCACTCCTTAGTAATTAAACTTGTATTATTTTAAAATTCCATGTTGGGCCTCCCTGGTAGTTCAGTGGTAAAGAATCCGCCTGCCAGTACAGGAGACGTGAGTTCAACCTCTGATCTGGGAAGATGCCACATCTGTGCCACAACTGTTAAGCTGTGCTCTGGAACCTAAGAGATGCAATTCCTGAGCCCATGTGCCTCAGCTACTGCAGCCCAAGTGTCCTAGAGACTGTGCTCTGCAATAAGAGAAGTCACAATGAGAAGCCCAAGCACCACTACTAGAGAGAAGAGCTCCCTTGTCACAACTAGAGAAAGCCTGTGCACAGCAACAAAGACCCAGCACAGCCAAAAATAGAAAACTAAATACCAACACTTTTAATTTAATGTTCATTTTAAAATATAAGCAGTTTGACAGTTTGAGCCAGAAGAATTTTTATTTCTAAGATAATTAAGGTCCAAATTTTATATTATTCAACCCACTGCCTTTGAGCACATTAATGCATGCAATGAATGTATTAGATGTTATGGAGAACACAATAATAAAATAATTCTTCTCAGTTTAAAAAGCTTCATTTAATCCTAGTAACAATTTGAAAATTGTAGATGTAAATATTAAGTCTAACAGCAATTTGAATTGGAACTCTAATTGTCATGTATAGAGGAACTTGTAAAAGTTTGTTCCCCTCCCCCCCCCTTTTTTTTTTTTTTGCCAGCCTCCAGTCAAGGCCTCTTTTAGACCTCACTTTCTTTCAATTAGTTCCCAGTATTGAGGACAGGAGGAGAAGGGGACAACAGAGGATGAGATGGCTGGATGGCATCACCGACTCGATGGACTCACGTGAGTCTGAGTGAACTCCGGGAGTTGGTGATGGACAGGGAGGCCTGGTGTGCTGCAGTTCATGGGGTTGCAAAGAGTCGGACACGACTGAGAGACTGAACTGAACTGAACTGAACTGATTGAGGCCCCACATGCTTGGCCCTGTTGGAAGGGAGGAAAGAATGTTTGCTTTGAGGCTTTGTTTGCCCTTTAGTCGGCGGCAATATTCAAGCACCTCTTGGCTTATTGTTCTGTGTGTTCCTCTTTAATTGAACGTAAATGTTACAATCCTAATGTAAAGTCCTGGGATAAGAACTTATCCCTGTCCTATGAAGGAAAATTGAAAATAGGAAAGAAACAGATTTACCCATCTCCCTTTTAGTTCTTCTCTGGGTTTTGATACTTCAGGAATATTCAGGTTTGTGCTACTGACCCACCCCAGGATAAGAACTGGTCACCAGTCTTCCCAGTAGACATAACAGTACCTATGTTTGCTAGAGATACAAAGGATGTCTTGTGTGTTCCTTTTGTATTTACATTGATTTTTTTCATTAAAAAATAGTTTATACCGTGAAGAATATAGAGAATACTCTATGTTGTCTTTCAAATGGATTACAACATCTATGTAATCCATTCAATGACTTAGCCAAATAGCCATCCACCCTTCATGTTCACTCTACTTTCTGTTATGCAAACAAAATATATCTGAAAAAGGATTTCTTTCCAGTTGAAATCTTTACTGCCAGTGGCATACATTAAAAAAAATAATAACCATTCTAGTTTTTTAACTCAAATACATGAAATTTAGATTGGTTATCAAGATTTAGAGAAATAAGAGTTGCCAAACAGATATTTTACAAGTGGGAAAACATCTGCTTAGAAAAGATAAACACTGATGGTAATATTCTGGCAATGTTAAGTAGGTCTCACTGAAATGCTAGAGAAAAAGTTCAGAAAGTAGCAAAATGTTCATTTATGACCTTGAAACTTATATATGCCTTCTATTTGTCAGGAACTAACTATACTTAGTGTTGGGGATACAGAGAGGTACAAACTTGAGTCCCTGTCTTTTGAGCACTCACAGTCTAGTGTCGGGACGTGTTATTATTCTATATTTAGTGTTTTATGTTTTATATATACTAGCATGTAAAGCAGAGAAGGCAATGGCAACCCACTCCAGTACTCTTGACTGGAAAATCCCATGGAGGAGCCTACTAGGCTGCAGTCCATAGGGTTTCGAAGAGTTGGACACGACTGAGTGACTTCACTTTCACTTTTCACTTTCATGCATTGGAGAAGGAGATGGCAAACCACTCCAGGGTTCTTGCCTGGAGAATCCCAGGACGGCGGAGCCTGGTGGGCTGCTGTCTATGGGGCTGCACAGAGTCGGACACGACTGAAGCGACTTAGCAGCAGCAGCAGCAGCAGCATGTAAAGAGGTTCTGGGAGCACTGATTTGAGTCTGCTCTGTTAGTCTGGAGTCTTTTGGTAGTAAATCATCTTCTTTTGCCCTTTCTTACACAGTATTGTTTTTCTCTCCTTTTAAGAACACTGTATCAACTTTCTATTGAGTGCTTCCCTTCACCCACTACTTGTGGTATGTGGAAAACATCTACCAAATTTGGGTGCTTGCTGTATATATTAGGCAAACATCTGGCAGGATAAAAACAGAAAAGATACATTATACAAATATTCTTTATCAGTAAATAAGGCATCTTTGGAAAGTATTCTAAGTGTCTTCTATCAGTGATTGCTTCACAAGGAGGAAACTAGACTAGAAAACAATGATGAATGAGGGACTTAATTTTTTCCTATATAGTGTTTTGAACTTTTAAATTTTTTTCTAAAATATGTATGCATAACCTACACAAACGAAAGCATTTTAAATAGATATCAAAGCCACAACAAAAAAGTCACAGGATTATGAACATTTGGTATTTCAAGCCTCTGTAAGAATTAGATAGAAACATGGAATTTCTTATATTTGACTATTTCCTTTTCAAAAGTTTACAGTTTCATGTGGCTCAACCAAAAACTTTACTTTTATTAAAGTAAATAGTGAATAGGTCCAAGTGAATAGGCAAAGAGAGAGAAGATAGACAAGACAATGATCACTAGTTATTCTTACCTATTACTTGTAGACCACTATTATTTTATTTTGTTTTTGTTTTTTATATTTTATTGAACTCCATCTCTATTTAACTATCTGGGTCTTCCACTTTCCCTCTGAAAGTAAATGAAGGATTGGTCATGCTAAGTAATACAACTAGTAAGTGGCAGAATCAGATTTGAATTTGAGTATTTCTGGGATTTTTTGAAGCTCATACTTGATCAGTTAGGCCACCCTGTCCNAATAATTTAACTCAATTAATCATGGTCTATTGCTAACACATTTAACTTTTTTTCAGTACTGACTTTTATGATATAACCAATAAATATATCAAGCAATCATAACTATGTATTTGAGGGTGAGGAGTGCACATTATGTAGGAAATTTGTGCTAACAAACCTCCCATGAATAATGGATTTACTAATCTTGTAAGTAAACAAATCCAAACAATGCAAAACAACATTTTTTTAAAAAGGAAGCTTGTTTGAAAAGAAACATTTCTCTTATGTAAAATATGTTAATTAGTTATAGGAATGTCTTGAACTTGTCTTGCATAATCATTATAGGGAAAGACCATCATCATTATCATAATAACTACCACTAAAACAGTGGAAAATATGGATATGAGTGACTTAGTGGGAAATAAATTCATTTATAGCCAAATAGAAATGAAACTAATAAAGTTTTGATGGTTGTTATTGAATTACAGGCCATTTATGAAATTGCAGAAATATGTTTCAGAATCTACACAGCATATTTCTTGTTCTAGCCACATATACAATGAGCCTACTTTTTCCTCTATAGCTTTTGTTTTGAAGCCCTAGGGGAAGCAACAGAGTAGGAGCCAGATGCCTCATTGATATTATAGTGAAGGCAAATTGCAGCTTGTAGCAATAGCTACGGCTGTGCCTCGGCAGTTGCCATTTTAATTCAACGAATAGTAGCTTGTGTTTTTCAAGTCCTCAGAACTATGTGGGACACATTCAATTAGAATGGAAAAAGAAACTTTGTAAGTCACACACATATACACACATAAATGCCGGACTGCTGTTTGGACACAAAGTTTAATTGTTGTTAGGATTTTTCTCTTCATAAAAGAGATCATTTTGGTCTCTAATATTGGTTCACAGTGGTTAAGTTTGAAATGACTAGAAACACTGATTCGGTTTGATTTCAAGGTGCTTTATAGACAGCCTGCCTTTCACAGTTTTGGCGAATGATAGATTGACATTTTTATATTTATATCTACTATCATTAATTCAAACATCCATTCCACAGATATTTATCTTGACTGTGTGAAAGGACCACACTGGGCACTGAAGTTGAGTTTTGAATGAGATGGACAGATATACCAGAAAGCTATATATTTGTGATTTTTGGTATCTACTATTGGAAAGAAAAAGCACTCCTTAGTAATTAAACTTGTATTATTTTAAAATTCCATGTTGGGCCTCCCTGGTAGTTCAGTGGTAAAGAATCCGCCTGCCAGTACAGGAGACATGAGTTCAACCTCTGATCTGGGAAGATGCCACATCTGTGCCACAACTGTTAAGCTGTGCTCTGGAACCTAAGAGATGCAATTCCTGAGCCCATGTGCCTCAGCTACTGCAGCCCAAGTGTCCTAGAGACTGTGCTCTGCAATAAGAGAAGTCACAATGAGAAGCCCAAGCACCACTACTAGAGAGAAGAGCTCCCTTGTCACAACTAGAGAAAGCCTGTGCACAGCAACAAAGACCCAGCACAGCCAAAAATAGAAAACTAAATACCAACACTTTTAATTTAATGTTCATTTTAAAATATAAGCAGTTTGACAGTTTGAGCCAGAAGAATTTTTATTTCTAAGATAATTAAGGTCCAAATTTTATATTATTCAACCCACTGCCTTTGAGCACATTAATGCATGCAATGAATGTATTAGATGTTATGGAGAACACAATAATAAAATAATTCTTCTCAGTTTAAAAAGCTTCATTTAATCCTAGTAACAATTTGAAAATTGTAGATGTAAATATTAAGTCTAACAGCAATTTGAATTGGAACTCTAATTGTCATGTATAGAGGAACTTGTAAAAGTTTGTTCCCCTCCCCCCCCCCCCCCTTTTTTTTTTTTTTTTGCCAGCCTCCAGTCAAGGCCTCTTTTAGACCTCACTTTCTTTCAATTAGTTCCCAGTATTGAGGACAGGAGGAGAAGGGGACAACAGAGGATGAGATGGCTGGATGGCATCACCGACTCGATGGACTCACGTGAGTCTGAGTGAACTCCGGGAGTTGGTGATGGACAGGGAGGCCTGGTGTGCTGCAGTTCATGGGGTTGCAAAGAGTCGGACACGACTGAGAGACTGAACTGAACTGAACTGAACTGATTGAGGCCCCACATGCTTGGCCCTGTTGGAAGGGAGGAAAGAATGTTTGCTTTGAGGCTTTGTTTGCCCTTTAGTCGGCGGCAATATTCAAGCACCTCTTGGCTTATTGTTCTGTGTGTTCCTCTTTAATTGAACGTAAATGTTACAATCCTAATGTAAAGTCCTGGGATAAGAACTTATCCCTGTCCTATGAAGGAAAATTGAAAATAGGAAAGAAACAGATTTACCCATCTCCCTTTTAGTTCTTCTCTGGGTTTTGATACTTCAGGAATATTCAGGTTTGTGCTACTGACCCACCCCAGGATAAGAACTGGTCACCAGTCTTCCCAGTAGACATAACAGTACCTATGTTTGCTAGAGATACAAAGGATGTCTTGTGTGTTCCTTTTGTATTTACATTGATTTTTTTCATTAAAAAATAGTTTATACCGTGAAGAATATAGAGAATACTCTATGTTGTCTTTCAAATGGATTACAACATCTATGTAATTCATTCAATGACTTAGCCAAATAGCCATCCACCCTTCATGTTCACTCTACTTTCTGTTATGCAAACAAAATATATCTGAAAAAGGATTTCTTTCCAGTTGAAATCTTTACTGCCAGTGGCATACATTAAAAAAAATAATAACCATTCCAGTTTTTTAACTCGAATACATGAAATTTAGATTGGTTATCAAGATTTAGAGAAATAAGAGTTGCCAAACAGATATTTTACAAGTGGGAAAACATCTGCTTAGAAAAGATAAACACTGATGGTAATATTCTGGCAATGTTAAGTAGGTCTCACTGAAATGCTAGAGAAAAAGTTCAGAAAGTAGNCTGAAAAAGGATTTCTTTCCAGTTGAAATCTTTACTGCCAGTGGCATACATTAAAAAAAATAATAACCATTCTAGTTTTTTAACTCAAATACATGAAATTTAGATTGGTTATCAAGATTTAGAGAAATAAGAGTTGCCAAACAGATATGTTACAAGTGGGAAAACATCTGCTTAGAAAAGATAAACACTGGATGGTAATATTCTGGCAATGTTAAGTAGGTCTCACTGAAATGCTAGAGAAAAAATTCAGAAAGTAGCAAAATGTTCATTTATGACCTTGAAACTTATATATGCCTTCTATTTGTCAAGAACTAACTATACTTAGTGTTGGGGATACAGAGAGGTACAAACTTGAGTCCCTGTCTTTTGAGCACTCACAGTCTAGTGTCGGGACATGTTATTATTCTATATTTAGTGTTTTATGTTTTATATATACTAGCGTGTAAAGCAGAGAAGACAATGGCAACCCACTCCAGTACTCTTGACTGGAAAATCCCATGGAGGAGCCTACTAGGCTGCAGTCCATAGGGTTTCGAAGAGTTGGACACGACTGAGTGACTTCACTTTCACTTTTCACTTTCATGCATTGGAGAAGGAGATGGCAAACCACTCCAGGGTTCTTGCCTGGAGAATCCCAGGACGGCGGAGCCTGGTGGGCTGCTGTCTATGGGGCTGCACAGAGTCGGACACGACTGAAGCGACTTAGCAGCAGCAGCAGCAGCAGCATGTAAAGAGGTTCTGGGAGCACTGATTTGAGTCTGCTCTGTTAGTCTGGAGTCTTTTGGTAGTAAATCATCTTCTTTTGCCCTTTCTTACACAGTATTGTTTTTCTCTCCTTTTAAGAACACTGTATCAACTTTCTATTGAGTGCTTCCCTTCACCCACTACTTGTGGTATGTGGAAAACATCTACCAAATTTGGGTGCTTGCTGTATATATTAGGCAAACATCTGGCAGGATAAAAACAGAAAAGATACATTATACAAATATTCTTTATCAGTAAATAAGGCATCTTTGGAAAGTATTCTAAGTGTCTTCTATCAGTGATTGCTTCACAAGGAGGAAACTAGACTAGAAAACAATGATGAATGAGGGACTTAATTTTTTCCTATATAGTGTTTTGAACTTTTAAATTTTTTTCTAAAATATGTATGCATAACCTACACAAACGAAAGCATTTTAAATAGATATCAAAGCCACAACAAAAAAGTCACAGGATTATGAACATTTGGTATTTCAAGCCTCTGTAAGAATTAGATAGAAACATGGAATTTCTTATATTTGACTATTTCCTTTTCAAAAGTTTACAGTTTCATGTGGCTCAACCAAAAACTTTACTTTTATTAAAGTAAATAGTGAACAGGTCCAAGTGAATAGGCAAAGAGAGAGAAGATAGACAAGACAATGATCACTAGTTATTCTTACCTATTACTTGTAGACCACTATTATTTTATTTTGTTTTTGTTTTTTATATTTTATTGAACTCCATCTCTATTTAACTATCTGGGTCTTCCACTTTCCCTCTGAAAGTAAATGAAGGATTGGTCATGCTAAGTAATACAACTAGTAAGTGGCAGAATCAGATTTGAATTTGAGTATTTCTGGGATTTTTTGAAGCTCATACTTGATCAGTTAGGCCACCCTGTCCTGGGACCAAGAGTGGAGTGACAGATGATTGGATTTCAAACCCCATATCCTGATTCTCCCTTACTGATTCCTGAAAAATCACTTGATTTGATGTGTGCCTCAGTTTCCCTAGACTTAAAATATAAATAATATTCCTTACTCTGTCCACCTCATAATAACTATAACACTCAAATAAAAACATGTTTGTGGGAGAACTTTGTAAATTGTAAGGCTTATCTGAGTGAAAGTGAGTGAAGTCACTCAGTCATGTCCAACTCTTTGCAACCCCGTGGACTGTAGCCTACCAGGCTCCTGAATCCATGGGATTTTTCCAGGCAAGAGTACTGGAGTGGGTTGTCATTTCCTTCTCCAAGGCTTATCTAAATGCATACAATTATTATGTGTTATCAGCACTGTGATAAAGGTTGTATGAAGAGCAGCAGCCTATGAAGAGAAACAGCTAAAGTGAGGATAATGGAAGACTAGGAAAATAAGTTACAATGTGAATGATGCACTTTGTATTTACAGACAACAATAAATACCAGAGAATAAATACTTAAAATATGTGACACTTATTCCCAAATAAACTAGCCAATGATTATTCTGAGATACTTAAATTCAGAATATTTTGTCAACTCAAAACATGCCTTTATTTTATGCAAAGCATTGAATAAAAATGAACATTCTGAGCATAATCAAAGGTTTCATGAGTTTTGTAAAGTTAATTTGGTAGAAACAGATTCCAGGAAATACTGTTTATAAAAAATCTTTTCGATTTTTTTCTCCTTACTCAACATTTGAAATGATGAAATTGAGAATATAAGCACAGCCATTTTAAGATGAAACAAGATTTCTGTCAGCAAAAGAAACATCTAGTCATTATACTTCCTCTCGGGCTCTTTCAAATTCAGGGCCAAAAGGACCAGGGAGCACTAGGCCTGAAGGCATGGAGTCTGGGTGCTGGCCTGGAACAGGAATAGGCCCAGCTGCAGCCATCCCCTCAGGTTGGAAGGCCCAGGAGTTAGCTGAAATGTTTGCAGCTGCAGTACTTGAGGCTATAGATTCAGCTACAAAACCCTTGAGAGAAGCTTGCCTCTGTCAAGGGCTCAAAAATAACTTTCTCGATATTAATCAACCAGGAAGATGAGGCAGCAGCAGAAGAAGATAAGGTGGCAGCAGCAAGGAACAGCTACCAGCCCTAAACTATGACTCAAACATGTATTTTTACCAACGACAACCTCTGTGACAACCTCTGTCTCCTGTACCTGACATTGCTGAAATGACATCCAGTGCTAATTAGGATTCCTTCTCTGGAAGATAGTGGAAGTTTCTCCCAAATTTGGGTGATAACCCCATTTATCCAGTGTTCCATTGCATTTACAAAATAATTAGTAACAATGAGCTGCAGACAAACTTCCTGATTTTACTGACTCTGAGTTTGTGTGTTATAATGATAATAGCATTCTTGAAGCACTTTCTATACACCAGTCCCTAATCTAGACCTTTTACAAGCATGATTCATTTCACCATAAAGTAGGCATATTTCTATTCCTATTTTTCACATGAGGAAACTGAATGAGACAAAGGGAGATTCAATCAATTTATCCCGTCATAGAGCTAATAAACTGAGGAAAAGTTTTAAATTATTTTTATCTGCCTATGGACCTTCATAACATTGAACAGGAGGCACTGGTCAAAACCATCCATAAGAATAAGAAATAAAAAAAAAGGCAAAATGGTTATCTGAGGAAGTCTTACAAATAGCTGAGAAAGAAGAGAAGTGAAAGGCAAAGAAGAGGAAAAATATGCCCATTTGAATGCAGAGTTGCAAAGAATAGCAAGATGAGAGAAGACAGCCTTCTTAATCAAACAATACAAACAAACAGAGGAAAACAATAGAATGGGAAAGACTAGAGATCTCATTAAGAAAATTAAAGATACCAAGGGAACATTTCATGCAAAGATGGGCACAATAAAGGACAGAAAAGTATAGACCTTAAAAAAGAAGATACTAGATACTTGCCACATCTTCCTATGTGGCAAGACTATACAGAAACTATACAAAAGAAATATTTTTTTTAATGTATTTATTTTTTTTACTTTATTTTACTTTACAATACTGTTATGGTTTTGCCATACATCAACATGAATCTGTCATGGGTGTGCATGTGTTCCCAATCCTAAACTCCCTTCCCTAACCATGGTGGTGTGATCGCTCACCTAGAGACAGACATCCTAGAGTACAAAATCAAGTGGGCCTTAGGAAGCACCACTATGAACCATCCTAGAAAGTGAAGTCAAGAGGGCCTTAGGAAGCATCACTATGAACAAAGCTAGTGGAGGTGATGGAATTCTAGCTGAGCTATTTCAAATCTTAAAAGATGATGCTGTCAAAGTGCTGCACCCAATATGCCAGCAAATTTGGAAATCTTAGCAATGGCCACAGGACTGGGAAAGGTCAGTTTACATTCCAATCCCGAAGAAGGGAAATCTCAAAGAATGTTAAAAGTACCGCACAATTGCATTCATTGTACACGCAGCAAAGTTATGCTTTTAAACCCTTGAAGCTAGGCTTCAATAGCATGTGACCCGAGAACTTCCAGATGTACAGTTGTATCTAGAAAAGACAGAAGAACCAGAGATCAAATTGCCAACATCTGTTGGATCACAGAGAAAGCACGAGAATTCCAGAAAAACAACTACTTCTGCCTCACTGACTATGCTAAAGCCTTTGATTGTGTTGATCACAATAAACTGGAAAATTCTTTGAGATAGGAATATCAGAGCACCTTACCTGCCTCCTGAGTAACCTGTATGCAGGTTAACAATCAACAGTTAGAACTGGACATGGAAGAACAGACTGGTTCAAAATTGGGAAAGGGGTACATCAAGGCTGTATATTGTCACCCTGCTTATTTAGTTTATATGCATAGTACATCGTGCAAAGTGCAGGACTGGATGAAGCACAAGCTGAAATGAAGATTGCTGGGAGAGATATCAATAACCTCAGATATGCAGATGACCCTTATGACATAAAATGAAGAGAAACTAAAGAGCTTCTTGATGAAGGTCAAAGAGGAGAGTGAAAAAGCTGGCTTAAAATTCAACATTCAAAAAACAAAGAGCATGGCATCTGGTTCAATCAGTTCATGGCAAACACATGGGGAAACAATGGAAACCATGACAAACTTTCTATTCTTGAGCTCCAAAATCACTGCAGACAGGGGCTGCAGCCATAAAATTAAAAGACTTTTGCTCCTTGGAAGAGAATCTATGAGAACTTGGACAGCATATTAAAAAGCAGAGACATCACTTTGTCGACAAAGTCTGTATAGTCAAAGCTATTGTTTTTCCAGTAGTCATGTATGAGTGCTAGAGTTGGACTATAATTAAGGGTGAACACCGAAAAATTGATGCTTTCAAACTGGTGTTGAAGATTATTGAGAGTCCCTTGGACTGCAAGGAGATCAAACCAGTCAATCCTAATGGAAATCACCTCTGAATATTCACTGGAAGGACTGATGCTGAACCTGAAGCTCCAATATTTTGGCCACCTGATGGGAAGAGCAGACTCCCTGGAAAACACTTTGATGCTGGGAAATATAGAAGACAGGAGGAGAAGGGGACAACAGAGGACAAGATGCTGAACAGCATCACTGACTCAATGGACATGACTCTGAGCAAGCTCCAGGAGATGATGAAGGACAGGGAAGCCTAGTGTGCTGCAGTCCATGGGGTCACAAAGATCAGACATGACTGAAGGACTGAGCAACAAATAGAGCTTGCAGCCTTAACTACTATACCCTAGTGCTACTCTTTATAATTGAAAACTGGCTAGTAGTAATAAAACCACACCTGCACTATTGACAATGAAGGAACGGCTTCTTAATGACAAAATATTGCATGGGTGTTTCTCCCTGTTTTTCAATCTATACTATCTCTTCATTATTGTTGCTGACCCTTTTCCATGTCTGACCCTTTTCCAACCCCATAGACTGTAGCCCAGCAGACCCCTCTGCCCGTGAGATTTCCCAGGCAAGAGTACTGGAGTGGGTTGCCATTACCTTCTTCAGGAGATCTTCACAACACAGGGAATGAATCCACGCCTCCTGCATTGCAAGCAAATTCTTTACCACTGAGCCACCAGAGAAGCCCATATTATCTCTTATTAAAGGTTTACTAAGATTTGCTAAGTATTTGCTGAGGACATATGTGAAAAAAAGGCAACAAGGCATACGTTTTTGAAAGAACGTGTTATTTTATATATGTGCTATATATAGATATATATGTATCAAGTAGTCACCTTGGAAAAGCTCAGAAATCTGTTGAACGTTTTCACATATATCTTAATGTGTTAATATGACAGTCTTTCTATTTTGAATTACATAGGATGTGGTACAATAATTTGTTCAGTATATACTGAGCTTAAATGCCTTAAAATAAGATACAGCTAAGCTGAAGTTTCTCTGATTTTTAAGAAGCTTCAGGTATAATTATCTTTTGTTTCTTTTAAATGCTACCATGTCAGCCTTAAAAACAAACTAGTTTCCTATTCTATGCTTTGGAATTATTAGGAAATAACTTTCTATTCTGTTATCACATTAACTTTCTATTGTGATAGAAAGAATTAACTTTCTATTGTGATATAAATAACTTTCTATCAGTTGTCAATTTCAAGGGAAAAAATAACATGAAGTGAAAAATTAACTCTATGTTATACATTATTATGGCCTTATGTTTGTGATTTTTTTCCCTGATATGGAGACTGAATTAAGTAAAAACAATAAACATGGAGGGCAATTTTAGGGTTATAATGAATGCTTGAAAAAATGTGAGAGTTTTGCAAAATCTGAGTCCAATAAAGCTATAGCCATCAATAATCCTCAGGAAAAGTCCTTCAAGGAAAAAAAAATGCATCTTTTTGGATTTATTTCAAAATTATAGATTTGTTTTTATTGCTGATGCCATTTTAATTGCTACTGGAGAATATTTGTAGAGAATGAATGTCAAATATATTGGCCAATCACACTGATCAAATTGCTTTCCAAATTCCTTTTGACTTATAGTCACTTACCAGAATTCTTCATTTAAATTCCAAAGGCAGCAAAGAGTAATTAGATGTGCTATTTGTTAACATTCAACTCTCAAAGAATCTATAATTTTCTGTTGAAGAACGAAGCCCATTTAGTTGAATTCTACAGTTCAATGGTATAAAAACCACTAGAAAGAATTTTACTATTTTTTTTTGTTCCAATTTACCCTATTTTAGAAACCTAATATAGATAGTTGAAAATCTGTTGTAAGAACTTGGAAAACTATTTCATATGTCTGTCTTCCTAGAAGTTGTTAAAAATCCTTTAATTTTTTAAAAGATTTTTAATACTATTTTCTGTTAATCATGAATCAATAGGCTGAAACTTTTTGCTCATTAAATGTATATCTGATGCTAACAATCATTAGGTTACAGAGCAATGCATAATCTCATTAAGAATCTAATTTATTCTTTAAGGAACATTTGAAATACAAAACCAGTACCTTGCTCACACTTTCTCTGAGTGTCTCAATATATGTTACTCATGGCTTTATTATTTACATGGCAATTTTCCCATATGCCTAGATTTTTTAAGTTTTGGGGTTGGTATGTATGTTTGTACATACATACCATAAAGAAAGTATACTTGTACATACATACTATAAGGAAATCTGAGCACTGAAGAACTGATGCTTTTGAACTGTGGTGTAGGAGAAGATTCTCAAGAGTCTCTTGGACAGCTAGAAAATCCAACCAGTCCATCCTAAAGGAAATCAGTCCTGAATGTTCATTGGAAAGACTGATGTTGAAGCTGAAACTCCAATACTTTGGCCACCTGATGCAAAGAACGGACTCATTTGAAAAGACTCTGATGCTGGGAGAGATTGAAGGGGAAGAGAAGGGGACAACAGAAGATGAGATGGTAGATGGCATCACCGATTCAATGGACATGAATCTGAGTAAACTCTGGGAACTGGTGATGGACAGGGAGGCCTAGCATGCTGCAGTCCATGGGGACTCAAAGAGCCAGATACGACTGAGTGACTGAACTGATGTATGTTTGTGAAATGAAAGATAAAGGTTGAGTTCATTGTTTGTTTACTTGCTTAATATGGACACAGTATATCTTCATTTCTTATACACAGTATACTTGCAAAATATATTATTTTAAGTAAAGTAGCCTTCTTGTTTTCCCATATCTATTGCAAAAAAAAAAAAAGAATATTTTTTTTCCTGAAAGCTCTTTATATTTGGGATAGAGTCTTAAATAAGTTGACATATTCTGAAAAATTCTGTTGCATTTTGCCATATCTTCCTCTATCACAATCATCTCAGGTTAAAATAGTATTTCCATGTTTGATGCAACCTCTCAGTTGATTCTAGAACACGCAGGAAAGGCAACCAGGAGGCATTCTTGTCTAAGCCTGCATAAGTCATGGTGAGCATTAATGTACAGACATTGATGAACCTGTACATCTGACACCTGTGGAACTAAAATTTTCTACTCAACAGGACCCTGAAATTTTTATGCCTTTGTTGAATTTACAGTTCATCCCTGAAGGAATTGGCATGCACTTAAAAAAAAAAAAGGTGGGAATTTGCCAAACATAGAATGTACCTCTTTAAAATTGTCAGAAACCCATTCAGGACAATCTTCTTAAAAGGAAAAAGTCAAATTTGAATAGAGTGTCTTAGAGAGAATGGATTACATGATGGAATGTTTTACATACTTTTAAGAATCCTGATTTGAGAGGCGTTTTAGATAGCTTCATAATACATGCATTGGGTTTTGTTTTTTTTTCCCCATAGTAACACTTTTTATGTGTACAGAAAAGGGGTTTAGGATCAGCTGGGACAATAATAACAACCAGGGAATAAATGAGGAAGAAAACTGAAGTGTAAGAAACAGCTGGAATGTGCATTTTGCTGGACTAGCTCTTTGATGCAATCATTTGGCAAAGACTACAAACTCCCCAAGAGGGAGAAAACAGTTTGAATGTATGTAAAAAATATAGCTCATCTGTCTCCAATCTAGTTATGCTGTTGGCCAAGTCTACCCATATATGTGACATACGATTATGTGTATTCCAATCGATATGAAGAGATTCAATTATGGTTTTGTCTACAAATTAAAATACATTTTACATGAAGGAAGACTAACTCTATGAATGTATGTAAATTACATTATACATCTCTTTCTAGACTATTTTGACATATTTATACTATTTTTAATTTATTTCTACAAACTAAAAAAGTTATGAAATAATATTTGACCTGTAAATAAAATCAAGTCTCATGCAAAAGTTAGTGAATGCAATCTTTCTAATGTTATAAAAAATAAGAGATAAAAGAAAAAAAAAGAGGGAGGGAGGAGGTAAAGAAGGAAGCCTGTCATGACAGCACTCCACACTGATTTTTAAACACTGATCTTAATTATTATATTGTTGCTGCTGCTGCTGCTGCTAAGTCGCTTCAGTTGTGTCCAATCCTGTGCGACCCCACAGACGGCAGCCCACCAGGCTCCCCTGTCCCTGGGATTCTCCAGGCAAGAACACTGGAATGGGTTGCCATTTCCTTCTCCAATGCATGAAAGTGAAAACTGAAAGTAAAGTCGCTCAGTCATGTCTGACTCTTAGCGACCCCATGGACTGCAGCCTACCAGGCAAGAGTACTGGAGTGGGGTGCCACTGCCTTCTCCCATTATATTGTTAATCATAATGCTATATTCTCTATTTATTTTTCTCAATTACATGACTTTGCATAGAGTTATAGAGATACCTAGACATATACCATCTATAGAATCAATATAGTTAATATCACTAAGGATTAAGTATCTGATTCTTTTGATGAAGTACATGAATATAATCTATTATATAGCTATAATATATGCCATTCCAAATATCTAATATAAAATAATATAATATCTGGTGTGTAGAATATATCTCCAGTATATGTATTTTTCCCATAAAAAATTAGTTCAAATGTATCAGATTTACTAATCAGCTTTATTGACTTTACCTCATTACTACTTGAGCTCTGGGCCTCACATCTCTTTTCATATTTTGAATAGGAAGTTAAAAAAATTACATAGAATGTGTTTTGGAGTCATCAAATGAATTTGTAAATGTCAGCATAATAACAAGAAAAGTTTTTACTAATGAGGGCTGCTGTCAAAACTTTTTGAGTGATTATCCTTATGTGTGACCCATCAGCCCTTCAAGCTAATTTTCAAAGGAATGGATATTAAACCTCAGTAGATTTTGCTCTAGCAGTACTGAGTTGCTTTCCTGAATGAAAAGTCTTTGTTCTTAATATGAATTCTTTGTCCAGAGTCTTAGTTTATTGAGCTGTATATTGAAGTTGTGTCTTTGTTGAGTTGTGGTCTTGGTATTTTCTACTTAAGTCAACAGAGATCCCACAATAAAAAGTGTAGTTCTATAAGACTGCACAATTAGAATTCTTCAGCTGGTTTGTGTCAGTAACCCAAGCCCCTCTGACAGCTGCCATTCAGGAATCCATTTTCTGCAAATAGCAAATGTGGAACTTAAGAGATAATACAGACTTTATTATTTGCATTTAATTATGCTCTAGTGAGAAATAATGGCTGTAGATTCTTTCCCTTTAATGGCCAATTTTAAGCATTTTGTAGTATACAACCTCCTCAAATATCCTTCCTGACAAAGTCCAATTTTGCTGCCTCAGGGTAAAAGCTCAATTTTCCTAATATTATTTTAGACAGCTGCAGTTTCCCAACTAAATAATTAGTCTCTATATGAAACCTGAGTAATAAACAAAGTTTAAAATAAATAATGAATGAATATTTTAAATCAGTAACCTTGATCTAGCACTCTCCTAAAATCTAATTTCTTTTGATTGAAATTATAGCATACACCTAGAAAACATGATTGACATTTTATTATTTGGCCAGTTATTGAATATAAAATTAATTTTAGATCTCTATTTCCTAGATTTACTTTAAATATATTTAAACACTATATAAAATGTGTATCCATATAAACATTCCAGCAAATGCACAATGTGGGTGTGCAAAACACTATGTAAATATATATCCCTAAAATGCTATAGTTGCATTTTATAAGAATAAAAACTTTAAAATATCCTATTGAAAAATAATGCTTTTCAACTTTCCGAAGACTGAACAATTCCTTAGATTAGAGGGTGAACATATTTTCTATGGCTAGCATCTATAGTCAAAATATCTTACGATTCCAATTCAAATAACAGAACAAAGGCCATTCTTTTCCTTTGTGTGTGTGTGTGCCACTTAAAGGGAATATTTTGACTTTTCTATCTTGTAGAACTCTCTTCTGTACAATATGATNTCCCTGGGATTCTCCAGGCAAGAACACTGGAATGGGTTGCCATTTCCTTCTCCAATGCATGAAAGTGAAAACTGAAAGTAAAGTCGCTCAGTCATGTCTGACTCTTAGCGACCCCATGGACTGCAGCCTACCAGGCAAGAGTACTGGAGTGGGGTGCCACTGCCTTCTCCCATTATATTGTTAATCATAATGCTATATTCTCTATTTATTTTTCTCAATTACATGACTTTGCATAGAGTTATAGAGATACCTAGACATATACCATCTATAGAATCAATATAGTTAATATCACTAAGGATTAAGTATCTGATTCTTTTGATGAAGTACATGAATATAATCTATTATATAGCTATAATATATGCCATTCCAAATATCTAATATAAAATAATATAATATCTGGTGTGTAGAATATATCTCCAGTATATGTATTTTTCCCATAAAAAATTAGTTCAAATGTATCAGATTTACTAATCAGCTTTATTGACTTTACCTCATTACTACTTGAGCTCTGGGCCTCACATCTCTTTTCATATTTTGAATAGGAAGTTAAAAAAATTACATAGAATGTGTTTTGGAGTCATCAAATGAATTTGTAAATGTCAGCATAATAACAAGAAAAGTTTTTACTAATGAGGGCTGCTGTCAAAACTTTTTGAGTGATTATCCTTATGTGTGACCCATCAGCCCTTCAAGCTAATTTTCAAAGGAATGGATATTAAACCTCAGTAGATTTTGCTCTAGCAGTACTGAGTTGCTTTCCTGAATGAAAAGTCTTTGTTCTTAATATGAATTCTTTGTCCAGAGTCTTAGTTTATTGAGCTGTATATTGAAGTTGTGTCTTTGTTGAGTTGTGGTCTTGGTATTTTCTACTTAAGTCAACAGAGATCCCACAATAAAAAGTGTAGTTCTATAAGACTGCACAATTAGAATTCTTCAGCTGGTTTGTGTCAGTAACCCAAGCCCCTCTGACAGCTGCCATTCAGGAATCCATTTTCTGCAAATAGCAAATGTGGAACTTAAGAGATAATACAGACTTTATTATTTGCATTTAATTATGCTCTAGTGAGAAATAATGGCTGTAGATTCTTTCCCTTTAATGGCCAATTTTAAGCATTTTGTAGTATACAACCTCCTCAAATATCCTTCCTGACAAAGTCCAATTTTGCTGCCTCAGGGTAAAAGCTCAATTTTCCTAATATTATTTTAGACAGCTGCAGTTTCCCAACTAAATAATTAGTCTCTATATGAAACCTGAGTAATAAACAAAGTTTAAAATAAATAATGAATGAATATTTTAAATCAGTAACCTTGATCTAGCACTCTCCTAAAATCTAATTTCTTTTGATTGAAATTATAGCATACACCTAGAAAACATGATTGACATTTTATTATTTGGCCAGTTATTGAATATAAAATTAATTTTAGATCTCTATTTCCTAGATTTACTTTAAATATATTTAAACACTATATAAAATGTGTATCCATATAAACATTCCAGCAAATGCACAATGTGGGTGTGCAAAACACTATGTAAATATATATCCCTAAAATGCTATAGTTGCATTTTATAAGAATAAAAACTTTAAAATATCCTATTGAAAAATAATGCTTTTCAACTTTCCGAAGACTGAACAATTCCTTAGATTAGAGGGTGAACATATTTTCTATGGCTAGCATCTATAGTCAAAATATCTTACGATTCCAATTCAAATAACAGAACAAAGGCCATTCTTTTCCTTTGTGTGTGTGTGTGCCACTTAAAGGGAATATTTTGACTTTTCTATCTTGTAGAACTCTCTTCTGTACAATATGATATTAAAACTGAGTCTAAGTTTACCTACATAGATCTGATATAGTTCATCCTTTTAGGATCCTGAATCCTTTTTATAACTCTTCTGAGATTTGTGACAAAGAAATGTGTTTATTAGCATTAGAATGGAGCTGTATGCCTCTATTACCAAGGCAGCTTCTGAGATTTGGAACTTTGAAGCCATTTTATCTGATATCAGTCCTGATTAATAGACCTCTGAGAATAACCTCCAAGGCACCTTACCCTCAGATATGATTGGTGGCATATGATGAGTGAAAAACAGTTTGTTGAAGGCCACTCTGCAAAACCTTGTATAATGCTATATAGGAAAGCTTAAGGGCAAACATAGGTCACTGTGAGTATTTGGGTACCCAATCCATCTCTTTTCAAAAGTCCTATGAATATGTAAATGGGTACTATCTATCCAGCCCTCCAGAGTTTCTATGTACCCTATGACTATCCACCATCCCAACTTCCTGGAAGTCATTGTACAAGGTCTCCTATTAACCTTTTTATCTTTTCGCCTTCAGACTGCTCCACTCCTAAGTGGAAATAAAGACCTTAATCTTTTTTCCCTCTACTTTAAAAATCTTCTGTTTCCCAATCTGTAAAAGGATAAGCCATTTAAAATACTTAGCCAGTTCTGTAGGCTCATTTTTGTCCTGAAAATATCTATTGGCTGTTATCATCTCTCAGTACTGCCTTGTTCTTTCTATGACTCTTCTCCTGGTTCTTGTTTTCTTTTAAGGTCTCACTTAACCACTGAGCTCCAATTTACATGCCCATTACGACCCTAGTCACACATGCTCTCTTTTTTCTAAACTCCTAAAGCTGTTATTATTTGTAGCATAAATGGTTCTTATTATTTACTATCTTAAATTATTCATGAACACATCTTATCTTTTTTACAAAATTGAAACATCTCTGAGGGAAGAAAATATCCCAGATGAATTATCCCTCCTTGTATGACATAGGAAGGACATAGTGACTCTGTCACAGAGTCAGTGCAACTACTTTTGAAAAGTTGGCTGTTGATTGGACAGTTTTGTTGAAGTTTCAGTGCTCTATCTCAGTTACAAGTTCTTGTAGGTCAGGAGCCAAGCTTGACTCTAGCAAAGGTAAAAAATGAGTTCACTTGGCATTCACTACTTCCTCTTCATTTTTTACTTTGCCTGTGCTCAATATCTTCGTGCTTTTTCATGCCAATAAGATATGTTTCCACAGATATTTTTTAGCAGTACCATGCATTTCCACTAAAACATTATTTTGACCATTTGTATTAACTTTTTCAAAATTTTAGATTCATAAACTTTCTTTTTTTTTTTTTTGAAAAGTACTTTAGATTTGCTAAGAATACCAGCTATAAAATCAGAAATTTTGTTAGAATTCAGCCATAGATAACAGTCTAGTCAAGGTCCGTCTATCAAGGTCTGTCTAGTCAAGGCTATGGTTTTTCCAGTAGTCATGTATGGATGTGAGAGCTGGACTATAAAGAAAGCTGAGTGCCAAAGAATTTATGCTTTTGAACTGTGGTCTTAGAGAAGACTCTTGAGAGTCCCTTGGACAGCTAGGAGATCCAGCCAGTCCATCCTAAAGGAGATCAGTCCTGAATATTCATNCTCAGTACTGCCTTGTTCTTTCTATGACTCTTCTCCTGGTTCTTGTTTTCTTTTAAGGTCTCACTTAACCACTGAGCTCCAATTTACATGCCCATTACGACCCTAGTCACACATGCTCTCTTTTTTCTAAACTCCTAAAGCTGTTATTATTTGTAGCATAAATGGTTCTTATTATTTACTATCTTAAATTATTCATGAACACATCTTATCTTTTTTACAAAATTGAAACATCTCTGAGGGAAGAAAATATCCCAGATGAATTATCCCTCCTTGTATGACATAGGAAGGACATAGTGACTCTGTCACAGAGTCAGTGCAACTACTTTTGAAAAGTTGGCTGTTGATTGGACAGTTTTGTTGAAGTTTCAGTGCTCTATCTCAGTTACAAGTTCTTGTAGGTCAGGAGCCAAGCTTGACTCTAGCAAAGGTAAAAAATGAGTTCACTTGGCATTCACTACTTCCTCTTCATTTTTTACTTTGCCTGTGCTCAATATCTTCGTGCTTTTTCATGCCAATAAGATATGTTTCCACAGATATTTTTTAGCAGTACCATGCATTTCCACTAAAACATTATTTTGACCATTTGTATTAACTTTTTCAAAATTTTAGATTCATAAACTTTCTTTTTTTTTTTTTTTGAAAAGTACTTTAGATTTGCTAAGAATACCAGCTATAAAATCAGAAATTTTGTTAGAATTCAGCCATAGATAACAGTCTAGTCAAGGTCCGTCTATCAAGGTCTGTCTAGTCAAGGCTATGGTTTTTCCAGTAGTCATGTATGGATGTGAGAGCTGGACTATAAAGAAAGCTGAGTGCCAAAGAATTTATGCTTTTGAACTGTGGTCTTAGAGAAGACTCTTGAGAGTCCCTTGGACAGCTAGGAGATCCAGCCAGTCCATCCTAAAGGAGATCAGTCCTGAATATTCATTGGAAGGACTGATGTTGAAGCTGAAACTCCAATACTTTGGCAACTTGATGTGAAGAGCTGACTCATTTGAAAAGACCCTGATGCTGGGAAAGGTCAAAGGCTGGAAGAGAAGGGGACGATGGAGGATAAGATGGTTGGATGGCAACATTGACTCAATGGACATGAGTTTGAGTAAACTCTGGGAGATGGTGATGGACAGGGAGGCCTGGTGTGCTGCAATTCATGGGGTTGCCAAGAGTCGGACGTGACTGAGTTACTGAACTGAACTGATAGATAACAGTACCTGTATGGTATTTGACAAATTATTTTACTCATTCATGATATATTTGTATAATTATAATTAAAATGTAGTTAGTGAAAATACTGACTTCATAGGCTGCTATGAATACTAACTGACAAAAGGTGAGTACAGTGTCTAGCTCAGTGTCTGACATATAGTGAATACTCAATGAAGTTTAGTTGTTGACTATTGATAAAGTTTCTAGGTACACATTCTGCAAAGATAATGGTGATAGGATGGTTTCCAGTTTCTCCAAATCTTGCACTAAAGCAACTATATAATTAAAGCCATTACCCATAGACAATATTTACAACAAAACTAGCTTACAAGATATCCCATTAGGTTCTAAACTATGAGTGTGGAAAAATAACCAATAGTTTTATGACCTACATTTTATGTCGGTTAGGAGGAAAAACAATAGTTACCACCAGGTGACAACTGACTATTCTGACAACAGCAGAGTCTCAAGATAGCTAATATGTATTTACTAGAAATCACAGCAGATCTATACAAGAAAAATCAAGATTGGAAGTTTTGCCATGCTAAGTAACAGGAGCATACAAGAGACACAGAATAAAGTATGTGAATGAGCCAGAGCAGTTTCATCCATACACCCTCAAAAATGATGTCAGGAATTAACTATATGTTAGAGCCCATACTGAGGAGAAACTCAAGAGAAACTGAGCAGAGTGGAATAAAAAATGGATGAATATTGGGGCAACAAAGATGAATGTTCTGGAATACAAATTCAATCCAAAAGTTCAAGTGAATAAAAATACAAAGAATAACATCACTATAACAATGAAAGTACCCTCAAAAGCCATTTAAAAAATAGATCAAAACTGTAAACTAGTAGTAGTGCTGCGGTAGCTATCATGAACAAATAGCTTGCTGCTGCTGCTGCTGCTACGGATGCTAAGTCGCTTTAGTCGCGTCCAGCTCTGTGCGACCCCAGAGACAGCAGCCCACCAGGCCCCCTCGTCCCTGGGATTCTCCAGGCAAGAACACTGGAGTGGGCTGCCATTTCCTTCAATGCATGAAAGTGAAAAGTGAAAGTGAAGTCGCTCAATCATGTCCGACTCTTAGCGACCCCATGGACTGTAGCCCACCAGGCTCCTCGGTCCATGGGATTTTCCCGGCAAGAGTACTGGAGTGGGGCGCCATTGCCTTCTCCGAACAAATAGCGTAAACCAACACAAATACATTCTCACAATTTCTAAGACCAAAAGTCCAAAATCAGGGTTACCACAGGTTCGTGAGCCCTCTGAAGGATTTAGGGAAGAATGTCCAGGTTCTGATGGTTGTTAGCAATCCTTAGTTTGTACACGTGTTACTACAATCTCTGCCTTGGTCTTCACAGTGACTTTACCCTGTGCTTCTCTGTATGTCTGTGTCTTCATATGGCTATTTCCTTTTTGTGTTTCTGTGTCTAAATTTGTGTCTTCTTCTATAGACTAGTCACTGGATTAAGATCCATCCCAATCCAATATATCCTTATCATACCTTGATTAGATCTGTAAAGATATTACTCCCAATTAGAATAGGCATGAGAATAAGGGTTAGAATTTCAAAATATCTTTTAAGAAGACACCATTCAAACAGGTATATAAACCATGAACATGTAAAGATTCTATTAATTACAATTATAAAAACCAGACACAAGACGGCAATCCCTGAAATATGTAGAAATTAGAAAATTATTTTGGAAGACTACATTAGAAGAAAATGGTATTATGCCTTATGAGATATGCCAGGTAAATTTTAAAAATAAAAACAATCAAAAGGAGAAGAAATGAAAGAAGAATTTGGTGGGATTGAAGATAAGGGGCAAATATTAAAGACACATTTTAAAAAAAAGATCAAAAATAGTGAAAAAATGAGTCTCTGAAAAAAAAAATCAAGGAAATAAAAGAAATTCCAAAATCTATACTCAAAGGAAATTTTCACAAAAAATAAATGAACAAAACTCCTACAAATGGAAAGAACATACCATAAATTTGAGAATATTGACCCAGAATGAACAAAACCAAGACATATTCTGGTGGTTTTATTGTCGTTTAGTTGATAAGTCATGTCAGACTCTTTTGTGACTCCGTGGAATATATCATGCCAAGTTCTTCTGCCCATGAGATTTTTCCAGGCAAGAATACAAGAGAAGTTATCATTTCCTTCTCCAGGGGATTGTTCCCACCCAGGAATTAAACCTGTGTCTCCTGCATTGGCAGGTGGATTCTTTACCACTGAGCTACCAGGGAAGCCTCTGCTAAAGTTCATTTCAGTTGAGTTGCTCAGTCATGTCTGACTCTTTGCGATCCCATGAATAGCAGCACATCAGGCCTCCCTGTCCATCACCAACTCCTGGAGTTCATTCAGACTCATGTCCACAGAGTTGGTGATGTCATCCAGCCATCTCGTCCTTGGTAGTTCCCTTCTCCTCCTGCCCCTAAGTCCTCCCAGCATTGGAGTCTTTTCCAGTGAGTCAACTCTTTGCATGAGGTGGCCAAAGCACTGGAGTTTCAGCTTCAACATCAGGCCTTCCAATGAACATTCAGGACTGATCTCCTTCAGAATGGACTGGTTGGATCTCCTTGTAGTCCAAGGGACTCTCAAGAGTCTTCTCCAACACCACAGTTCAAAAGCATCAATTCTTCGGCACTCAGCATTCTTCACAGTCCAACTCTCACATCTATGCATGACCACTGAAAAAACCATAGCCTTGACTAGATGGACCTTTGTTGGCAAAGTAATGTCTGTGCTTTTGAATATGCTATCTAGGTTGGTCATAATTTTCCTTACAAGGAGTAAGCATCTTTTAATTTCATGGCTGCAATCTACATCTGCACTGATTTTGGAGCCCAAAAAATAAAGTCTGACACTGTTCCCACTGTTTCCCCATCTATTTCCCATGAAGTGATGGGACCAGATGCCATGATCTTCATTTTCTGAATGTTGAGCTTTAAGCCAACTTTTTCACTCTCCTCTTTTACTTTCATCAAAAGGGTTTTGAGTTCCTCTTCACTTTCTGCCATAAGACTGGTGTCATCTGCATATCTGAGGTGATTGATATTTCTCCCGGAAATCTTAATTCCAGCTTGTGTTTTTTCCAGTCCAGCATTTCTCATGATGTACTCTGCATAGAAGTTAAATAAGCAGGGTGAAAATATACAGCCTTGACATACTCCTTTTCCTATTTGGAACCAGTCTGTTGTTCCATGTGCAATTCTGACTGTTGCTTCTTGACCTGAATATAGGTTTCTCAAGAGGCAGGTCAGGTGGTCTGGTATTCCCATCTCTTTCAGAATTTTCCACAGTTTATTGTGATCCATACAGTCAAAGGCTTTGACATAGTCAATAAAGCAGAAATAGATATTTTTCTGAAACTCTCTTGCTTTTTCCATGATCCAGTGGATGTTGGCAATTTGATCTCTGGTTCCTCTGCCTTTTAGAAAACCAGTTTGAACATCTGAAATTTCACGGTTCACATATTGCTGAAGCCTGACTTGGAGAATTTTGAGCATTACTTTACTAGTGTGTGAGATGAGTGCAATTGTGCTAAAGTTAATGTATCTTAAAGAGAGAAAAAGAAATCCCATGGTTATTAAAATTAAATTAAAACTAAAACAAACAAAAAGCAAACCTATGACTGTAAACAAAGAAGAGATTAAGCAAAACTCTATTGTAAATGGAAGTGTAAATATCAGCTCATGAGGTATTTCATCTTGGATATATTATCAAGCCTTACTGTGTTCACTTGAAAGGTCTAAACATAAAGGCAATCCAGAAGAAGTGAAAACTCTTTGTGCCCAGTGATGATCTAAAATACCACTTGTTCACTAAGAGTAACAGTAGCTTCTTGTAGAAAATGTTGGTGTTAGTTCTGAGGCAGAAAATGAACTAAATACATTCTGGGCAATTTTGTGAAGATAGATAAAAAGAACGCTTTCAACTTCTTTCAGATATCAAAAGGCAACTTGAGGCTCTACCAGCCAATGTATCGAATGATTTGAACTGTAATAAATAATAACAATTGCAGTGTACAAAAAACCATCAAATACATTTAAATTCATGAGTTCCTAAAAATTGTCAAAATGAGAGGGTGAGAAGGAAACTGGTTCTTTACCTTGAAAACTACTAATTGCTGCAAAGAATCAGGCTTTATCCCACTTTTCTTTTCTTATATCAGCTATATCCCTGGGTGTCCAGATAGTAAATGAGGGGATTGACTCATTGGAAAAGACTCTGATGCTGGGAAGGATTGGGGGCAGGAGGAGAAGGGGACGACTGAGGATGAGATGGCTGGATGGCATCATGGACTCGATGGACATGAGTCTGAGTGAACTCCGAGAGATGGTAACGAACAGGGAGGCCTGGCGTGCTGCGATTCATGGGGTCACAAAGAGTTGGACACGACTGAGCGACTGATCTGATCTGATCTGCTTATAAAAGATTCCAGTTAATAAATAAAACAGAAATTATAGGATTAAAATATCTCCATTTTCCAATATCCAATAAAATCATGGGTCTACATATTAACCAATACCAGCCATAAATATTGCAAAAAGACAGACAAAAAAATCATTATATGCTTCCTTCTTGTTGAAGCAACACAATGACATTTAGATTCTTAACCAAAGAGTTAGAACCTGAATTTGAACAAGCTGCTATATTCAACTGCCAATTTACAGAAAAAGATGTGGGCAGAGGGCTAACATAGACTATGTAAAACCCAGAAGGTCAAATGGCCTGGGTCCATCAATGGATAAATAAATGGTTAGCTTGCTGTTGTATGCAGAATACAGGGAGAGATAAGGAACTTTTCAACTGAATCAGATCTAAAACACATTATTATTAATTTTTTTAAAATGAGCAAAACTAACCTTTGTGTGTCAAAAGTAAGAAACAGTGTAATAAAACTGAAAAAATAATGAAAGAATTCATTAGTCTAAATGTTGGCATGGTAGTTACTTAGGGAGAGAGGAGATTAAGCAGCCTGTAATTGGAACCAGGTACTTGTAAGGGGCTTCTGGGTTGATTGGCAAAGTCTTATTTCTTGATCTGAGTAGTAGATGAAAGGTAAAACAATAATTCATTAAGTCATACATTTAAATTTGTGTATTCTTATGTCTATTTCTGCATTTTATTTTGCAGTTTGAAAAAGAAGTAGTGGTAGCAGCAAGTAAAAGGGAGACAGTCTAATTGCCTTTTCCCAAAAATTTCTGCATAAGTGATTACACATGTTTCTTAAGCATCAGGTCAGGCAGTATAATTCATTAACAGTACTGGACCCATATTAAACAGCAAATCAGCCAGAACCAACAGTATCCTGAGACTTCTGAAATACTCTACTCTTATCCTTTTATGAAATGACTTATATTCCAATATTCAAAATTTTCTCATTCAGCTAATGGGAATTGAGTAGTGCAATTTTAGACTATCTTAAACTTTTTCATGAGGATAACCAATTAAAAAAATCTCATCAGTATCAAATGACTTTTAATCAGTACATTTTACATGAACATCTATAACTTTATAGAATAATGATATGTTTAGATTCTGTGAGAAATCCCTTTAAGCTCACATGATGCATTAAATTAACTTAAAAATGAGGAAACACAAGTCTATATGCCCATGGAGACTAATTTCTTGAAACTTTTTATTAGTTTCCTAGAAAGCTCACTATAATTAAGATAGTTAAAAATGTTTACAATGCATCTTAAGTTGCCTAAGATGTTAGGATGGGGCCTAGGAATTTGTATTTGTACACAAACACTGTGTTACTTTAAGGATTATACTCAGTGAATTCTCTCTTCATTATTTCTCAACTAATTATCTCTGCATACATATTTTGGATATTTCAAATTGTAAGTATCTATTCATTATTTAAGAAACTCTGAAAAAAATTGAGAAGCTAAGTACAAAGTATAATACTAGGGGATGTTTATAGCTAAGAATGCACAAAGAGATATAAAAGTAAGAGATTTCTGCTTCTTCCCTTCCTGAAACCATATTGTAAACTGGTTTCCTTGAGATACCTTGAATTTTAAAATTCTATTTTCATTTTGGTTTAGCCAGGCTTTGTATAAGATACCACTCCTCATTTACTAAAACCATTTTTGCTCCTGTGTAAAAATTTATAGTTTATATTATACTGGTCATACACATTTCTGTTTATTTTATTCTAGTATATTTTACATAATTGAAATATCAGAAATTGGATTTTTAGGGCTTTACTATATTTACTAACTCATTTTTTATGTAGATGAATACTATTGAATTCAATCTATTCTGTAAAAGTAATCTTACTAAATTTATATTTCCATACATGACATTATATATTTAAACATCCACTACTGATTTGATAACTAATTTCATGAGAAACACTTAAAATTAAAAAAAAAATTTGTATCACAATTATGCATAAATTTTAAAGCGGATTCCAGCTTTGAAGTAATTTGTAATGTTTCCAATTGGAAATATAATATCTAAAAAACTTTGCATTATGGAATAATGTAATTTCTGTGTAATATGATTGTTTCAAGATGAACTACATGTCTGCTTTCAATTAAAAAATAGTATCATCAGAAAATAATTAATACTTTTTAGTTTACTTTTCAATTTCCTTTGAAAAATGCATTAAGAAATTTCAGAATCACATTAAGTGATCAAATTGACAGTGGTGACCTTGTCCTGTTTCTGAATTTTGTTTAAGGTTTTCCTCTCAGACTTAATGAAGTTTCTTAATATGTGCGTGTATAATATATATGTATATTAAATATGTGTATATAGCATATATGTTATATAGACTATTATATACACACATATGCTTCTTTATATGTATGTATATTTATATACATAGCATGCATATGCATGTATAGATATGTATGTGTGTATATACATACATAATATACATAAATGTGCATATATACATATATACACATAAAGGTATTATTTATATGTTCTCAGATTATATATAATGATGTTTGTTTAGTTTTTCCAATCTGAGTCTTTTCATGCTATTAATCTCATTAGTATTTCCTTGAATCCATTCATTCAAAAATCTTTAGTTACTGAAAAATCATAATCCTTTTTAAGGGATACGTTGTGATCATTTTCTCATAGAACTGACATATTTATATGGAGAGAAAGATGTTGATCAAATAATCACAACAATGAATCTGAAAACAAACAAGTAGTAATATAAATACATCAAACAGTGTGTTCAGGCACATTTGTGTTTAAAATATGTTATCTTGTTTAATCCCCTAAACAGAGCAAGGAAAATATAGTTACTTTTAATTAATTATTTAAAACATATTATTATTATCTCTATTATACAGCAGAATAAACAGGGAGAAAGAAGTTAAGTAACTTGTTCATGATCATAGAGCAAATCAGGTAAAAAACCAGGATCCAAGCACAATCAGGCAAACAGAAATAATGGCCTTAAGAAAAGGAACACAGTTCTCTGGAATGTTTAGCAAAGAAATTTACTCTAGAATGTGCCATTAGGAAGAGACATCTAAGGATATAGAAAATTTTACCAGGGAAAGAAAATAATGGATTGCATTCAAAACACACTGAGTGGCATGTATAAAAGCCCTGCAATGAGAAGAAACATGACTTTTAAGGGAACTGATAGATGCTCAGTGAATTCACAAATAGTGAAGAGAAGTATGTTTTGAGATGACATTGAAGATGGATATAGGGGCAAAACCAAGCAAGTTTTTGTGAGTTGTTTTAAGTATTTTGGTCTTTATCCCAAGAACATCAGAGAGCGATTGAAAACTTTTAGTTTCCCATGGAGAGTCAAGGATGGTCTGAATACAAAGAATTGACAGAAGTTCAGAGTATTTTTTGGAAAAGTTTACTCTGTCTAAAGTGGGAGAGGGCTGGGCAGACTGGATGTGGGAAGATCACATGGTAGTGCATTCTAGCAGTCCAGATGAGAGATAATGGTAGTGGTTTATTAAGATGCTTATGCTGAAGATAGGGAAAAAGTGGTCAACTTAGAGATATTCCAGATTTGGTGATGAACTGAAGATGAAGGTGAAGAGCATGTTAAGTGACAAGAAAGGTCATAGATTTCTGAATGAAACAACTGGATAGAGATGGTGCCATTTCCTAAGGTGGAAAATACAAAAAGATGACAAATTTGGGGTAGTGATGATGGTGAGAATAACACAGTTCTTTTTTTGATCTACTGTTTGACTTGCCTTTGAATCTCAAAAATGGAGTAGACAGTGAGGTAGTTAGAAAATTAAATGATCTTGGGCAAAGCCTTGAGAAAGCCAGCTCTTTTAGCTGCTGGTAGCAAAGATTAAAAATAGAAAATAAACAGTCTTGACTTCCAAAGAAATAGAAGGAAAACCAGGATAAGGTCATGCTATGGAAAACCATGGGAAAGTGATGCTTCAGGAAAGGAGTTGTTAGGCTAAGAAAGATGAGAGATGGTAAATATCCATTGGGTTTAGTAACCTAAATGTCGCTGGGAATTTATGCTAAAGCTGTTGTGATGAAATGCTAAGTGAAACTCAGATAATAGTATCTTGACTTGTAAATGGAGTTGAGGCAATATTTTTATTTTAATGAGTAATGAGAACTCAATTTCGAAGTTTAGCTACAAAAATGAGAAAAAATGTTAACTGGAATGACATCTTCCCCTAGACCTTGCTAAGGCATAATGAAATATCTTTAAATATTAGAATGATTATAGATGTCATTACTTAATGTGCTACAGTATTACAATGATATAAATCACATTAATAGGCAATTTTAATGGTATTGAAATGTAAAGAGCTGGAGAATGCGAAATATCTTTTTTTAACTTTTGTATTCCTGTTTTTTTTTTCCCCCAGTACAGCTATCACCAGTAAAGTAGGCACATAGTAAATATTTGTATGAATGAATGAAGCTCATCATTCTGCTTATGGCTCAGAGTAGACAGAAGACCTTAAAAGTTCCTACCTTCCAGCAACTTTGAATGATTTCTAATTAGAAATTATTTTATCACTATCCTATGTTCTTCTCTGAAAGTTCTCAAATATTTCAAATATAAATTATCATCTAGCAATCCTTGTTATTCTTGTTTGAAAAGATAATTTCTACATAGTTGAACTTTGCAGTATTTATGATAAATTAAATGTACAATTATTAATGGCAAAGAAATTTTTGAGAGTTCAGGGCTATGCAACAAAATGAGATTCATATAATCTATAACATGGTTTAAAACTTCATAAATATATATTTCCCAATAAGCTTGAACTGTCCAAGCAAAAAAATGATTCTTTTAAAAACTTATAAATATGTATAGCCACATAAAAATTTACAAATCTGTGTAATATATAAAACTGCTTAAATAATCCACAGTATTTACGGGAGAGCTCAGAACAACACAACAGCAGAATAACTCAGTAACACTACCATACTACTATGAGACAGTATACAGGGCCAGTGCTGAACAAATCAAATATTCTAAGACTGAGGTAAGGTGAGGTGAAGTTGCTCAGTCGTGTCCGTCTCTTTGCGACCCCGTGGACTGTAACCTACTAGGCTTCTCTGTCCATGGGATTCTCCAGGCAAGAATACTGGAGTGGATTGCCATTTCCTTCTCCAGGGGATCTTCCCAAACCAGGTATCGAACCCGGGTCTCGCACACTGGAGGCAGACGCTTTAACCTCTGAGCCACCAGGGAAGCCCATTCTAAGACTAGACTAAGAAAATAAAATAGTCCCAAAAATGTGTTAAAGGATAGTAAAGGGAATTAGTGAATCTAAAGGTTGACATACAAACATAGTAGCTAACGCTTTTATATCATCTTACAAAGATATAAAAACAAAAGACCCAATGCAGCCCTCCATAGAATAGTTCCTTTGTATTCTCCAGTTTTAAAATGACATATTAATAACTACTTGGATGGAGATGCATGTTCAGCAAAATGATGAGAATGGTAGTAAAAATAAAAATGATTCCTGAGTGCTTAAAATCAAACACTGATACAGAGTGCGAAGTTTAGTGCAATGTAAGTAAAATACTTTTAAAAATTAACTGAAGCTACATTTGGAAAACTCAGCAGTGGCCACAGGACTGGAAAAGGTCAGTTTTCATTCCAATCTCAAAGAAAGGCAATGCCAAAGAATGCTCAAACTACCGCACAATTGCAATCATCTCACACACTAGTAAAGTCATATTCAAAATTCTCCAAGCCAGGCTTCAGCAATACATGAACCATGAANATGTTTTCAGATAAACAAGATTAATCAAGACTGCACTGCCTTAACTGAAGAAAAGTAAAGAATTTTGCCTTTGATTTTTAAATTTTATTTTATTTTTAATATAAATTTATTTTAATTGGAGGTTAATTACTTTACAATATTGTATTAGTTTTGCCATATATCAACATGAATCTGCCATAGGTATACACATGTTCCCCATCCTCAACCCCTCTCCCTATCCCTCCCCATACCATTTCTCTGGGTCATCCCAGTGCACCAGCCCCTAGCATCCAGTATCATGCATCGAACCTGGACTGGCAATTTGTTTCATATATAATATTATACATTTCAATACCATTCTCCCAAATCACCTTACCCTCTCCTTCTCCCATAGAGTTCAAAGGACTGTCCTATACATCTGTGTCTTTTTTGCTGTCTCGCATACAGGGTTATCGTTACCATCTTTCTAAATTCAANTATAGTAGTGGTAAAGTCAATGTTGGTTGGTAGAAGGCAGACAAGGATTGTGGGCAGGGTGAGATAAAGGGTAGAGGAGGATTCAGAAAGGTGGGAAAGGGTAGAGCAAAGAAATTTAAGAAGAGAGGTAGATACAGTCATTGCTTTGGAAGTGGGAAAGTAGATGTTAGCAAAGAATAAAAGTTTTCCAGGTAATTGTAAATGTGTAGTCAGGGATGTATAAAAATATGGCACTATTATTTTCTGTAACTTATCTCAACCTCTTGTCCTCAGCCGATACGGAACAGAGGCATGACAGTTCATGGTATCTGACTTTCTCCTCCTAGCTTAACATTTCTTTTTGGATGACTGTCTATTTTAAGAAAATGTTTACTCTTTTACATTCCACCTCTTCCCCCTCATCCTCCTTGAGATAGTGCTTGAAGGGGATATGAGAAGTTGATAGTGATGGGGGAAGGGAGCACCCACACACTGGCTTTGAGCTGAGACACCTATGTCCACTTGTGTCTGCATTCTCACTTNATTCAAATGTACTCTTTCTAATGGCTGAGTAATACTCCATTGTGTATATGTACCACAGCTTTCTTATCCATTCATCTGCTGATGGACATCTAGGTTGCTTCCATGTCCTGGCTATTATAAACAGTGCTGCTATGAACATTGGGAGACACGTGTCTCTTTCAATTCTGGTTTCCTCGGTGTGTATGCCCAGCAGTGGGATTGCTGAGTCATAAGGTAGTTCTATTTGCAATTTTTTAAGGAATCTCCACACTGTTCTCCATAGTGGCTGTACTAGTTTGCATTCCCACCAACAGTGTAAGAGGGTTCC
Source organism: Raphicerus campestris (assembly GCA_006410735.1). NCBI lineage: Eukaryota > Metazoa > Chordata > Mammalia > Artiodactyla > Bovidae > Raphicerus > Raphicerus campestris. Next base: position 263,366 of record SJYW01004191.1, read on the forward strand.
CTTTTCTCCACACACTCTACAACATTTATTGCTTGTAGACTTTTGGATCACTGCCATTCTGACTGGTGTGAAATGGTATCTCATTGTGGGTTTGATTTGCATTTCTCTGATAATAAGTAGTTCGATTTTGATTTGAAATAAGAATCACTTGTGTTGTAGTATGGGGAGACTTATTTTTCTTTTTAAAACGTAATCAGTATGCCAAATCAATATCACTATTCTCTTTAAAGGGTAAGTTTTAGTTAAGGAGATTGATGTTTATTGGTTTAGAAAAAAGCTGTTTCTTTTGAAACATTAAAAAATAAACAAATCTCTTAAATATGCTTTAGAAACTGTTTCTAAACTATTTAGAAATGATTAAAGCTGAAGAAAGCTCTAGCTGCTATAACTTGTGTATAATACGGCTTTTTACCTCTTTTTATAAAGTTAATTTTAAAAGACAAATCTTAAAAGAAAAAATGGTTAGTATTTTAAATTTAGTTCATTTAAACTGAAAAACAAAAACTGTAAATCCATTTCACCTACTTACTCTTTAACCACACCTCTGGCAGCCACCAATCAGTTCTCTGTATCTATGTTCTCTGTAACTATGAGCATAGTTTTTGTTTGCTTGTTTGTTTTATATTCTACATACAAGAGGGGCTTCTCTGGTAACTTAGATGGTAAAGAATCTTCCAGAAATGCAGAAGAGTGGAGTTCGATCCCTGGCTCGGAAATCCTCTAGAGAAAGAAACGGTAATCCACTCCAGAATTTTTGCCTAGAGAATAACAAAGACAGAGGAGCTTGGTGACCTACAGTCCATGGGGTCACAAAGAGTCAGACACGATTATATGACTTTCACTTCATTTCACTTCACTTACATCTATATAAACATATATTCATACACACACACACTGCTACTGTTGCTACTGCTAAGTCACTTCAGTCATGGCTGACTCTGTGCGACCCCATAGATGGCAGCCCACCAGGCTCTGCTGTTCCTGGGATTCTCCAGGAAAAACACTGGAGTGGGTTACCATTTCCTTCTCCAGTGCATGAAAGTGAAAAGTTAAAATGAAATTGCTCAGTCGTGCCCGACTCTTAACGACCCCATGGACTGCAGCCTACCAGGCTCCTCCATCCATGGGATTTTCTAGGCAAGAATACTGGAGTGGGTATATACACATACACATATACACATAAACACACTACATACACACACACACACACACACACACACACACACGGAGAAGGAAATGGCCACCCACTCCAATATCCTTGCCTGGGAAATCGCATGGACAGAGAAGACTGGCGACCTACAGTCCATGGGGTTACAAATGAGTTGGACATGACTTAGTGACTAAACAACAACATACATATGTATATACATACATATGTATATATGTGACAAGTATATATCACATTTTTTTTTTCCATTCATCCTTAGATAGATTCTAAGGTTGTTTCCATATCTTGGCTATTGTAAATGTTAGAAACCCCACGAGAAGAAAGAGCCACCTGTAAGGACTGTTGATGGAAACCTTTATTGGGCGGTCGCTCTTGGGCAGAACTCCTAGGGGCGAGCGAGCAAGGGAAGGGAGTCTGCGAGGTATGAGGGGTGAGGATGGGGTTTTATAGCCAAGGCTGGCTTTCAAGCCAGGTTCTCCCATATAAGGAGGGAAGCGTGGGCTGTAGCGGCAGTTGGTGTCCAAGGGCTCTGTGTCGGCACTTGATTGGGCCAGGCCATGGGGTTGGTTCCCGGAAGTTTGGTTCTCTCCCAGTTCCTGTTTGGGCATTTGCCAACCTCCAGGACTGTCCATGACACTTTTCTGAGGCTTTCCGTCGCGACATGCCTGACCTCTCATCCCGGCCTTTTTGATATAGGACAAGGGGCGCTGGTTCTCTCTGGCTACTTCCTGCTGAACGGGGGCGATGAGGGGTAGGGTGTGGCTGGGACTCAAGGCGGGCCTGTGCTGCTTATGTCTAACTGTAGGGGGCATCTTGATCTTCTTGGTTTAACCTGGTGTAAGCCGTCAGCCCCATTGCCTGGCCGACTGCGGACTGCGTCAGCTCAAGAACCCTACGAAAAATGATCTGGAGGAGGCATGGTCCCAGAGTGAGGCCCAGCACCAGAAGGAGCACTGGACCTAGCAAAGGTAGGAGGTAGGGGAGTAGGCCATTGAGCCCTGTGCATAGAGGGTTGTCCTGGAGTTGTTTACGCCTCTTTTCCAGGTCTTCCTGTAGCTCCTTAATTTTGGTTCACACTATCCCAGACCGGTTGGCATAGAAACAACATCGCTCCTGCAAAAAGAGACAGACTCCTCCTTCTTTGGCAGTCAGAAGGTCTAGCCCACGTCTATTTTGGAGGACCACTTCAACTAGGGAGTCAATTTGACCTTGGAGTTCCAGCATGGTGTCAGCCATCTGTTGCACGTCAGAGATCATCTGTTGGGAAAGCTTAACATATGTATGTTGAGATAGACCTATGCCAGTCACCCCCACGGCCAGACTAGTGGACAGACCTAGACCCACTAGTAATGGTATCATCTGAATGGCCTGCTTTTGTCTCCCAGCTATATGGTCTAGGCTGGGGATGGGGATGGGGTCTTTCCCTGATATGAGGTCTATATCTGGTAGGAGGATTGCGACGATACATGTCCCCATCCAATTGGTGGGGAGGAAAGTGTACGCCAAATTTCCTCCACAGACCAGGACTAGGGGAGGGGGGGACACATATCAAGACGTTGATATAGTCGACATCTGAGCAGTTGGCATATTCCTGGATCCCCACATCCAGGGCTGTCTCATTGTCAGCTATGAGGCCCATCAAACAGCTTCCACCGGTTGCAGGTCCCACTGGTTGCACCCTCAGAGGCGGTGTCACCCTGCACGTAGATGGGTCATCCGAGGTGTTAACTGTCAAAGAGTAATTAGTCAGGACTGCCAGGGGGCGGGAGGTACCTATAGCCAGACATATCCAGCAGTCTTGGGCTAGTTGAGAGTCAGATTGGTTTAGGATATTCCAGGTGAGCTGTATCACGCTGGCTGTTTGTGGATCTCCCCTCGCCTTTCTGGGAGGGCCAGTGGATGGTATTGGACCCTTGGAAACATCTGATCGAGAACCGTCTGATTCTTTAGATGGACTTGTTCCCTACGGGCCATGTCCTGGACCCCTCCTCCGTCGGAGGTCCCTATGGGGGCTGTCAATCCCCAACAGACCTCTTGTCCTGTTTTTCCTCCGCAAGCTGGAGAGGACCCACTTGAGCCCGAAATCCCTCTGAACTCTCCTGTTTTAGTGGCCGTCCAATGAGGGCGGCCATCCGGTCCCAGGCATTGCCAGGCCTGTTCTTTTAGGTAGCACAGCGAGTGGAGGTTGTCTAAGTATTCCTTACAGGAGCAGTTTTTTAGTTATCCCCGTGGTTGGGGTTCTGGGACTGGGACGGCCTCTATGCATTGTCATGTGTTGGCCCTGCCAATAAGGGAGTATCCAAGTCCACGTCCAGAGGGGATGATTCCCGATCCTATAAAGTTGTAGGCCATTTTATCTCCACAGTTGACTGTTTGGATGGGCCTGACATGGCCTTCAGGGTACTGGGGAAAGGTGCCACCAGTGCAGTCACATGGCTTCACCATCTGTCTAGCTATTATTTCTCTAGCTTTGGCAGGATCATCAAATCCTCCCCAGGCATGCCCTTAGGAGTAGGAGGGAGAGAATGAGGGAAGGGAAGGGAGATGCCATTTTGGTCATTTGGGGATTGGTGGCCAGGTCAAGGTGCCCCGAGGGAATAGCACCCCAGTGGTAGGGAACAGATAGCTAGGTAAGAGAGGGCTAGCGACAGTCGAAGTGCAAATGACCAGTTTTGGCGACCCGTGGCTGCCAATCCAATGGCAAATAGTATGACCAGAGCTGTGATTGTCAGCAGCCACAGCGGATGGTGCCAGGCAAGCATCGGATTGGGACGTGTTTGCTCCTGGCGGGAGGTGGTACCTCAGTTACTCTGAGATCGGCGAAAGAGGGGTTCGGGTAATGGTCAGTTTGGTCGGCCCCATGAGGATAGAGCGGTAGGAGTAATCTTGGGGGGCGGTTTGGGCCAGGGCCGCCTCTGTTTCCGAGAGACCCAGGGGAGCTCATTTGAGCAGGGTCAGGTGATACCAGGGCTTGTGTCCCAGAAGTTTGGCTGCCATAGGGGTGGTGAGGATTACAGTATGGAGTCCCATCCAGCAAGGCTGTAGTGGGTGGGGGCTTAGTGCTTTTAGCAGTACCTGATCTCCCAGGGCCAGAGGCTGAGTTGGTCCCTTCTTGTCTGTCGGTTGTGGCAAGACCCGGTCTGCCTGTTCCCTCAGCAAGGATCATAGGAGGGAGAAGAGGGGGAGGTACCCCACGAGTGGGGGGGCCTCTCCCTCCAGGAGGTGAGTCAGGAGATAAGGCCTGCCGTAGAGCAGTTCAAAAGGGGTCAAACCTGTTTTTGAGTGTGGTGTGGTGCGAATACGAGTGAGCGCCAGAGGAAGGAGGGGGACCCAGGACAGCCGCAGTTCTGAGGCAAGCTTGGTCAAGTGCGTCTTGATGATGCCGTTGACCAGCTCTACCTGGCCTGATGATTGGGGCCAATAGGGGATGTGGAGATGCCAGGCGATGCCCAGGGCCGCAGCCACCTGCTGGGAGATCTGTGAGATGAATGCAGGCCCATTGTCAGACTGGAGAGAGTTCGGCAACCCAAATCTGGGAATGAGATGGGTCGTCAAGACCTCTGCTACCGCCGCTGCCATCTCCCGGGCAGTGGGGAAGGCCTCGACCCATCCTGAAAAAGTGTCCACCAAGACCAGCAGATAGTGATGGGTTCGATGTCTCGGCATGTGGGTAAAGTCTATCTGCCAATCCTGCCCGGGCACATGTCCCCTTAGCTGATGAGTCTCCTGTGGGGGTCGGAGTCCTCCTTGAGGAGAGGTGGAAGCACATGTTAGGCAGGAGCGGTAGATGGCATATATGGTCTGTCTGAGATGTAGGGGAGAAAAGACAGGGCTGAGAAAGGAAAAGAGAGCCCTTGGTCCGATGTGGAGGGTATTATGGATTTGGGATATTATGGCCTTAGCCTGGTGCTCAGGAAGCACCAGTTTATTATGGAGTAGTATCCATCCTGATGGGTGCCTCTGAGCCCCCTCCTGTGCCAGCAGGGCTCCGGCTTCATCACTGGAATAATCTGGGTTGAGGGTGGGTCTCAAAGTCAGCAAGGGCTCGGGGGCTTGTTGTAAGGTAATTTGTCAAGCCAATTGATCTGCCATATTATTACCCAGAGCGACAGTGTCATGAGTATTTTGCTGTCCCTTGCAGTGTATGGTGGCAACTTCCTTGGGCAGGGATATGGCTTCTAGCAATTGAGTGATGTGGGGGGCGTTACAGATGGGAGACCCTTTAGTGGTTAGGAAACACCATTCTTTCCAGATTGCCGCATGGGAGTGGGCAATCAAGAAGGCATATTTGGAGTCTGTGTAAATATTGGCAAGGCTCTAGTTAGGGCTGTTAGTTCGGCTGTCTGAGAGGTTGTCCCGGGCGGCAAGGGCTGAGCCTCCAGGACTTCCCGGGTGGTTANCAGCCAAGGCTGGCATTCAAGCCAGGTTCTCCCATATAAGGAAGGAAGCATGGGCTGTAATGGTGGTTGGTGTCCAAGGGCTCCGTGTCGGCACTTGATTGGACCAGGCCATGGGGTTGGTTCCCGGAAGTTTGGTCCGCTCCAGGTTCCTGTTTGGGCATTTGCCAACCTCCGGGACTGTCCATGACACTTTTCTGGGGCTTTCCGTAGCGACATGCCCAACCTTTCATCCCGGCCTTTTTGATATAGGACAAGGGGCGCTGGTTCTCTCTGGCTACTTCCTGCTGAACGGGGGCGACGAGGGGTAGGGTGTGGCCGGGACTCGAGGTGGGCCTGTGCCGCTTATGTCTAACTGTAGGGGACGTCTTGATCTTCTTGGTTTAACCTGGTGTAAGCCGTCAGCACCATGGCCTGGCCGACTGCGGACTGCGTCAGCTCAAGAACCCTACGAAAAATGATCTGGAGGAGGCATGGTCCCAGAGTGAGGCCCAGCACCAGAAGGAGCACTGGACCTAGCAAAGGTAGGAGGTAGGGGAGTAGGCTGTTGAGCCCTGTCCATAGAGGGTTGTCCTGGAGTTGTTTGTACCTCTTTTCCAGGTCTTCCTGTAGCTCCTTAACTTTGGTTCGCACTATCCCAGACTGGTTGGCATAGAAACAACATCGCTCCTGCAAAAAGAGACAGACTCCTCCTTCTTTGGCAGTCAGAAGGTCTAGCCCACATCTATTTTGGAGGACCACTTTGGCTAGGGAGTCAATTTGACCTTGGAGTTCCAGCATGGTGTCAGCCATGTGTTGGACGTCAGAGATCATCTGTTGGGAAAGCTTAACATGTGTGTGTTGAGATAGACCTATGCCAGTCACCCCCACGGCCAGACTAGTGGACAGACCTAGACCCACCAGTAATGGTATCATCTGAATGGCCCGCTTTTGTCTCCCAGCTATATGGTCTAGGCTGGGTATGGGGACGGGGTCTTTCCCTGATATGAGGTCTGTATCTGGTAGGAGGATTGTGACGACACATGTCCCCATCCAATTGGTGGGGAGGAAAGTGTATGCCGAATTTCCTCCACAGACCAGGACTAGGGGAGGGGGGACATATATCAAGACATTGATATAGTCGACATCTGAGCAGTTGGCATATTCCTGGATCCCCACATCCAGGGCCGTCTCATTGTTGGCTATGAGGCCCATCAAGCAGCTTCCATCGGTTGCAGGTCCCACCGGTTGCACCCTCAGAGGTGGTGTCACCCTGCACGTAGATGGGTCATCCGAGGTGTTAACTGTCAAAGAGTAATTAGTCAGGACTGCCAGGGGGCAGGGGGTACCTATAGCCAGTCTTGATGATGCAGTCTTGGGCTAGTTGAGAGTTAGATTGGTTTAGGATATTCCATGTGAGTTGTATCACGCTGGCTGTTTGTGGATCTTCCCTCGCCTTTCTGGGAGGGCCAGTGGGTGGTATTGGACCCTTGGAAACATCCGATCAAGAACCATCTGGTTCTTTAGATGGACTTGTTCCCTATGGGCCATGTCCTGGACCCTTCCTCCGTTGGAGGTCCCTATGGGGGCCGTCAATCCCCAACAGACCTCTTGTCCTGTTTTTCCTCCGCAAGCTGGAGAGGACCCGCTTGAGCCTGAAATCCCTCTGAACTCTCCAGTTTTAGTGGCCGTCCAACAAGGGCAGCCATCCGGTCCCAGGCATTGCTGGGCCTGTTCTTTTAGGTAGCACAGCGAGTGGAAGGTGTCTAAGTATTCCTTACAGGAGCAGTTTTTTAGTTGTCCCGGTAGTTGGGGTTCCAGGACTGGGACGGCCTCTACGCATTGCTATGTGTTGGCCCTGCCAATAAGGGAGTATCCAAGTCCACGTCCAGAGGGGATGGTTCCCAATCCTATAAAGTTGTAGGCCATTTTATCTCCACAGTTGACTGTTTGGATGGGCCTGACATGCCCTTCAGGGTACTGGGGAAGGGTGCCACGGGCACAGTCACATGGCTTCCCCATCTGTCTAGCTATTATTTCTCTAGCTTTGGCAGGATCGTCAAATCCTCCCCAGGCATGCCCTAGGAGTAGGAGGGGGAGGATGAGGGAAGGAAGGGAGGTGCCGTTTTGGTTATTTTGGGATTGGTGGCCAGGTCAAGGTGCCCCGAGGGAATAGCACCCCAGGGGTAGGGAGCAGATAGCTAGGTAAGCGAGGGCTAGCGACAGTCGAAGTGTGAATGACCAGTTTTGGGGAGCCGCGGCTGCCAATCCAATGGCAAAAAGGATGACCAGAGTTGTGATTGTCAGCAGCCACAGCGGATGGTGCCAGGCAAGCATCGGATTGGGATGTGCTCGCTCCTGGCGGGAGGCGGTGCCTCCGTGACTCTGAGATCGG
>SJYW01004191.1:272708-325161 GCA_006410735.1 Raphicerus campestris
ACACACACACACACACACACACACACACACACACACACACACGGAGAAGGAAATGGCCACCCACTCCAATATCCTTGCCTGGGAAATCGTATGGACAGAGGGGACTGGCGAGCTACAGTCCATGGGGTTACAAATGAGTTGGACATGACTTAGTGACTAAACAACAACATATATATGTATATACATACATATGCATATATGTGACAAGTATATCTCACTTTTTTTTTTTCCATTCATCCTTAGATAGATTCTAAGGTTGTTTCCATATCTTGGCTATTGTAAATGTTAGAAACCCCATGGGAAGAAAGAGCCACCTCTAAGGACTGTTGATGGAAACCTTTATTGGGTGGTCGCTCTCGGGCAGAACTCCCGGGGGCGAGCGAGCAAGGGAAGGGAGTCTGCGAGGTATGAGGGGTGAGGATGGGGTTTTACAGCCAAGGCTGGCATTCAAGCCAGGTTCTCCCATATAAGGAAGGAAGCATGGGCTGTAATGGTGGTTGGTGTCCAAGGGCTCCGTGTCGGCACTTGATTGGACCAGGCCATGGGGTTGGTTCCCGGAAGTTTGGTCCGCTCCAGGTTCCTGTTTGGGCATTTGCCAACCTCCGGGACTGTCCATGACACTTTTCTGGGGCTTTCCGTAGCGACATGCCCAACCTTTCATCCCGGCCTTTTTGATATAGGACAAGGGGCGCTGGTTCTCTCTGGCTACTTCCTGCTGAACGGGGGCGACGAGGGGTAGGGTGTGGCCGGGACTCGAGGTGGGCCTGTGCCGCTTATGTCTAACTGTAGGGGACGTCTTGATCTTCTTGGTTTAACCTGGTGTAAGCCGTCAGCCCCATTGCCTGGCCGACTGCGGACTGCGTCAGCTCAAGAACCCTACGAAAAATGATCTGGAGGAGGCATGGTCCCAGAGTGAGGCCCAGCACCAGAAGGAGCACTGGACCTAGCAAAGGTAGGAGGTAGGGGAGTAGGCTGTTGAGCCCTGTCCATAGAGGGTTGTCCTGGAGTTGTTTGTACCTCTTTTCCAGGTCTTCCTGTAGCTCCTTAACTTTGGTTCGCACTATCCCAGACTGGTTGGCATAGAAACAACATCGCTCCTGCAAAAAGAGACAGACTCCTCCTTCTTTGGCAGTCAGAAGGTCTAGCCCACATCTATTTTGGAGGACCACTTTGGCTAGGGAGTCAATTTGACCTTGGAGTTCCAGCATGGTGTCAGCCATGTGTTGGACGTCAGAGATCATCTGTTGGGAAAGCTTAACATGTGTGTGTTGAGATAGACCTATGCCAGTCACCCCCACGGCCAGACTAGTGGACAGACCTAGACCCACCAGTAATGGTATCATCTGAATGGCCCGCTTTTGTCTCCCAGCTATATGGTCTAGGCTGGGTATGGGGACGGGGTCTTTCCCTGATATGAGGTCTGTATCTGGTAGGAGGATTGTGACGACACATGTCCCCATCCAATTGGTGGGGAGGAAAGTGTATGCCGAATTTCCTCCACAGACCAGGACTAGGGGAGGGGGGACATATATCAAGACATTGATATAGTCGACATCTGAGCAGTTGGCATATTCCTGGATCCCCACATCCAGGGCCGTCTCATTGTTGGCTATGAGGCCCATCAAGCAGCTTCCATCGGTTGCAGGTCCCACCGGTTGCACCCTCAGAGGTGGTGTCACCCTGCACGTAGATGGGTCATCCGAGGTGTTAACTGTCAAAGAGTAATTAGTCAGGACTGCCAGGGGGCAGGGGGTACCTATAGCCAGTCTTGATGATGCAGTCTTGGGCTAGTTGAGAGTTAGATTGGTTTAGGATATTCCATGTGAGTTGTATCACGCTGGCTGTTTGTGGATCTTCCCTCGCCTTTCTGGGAGGGCCAGTGGGTGGTATTGGACCCTTGGAAACATCCGATCAAGAACCATCTGGTTCTTTAGATGGACTTGTTCCCTATGGGCCATGTCCTGGACCCTTCCTCCGTTGGAGGTCCCTATGGGGGCCGTCAATCCCCAACAGACCTCTTGTCCTGTTTTTCCTCCGCAAGCTGGAGAGGACCCGCTTGAGCCCGAAATCCCTCTGAACTCTCCTCTTTTAGTGGCCGTCCAACGAGGGCGGCCATCCGGTCACAGGCATTGCCGGGCCTGTTCTTTTAGGTAGCACAGTGAGTGGAGGGTGTCTAAGTATTCCTTACAGGAGCAGTTTTTTAGTTGTCCCGGTGGTTAGGGTTCTGGGACTGGGACGGCCTCTATGCATTGTCATGTGTTGGCCCTGCCAATAAGGGAGTATCCAAGTCCACGTCCAGAGGGGATGATTCCCGATCCTATAAAGTTGTAGGCCATTTTATCTCCACAGTTGACTGTTTGGATGGGCCTGACTTGGCCTTCAGGGTACTGGGGAAGGGTGCCACCGGTGCAGTCACATGGCTTCCCCATCTGTCTAGCTATTATTTCTCTAGCTTTGGCAGGATCATCAAATCCTCCCCCAGGCATGCCCTTAGGAGTAGGAGGGAGAGAATGAGGGAAGGGAAGGGAGATGCCGTTTTGGTCATTTTGGGATTGGTGGCCAGGTCAAGGTGCCCCGAGGGAATAGCACTCCAGGGAAGTGCAAATGACCAGTTTTGGGGAGCCGCGGCTGCCAATCCAATGGCAAAGAGTATGACCAGAGCTGTGATTGTCAGCAGCCACAGCGGATGGTGCCAGGCAAGCATCAGATTGGGACGTGTTTGCTCCTGGCGGGAGGCGGTGCCTCAATTACTCTGAGATTGGCAAAAGAGGGGTTTGGGTAATGGTCAATTTGGTCAGCCCTGTGAGGGTAGAGTGGTAGGAGTAATCTTGGGGAGCGGTTTGGGCCGGGGCTGCCTCTGTTTCCGAGAGACCCAGGGGAGCTCGTTTGAGCAGGGTCAGGTGATACCAGGGCTCGTGTCCCAGAAGTTTGGCTGCCATAGGGGTGGTGAGGATTACAGTATGGGGTCCCATCCAGCGAGGCTATAGTGGGTGGGGACTTAGGACTTTTAGCAGTACCTGATCTCCCAGGGCCAGAGGCTGAGTTGGTCCCTTGTCATCCGTCGGTTGTGGCAAGACCTTTTTTGCCTGTTCCCTCAGCAAGGATCATAGGAGGGAGAAGAGGGGGAGGTACCCCGCGAGTGGGGGAGCCTCTTCCTCTGGGAGGTGAGTCAGGAGATAGGGCATGCCGTAGAGCAGTTCAAAAGGGGTCAAACCTGTTTTTGAGTGTGGTGTGGTGTGAATACGAGTGAGCACCAGAGGAAGGAGGTCGACCCAGGACAGCCACAGTTCTGAGACAAGCTTGGTCAAGTGCGTCTTGATGATGCCGTTCACCAGCTCTACCTTGCCTGATGATTGGGGCCGATAGGGGATGTGGAGATGTCAGGCGATGCCCAGGGCCGCAGCCACCTGCTGGGAGATCTGTGAGATGAATGCAGGCCCATTGTCAGACTGGAGAGAGTTCGGCAACCCAAATCTGGGAATGAGATGGGTCGTCAAGACCTCTGCCACCGCCGCTGCCGTCTCCCGGGCAGTGGGGAAGGCCTCGACCCATCCTGAAAAAGTGTCCACCAAGACCAGCAGATAGTGATGGGTTCGATGTCTGGGCATGTGGGTAAAGTCTATCTGCCAGTCCTGCCTGGGCACATGTCCCCTTAGCCGATGAATCTCCTGTAGGGGTCGGAGTCCTCCTTGAGGAGAGGTGGAAGCACATGTTAGGCAGGAGCGGTGGATGGCATATATGGTCTGTCTGAGATGTAGGGGAGAAAAGACAGGGCTGAGAAAGGAAAAGAGAGCCCTTGGTCCGATGTGGAGGGTATTGTGGATTTGGGATATTATGGCCTTAGCCTGGCGCTCAGGAAGCACCAGTTTATTATGGAGTAATATCCATCTGGACGGGTGCCTCTGAGCCTCCTCCTGTGCCAGCAGGGCTCTGGCTTCATCAATGGAATAATCTGGGTTGAAGATGGGTCTCAAAGTCAACAAGGGCTCTGGGGCTTGTTGTAAGGTAATTTGTCGAGCCACTTGATCTGCCATATTATTACCCAGAGCGACAGTGTCATGAGTATTTTGGTGTCCCTTGCAGTGTATGATGGCGACTTCCTTGGACAGGGATATGGCTTCTAGCAATTGAGTGATGTGGGGGGCGTTACAGATGGGAGACCCTTTAGTGGTTAGGAAACACTGTTCTTTCCAGATTGCCGCATGGGAGTGGGCAATCAAGAAGGCGTATTTTGAATCTGTGTAAATATTGGCAAGGCTCTAGTTAGGGCTGTTAGTTCAGCCATCTGAGAGGTTGTCCTGGGTGGCAAGGGCTGAGCCTCCAGGACTTCCCGGGTGGTTACCACAGCATAAGCCACCCTTCGGCTCCCATTGAGGTCTCACTTTGAGCTCCCATCGACAAACAAAGTTAGCTCTGGATTTGGTAGAGGCTCGGAGAACAGGTTGTCGGGTGGTTGCATAAGGGACTCAAGGACCTCTGAGCATGAGTGGGCTGGGGGTTTTGAGGAGAAGGAGAGGAAGCGTAATGAGGAAAGTGGGTTTAATTGTGGAGAACGACCCACAGAGACCTGCGGATTGTCCAGAAATACCAGGTGAAACTCCTGGAGCCTAGACTCGCCGAGGTCAGAGAGAAATTTAGAGGCTAAAATGTCGCCAAGATGAGGAGGTGAGAAGATGGTCAGGGGTTGGCCATGAATCAGCTTTTTAGCATCAGGGTACAATGTTGTTGCCGCCGCTAGTGCCCGCAGGCAGGGGAACCATCCCCTGGCTGTGGGGTCAAGTTGTTTTGATATGTAAGCAATAGGCAGCAGTTCAGAGCCAATTGGTTGCTCTAAGGCTCCAAAGGCTATCCCTCCCTTTTCATCAGTATGTAGATGGTGTGGATAGTTAGGATTTGGGAGAAAGAGAGGGGGTGCAGCCAGCAGGGTTGAGCGTAAAGTGTGAAAGGCCTGAGTCACTTCAGTGGGGGAAGACAGCGGTCCTGTGGGAGTCTCTTTAGCAGCAGCATACAGGGGTTTGGCCAGGGTGGAGTAATTTGGAACCCAGTGTTGGAAGAATCCCGTCAGTCCTAAGAAGGACAATATCTGGTCTCCGTTGGCCAGAGGGTAGATAGACCTGAGGAGGCTACACCGGTCTGCTGTCAGGGCCTTAGTGGTAGGAGTGATTTGGAGGCTTAGATAGACAACAGAGGTCTGAGTTAGTTGAGCCTTAGATTGCAAGGCTCTGTAGTCCTGAGAACCAAGGAAATTAAGGAGAGTTGCAGTATGTTGTCGGGAGGTTTCTCTCCGAGGGGCTGCAAAGGAGCAGGTCGTCTACATATTGGAGGAGGGTGCTAGGGTGAAGCGAGCATCTGGCCAGGTCCCAGGACAGGGCCTGCCCGAAGTAGTGGGGACTGTCTCTGAACCCCTTAGGGAGTACGGTCCATGTGAGTTGTGTGGTCAGCTGGGTGTTGGGGTCAGTCCAGGTGAAAGCAAAGAGGAATTGGCAGTCGGGGTGGAGTGGGATGGTAAAAAAGGCATCTTTGAGGTCAATAACGGTGAAATGAGAGGTTTTAGGAGGTATGGAAGAAAGGTGGGTGTAGGGGTTAGGGACAAGTGGATGGGCAGGGACCACCGCCGCGTTGATCAGGTGGAGATCCTGCACTAATCGGTAGTCTCTCGAGGCCTTCCAAACAGGAAGGATAGGCGTGTTACAGGGGGAAGTTGTGGGGATCAGGAGGCCCTGCTCCATGAGGCAGTCGATGATGGGTTTTAGCCCCCTGAGGTTATGGGTAGACAAGGGAAACTGGGGCCGGGCTGGGAAACAGGTGGGGTCCCTTAGCCGGATGAGAACTGGAGGGTGGTGCTGAGCCACCACCAGGACTCGGGTGTCCTAGACCTCAGGATTAACGATAGAGGTTGGAGGGTCAGCAAGTAACATTAGGAAGGCCCCTGACGTGGGAGCCGATCCTGGAGTCAGGTGAAGAGTGGCCTTCAGCTTAGCAAGTATATCTCTTCCCAAGAGAGGAGTAGGGCAGGAGGGGATGACTAAAAAGGAGTGGGCAAACAGGCATGAGTCTAGTTGACAGGATAGTGCTTGGCTTTGGAGCGGGTGTGAGGGTTGGCCATCAATTCCCATAACCGAAACCTAGGAAGGACGTAGAGCGCCCCCAAAAGAGGGAAGGACCAAATAGGTAGCCCCAGTATCAACCAGAAAATTGATGGACTTACCCGCTACCTGGAGCGTTACCCTGGGCTCGGCTTGGGTTATCGGTGTCCCCGAGTCTGAGTGGCGTCAGTCATCGTCGAAGCTCAGCAGCTCCAAGGCTGGAGGAGGGCAGGAGGTCTCCCTAGGGCGCTCTGGTCCCTGGCCCCTAGAGGTCGAAGACCGAGAGGCCTGGGGACAATCACTAGCCCAGTGTCCTCATTGTTTGCATCTTGGACACGGCTTGGAGGGAGGCCGTGGATTGGGACACATCTTAGCCTAGTGCCCTTCTTGGCCACACTTGAAGCAGGCCCCCGGAGGGGAGTTTTGGGGTCCCGAGCCCGCTGCCGGCCGCAGGGCCGCTACCAAGGTCTGGGTTTGTTGATTTAGGAGGCTCACCTGAAATTCTGCCTTTTGCTTGAGCCTTGCCTTTCAGCTGGCCTCAGCAGTTTCCTCACGGGCGTTGTAAACCTTAAAGGCCATTTTTACCAGGTCTCAAATAGGGGTCTGAGGGCCGTCCTCGGCCTTGGCCAGCTTCTTCCAGATGTCAGGTGTGGATTGGGAGATAAAATGGTTGGCCAAGGTGGCTGCTCCGATGGGGGACCCAGGGGACAGCGTGATGTATTGAACGAGGGCTTCGGTCAGCCGATTAAGGAACATGGTTGGGTTTTCGTCAGGCCCCTGAGTCACCTCATCCAGTTTGAGGAGGTTTACAACCTTATGAGAGGACACTTCCATCCCATCGAGGATACCCTCTGTCATATAGTGTACCTGCAGCTGCCCGCCACCCTCTTCCTGGTAGTTCCAATCAGGGTCAGTGTCAGGAACCGCCTGAGCTCCCAGGGGACGCTCGGGGGAGGGGTTGGCATAGTGTCATTTGTCAGCCTGAGCCTTGGCTGCGGTCCAAATGGCCTGCCTCTCTTCAGGGGTGGTGGTAGACCCCAGGATGACATATATGCCCTGCCATGTTAAGTCGTAGGTACAGGTCAGACCAGTGAACTGCTTAATGTACTGAGTGGGGTTGGAGGAGAAGGATCCCAGCTTGGTCTCAATCTGTGCTAGGTCTTGGAGAGAAAAGGGGACATGGACTTGGGTTAGACCCTCAGCTCCGGCCACCTATCACAGAGGGAATAACGGGGCTGGGGGAGGGGAAGGAGAGGCCTCTGAAGGGTTGCTGTGGGAGCAGGTGTGGGAGCTAACCGGAGAGGGAGAGGCGGTAACGGAGGGGGGAAGGGGAGGGTAAAGGATAGGGTTAAGGGCGGGAGGGTCCAGGGCCAGCGGCGGAGTCTCAGGGGCAGAAGTGGGAGGTGAAGGGATCGGAGTGGAGGGGGTGGGGCCAGTGGGAGTACTATAGGGAGGAGGAGCCACCAGGTCTTCTGGGGGGACAGAGAAAGCAGACAACTCAGGAGCAGGGGTTAGTTTGGCTGAGGAAGGTGGAACTGGGGGAGCCATCGTGAGCAGGATCTGGCTGGGAGCGCACGTGGTGCACAGGGTGGGGCGAGAGCACAATGTCCGAAAGGCCTGAACATAGGGGACCTCAGACCATTTTCCCATTCTCCGGCAGTAATTATCTAAATCATGGAGGACGTCAAAGTCTAATGTCCCTATGGCTGGCCAGTGAGAGCCGTTATGTAGAGGATATTGTGGCCAGGCCTGTGAGCACAAAAAGGTGAGCTGCTTGGGACGAATGTAGCCCATTAGCCATAGGGTTTGTAGGTTAGCCAACAGACATTCTAGGGGTGTGGACCAGTTGGACTCGGGTTTGGAAGCCGTCAATTCCATGGCGACCACGTGGAGGCAACCCCTGTTGTCCAAACATCTCCAGGTGTGTCAGGGGGCCGGTTTAGGACCTCGGAGGAGGCTGGGGTCTGTTCAGCTGATTGGGACGTCTCCCTCACCAGCTGGGGACCGGGTAAAGCTTAAGCCGGAGGTTTACTCAGCTGCTTGGGACGTCTCCCTCACGAACCGAGAACCAGGGACAGGCAAGAAACTGCCGAGGGAGGGCCCAGTAAGTGCGCACAGATTACAGGGCCCTAGGCAGTGGTCACCTGGGATGGCGGGTCCCAAAGCCGAAGGGACTTACCCTGTAGTCTGCCGTCCGGGAGGTTGGTCAGCCGCCTGGGTCGGGGCTACTGCGGTGGTGGAGCTCGAGGGGGCCTCAATGGCAAGTGCTGGGGGCCCTCACCTCGAGCCCCCACATTGGGCGCCAGATGTTACAAACGCCACGGAAAGAAAGAGCCACCTCTAAGGACCATGGATGGAAACCTTTATTGGGCGGTCGCTCTCAGGCAGAACTCCCAGGGGTGAGTGAGCAAGGGAAGGGAGTCTGCGAGGTATGAGGGATGAGGATGGGGTTTTATAGCCAAGGCTGGCATTCAAGCCAGGTTCTCCCATATAAGGAAGGAAGCGCGGGCTGTAGTGGCGGTTGGTGTCCAAGGGCTCCATGTCGGCACTTGATTGGGCCAGGCCACGGGGTTGGTTCCTGGAAGTTTGGTCCGCTCCCGGTTCCTGTTTGGGCATTGGCCAACCTCCGGAACTGTCCACGACACTTTTCTGGGGCTTTCCGTCACGACATGCCCGACCTCTCAGTAAACAATGCTGCAGTGAGCATGGGGGTGCATATATATTTTAGAAACTGTTTTTATTTTCTTTGAATAAACCCTTAGAAAAGGAACTGCAAGATTATATTGTAATTATAGTTTTATTTATTGGGGGAATCTCCATACTGTTTTTCATAATGAACGCACTAATTTACATTCTTAATAGTGTTTAAGGGCTCCTTTTTCTCCACATCTTTGCCAGCACTTCTTATTACCAGTCTCTTTGATAATAACCTTTCTAGCATGTGTGAGGTGATGTCTTATTGTGGTTTCATTTGCATTTCCCTGAAGATTAACGATGTGGATCATCTTTTTCCCTACCTATTGTACACCTGGATGTNTTGGAAGAATCCCGTCAGTCCTAAGAAGGACAATATCTGGTCTCCGTTGGCCAGAGGGTAGATAGACCTGAGGAGGCTACACCGGTCTGCTGTCAGGGCCTTAGTGGTAGGAGTGATTTGGAGGCTTAGATAGACAACAGAGGTCTGAGTTAGTTGAGCCTTAGATTGCAAGGCTCTGTAGTCCTGAGAACCAAGGAAATTAAGGAGAGTTGCAGTATGTTGTCGGGAGGTTTCTCTCCGAGGGGCTGCAAAGGAGCAGGTCGTCTACATATTGGAGGAGGGTGCTAGGGTGAAGCGAGCATCTGGCCAGGTCCCAGGACAGGGCCTGCCCGAAGTAGTGGGGACTGTCTCTGAACCCCTTAGGGAGTACGGTCCATGTGAGTTGTGTGGTCAGCTGGGTGTTGGGGTCAGTCCAGGTGAAAGCAAAGAGGAATTGGCAGTCGGGGTGGAGTGGGATGGTAAAAAAGGCATCTTTGAGGTCAATAACGGTGAAATGAGAGGTTTTAGGAGGTATGGAAGAAAGGTGGGTGTAGGGGTTAGGGACAAGTGGATGGGCAGGGACCACCGCCGCGTTGATCAGGTGGAGATCCTGCACTAATCGGTAGTCTCTCGAGGCCTTCCAAACAGGAAGGATAGGCGTGTTACAGGGGGAAGTTGTGGGGATCAGGAGGCCCTGCTCCATGAGGCAGTCGATGATGGGTTTTAGCCCCCTGAGGTTATGGGTAGACAAGGGAAACTGGGGCCGGGCTGGGAAACAGGTGGGGTCCCTTAGCCGGATGAGAACTGGAGGGTGGTGCTGAGCCACCACCAGGACTCGGGTGTCCTAGACCTCAGGATTAACGATAGAGGTTGGAGGGTCAGCAAGTAACATTAGGAAGGCCCCTGACGTGGGAGCCGATCCTGGAGTCAGGTGAAGAGTGGCCTTCAGCTTAGCAAGTATATCTCTTCCCAAGAGAGGAGTAGGGCAGGAGGGGATGACTAAAAAGGAGTGGGCAAACAGGCATGAGTCTAGTTGACAGGATAGTGCTTGGCTTTGGAGCGGGTGTGAGGGTTGGCCATCAATTCCCATAACCGAAACCTAGGAAGGACGTAGAGCGCCCCCAAAAGAGGGAAGGACCAAATAGGTAGCCCCAGTATCAACCAGAAAATTGATGGACTTACCCGCTACCTGGAGCGTTACCCTGGGCTCGGCTTGGGTTATCGGTGTCCCCGAGTCTGAGTGGCGTCAGTCATCGTCGAAGCTCAGCAGCTCCAAGGCTGGAGGAGGGCAGGAGGTCTCCCTAGGGCGCTCTGGTCCCTGGCCCCTAGAGGTCGAAGACCGAGAGGCCTGGGGACAATCACTAGCCCAGTGTCCTCATTGTTTGCATCTTGGACACGGCTTGGAGGGAGGCCGTGGATTGGGACACATCTTAGCCTAGTGCCCTTCTTGGCCACACTTGAAGCAGGCCCCCGGAGGGGAGTTTTGGGGTCCCGAGCCCGCTGCCGGCCGCAGGGCCGCTACCAAGGTCTGGGTTTGTTGATTTAGGAGGCTCACCTGAAATTCTGCCTTTTGCTTGAGCCTTGCCTTTCAGCTGGCCTCAGCAGTTTCCTCACGGGCGTTGTAAACCTTAAAGGCCATTTTTACCAGGTCTCAAATAGGGGTCTGAGGGCCGTCCTCGGCCTTGGCCAGCTTCTTCCAGATGTCAGGTGTGGATTGGGAGATAAAATGGTTGGCCAAGGTGGCTGCTCCGATGGGGGACCCAGGGGACAGCGTGATGTATTGAACGAGGGCTTCGGTCAGCCGATTAAGGAACATGGTTGGGTTTTCGTCAGGCCCCTGAGTCACCTCATCCAGTTTGAGGAGGTTTACAACCTTATGAGAGGACACTTCCATCCCATCGAGGATACCCTCTGTCATATAGTGTACCTGCAGCTGCCCGCCACCCTCTTCCTGGTAGTTCCAATCAGGGTCAGTGTCAGGAACCGCCTGAGCTCCCAGGGGACGCTCGGGGGAGGGGTTGGCATAGTGTCATTTGTCAGCCTGAGCCTTGGCTGCGGTCCAAATGGCCTGCCTCTCTTCAGGGGTGGTGGTAGACCCCAGGATGACATATATGCCCTGCCATGTTAAGTCGTAGGTACAGGTCAGACCAGTGAACTGCTTAATGTACTGAGTGGGGTTGGAGGAGAAGGATCCCAGCTTGGTCTCAATCTGTGCTAGGTCTTGGAGAGAAAAGGGGACATGGACTTGGGTTAGACCCTCAGCTCCGGCCACCTATCACAGAGGGAATAACGGGGCTGGGGGAGGGGAAGGAGAGGCCTCTGAAGGGTTGCTGTGGGAGCAGGTGTGGGAGCTAACCGGAGAGGGAGAGGCGGTAACGGAGGGGGGAAGGGGAGGGTAAAGGATAGGGTTAAGGGCGGGAGGGTCCAGGGCCAGCGGCGGAGTCTCAGGGGCAGAAGTGGGAGGTGAAGGGATCGGAGTGGAGGGGGTGGGGCCAGTGGGAGTACTATAGGGAGGAGGAGCCACCAGGTCTTCTGGGGGGACAGAGAAAGCAGACAACTCAGGAGCAGGGGTTAGTTTGGCTGAGGAAGGTGGAACTGGGGGAGCCATCGTGAGCAGGATCTGGCTGGGAGCGCACGTGGTGCACAGGGTGGGGCGAGAGCACAATGTCCGAAAGGCCTGAACATAGGGGACCTCAGACCATTTTCCCATTCTCCGGCAGTAATTATCTAAATCATGGAGGACGTCAAAGTCTAATGTCCCTATGGCTGGCCAGTGAGAGCCGTTATGTAGAGGATATTGTGGCCAGGCCTGTGAGCACAAAAAGGTGAGCTGCTTGGGACGAATGTAGCCCATTAGCCATAGGGTTTGTAGGTTAGCCAACAGACATTCTAGGGGTGTGGACCAGTTGGACTCGGGTTTGGAAGCCGTCAATTCCATGGCGACCACGTGGAGGCAACCCCTGTTGTCCAAACATCTCCAGGTGTGTCAGGGGGCCGGTTTAGGACCTCGGAGGAGGCTGGGGTCTGTTCAGCTGATTGGGACGTCTCCCTCACCAGCTGGGGACCGGGTAAAGCTTAAGCCGGAGGTTTACTCAGCTGCTTGGGACGTCTCCCTCACGAACCGAGAACCAGGGACAGGCAAGAAACTGCCGAGGGAGGGCCCAGTAAGTGCGCACAGATTACAGGGCCCTAGGCAGTGGTCACCTGGGATGGCGGGTCCCAAAGCCGAAGGGACTTACCCTGTAGTCTGCCGTCCGGGAGGTTGGTCAGCCGCCTGGGTCGGGGCTACTGCGGTGGTGGAGCTCGAGGGGGCCTCAATGGCAAGTGCTGGGGGCCCTCACCTCGAGCCCCCACATTGGGCGCCAGATGTTACAAACGCCACGGAAAGAAAGAGCCACCTCTAAGGACCATGGATGGAAACCTTTATTGGGCGGTCGCTCTCAGGCAGAACTCCCAGGGGTGAGTGAGCAAGGGAAGGGAGTCTGCGAGGTATGAGGGATGAGGATGGGGTTTTATAGCCAAGGCTGGCATTCAAGCCAGGTTCTCCCATATAAGGAAGGAAGCGCGGGCTGTAGTGGCGGTTGGTGTCCAAGGGCTCCATGTCGGCACTTGATTGNAGCTGCTTGGGACGAATGTAGCCCATTAGCCATAGGGTTTGTAGGTTAGCCAACAGACATTCTAGGGGTGTGGACCAGTTGGACTCGGGTTTGGAAGCCGTCAATTCCATGGCGACCACGTGGAGGCAACCCCTGTTGTCCAAACATCTCCAGGTGTGTCAGGGGGCCGGTTTAGGACCTCGGAGGAGGCTGGGGTCTGTTCAGCTGATTGGGACGTCTCCCTCACCAGCTGGGGACCGGGTAAAGCTTAAGCCGGAGGTTTACTCAGCTGCTTGGGACGTCTCCCTCACGAACCGAGAACCAGGGACAGGCAAGAAACTGCCGAGGGAGGGCCCAGTAAGTGCGCACAGATTACAGGGCCCTAGGCAGTGGTCACCTGGGATGGCGGGTCCCAAAGCCGAAGGGACTTACCCTGTAGTCTGCCGTCCGGGAGGTTGGTCAGCCGCCTGGGTCGGGGCTACTGCGGTGGTGGAGCTCGAGGGGGCCTCAATGGCAAGTGCTGGGGGCCCTCACCTCGAGCCCCCACATTGGGCGCCAGATGTTACAAACGCCACGGAAAGAAAGAGCCACCTCTAAGGACCATGGATGGAAACCTTTATTGGGCGGTCGCTCTCAGGCAGAACTCCCAGGGGTGAGTGAGCAAGGGAAGGGAGTCTGCGAGGTATGAGGGATGAGGATGGGGTTTTATAGCCAAGGCTGGCATTCAAGCCAGGTTCTCCCATATAAGGAAGGAAGCGCGGGCTGTAGTGGCGGTTGGTGTCCAAGGGCTCCATGTCGGCACTTGATTGGGCCAGGCCACGGGGTTGGTTCCTGGAAGTTTGGTCCGCTCCCGGTTCCTGTTTGGGCATTGGCCAACCTCCGGAACTGTCCACGACACTTTTCTGGGGCTTTCCGTCACGACATGCCCGACCTCTCAGTAAACAATGCTGCAGTGAGCATGGGGGTGCATATATATTTTAGAAACTGTTTTTATTTTCTTTGAATAAACCCTTAGAAAAGGAACTGCAAGATTATATTGTAATTATAGTTTTATTTATTGGGGGAATCTCCATACTGTTTTTCATAATGAATGCACTAATTTACATTCTTAATAGTGTTTAAGGGCTCCTTTTTCTCCACATCTTTGCCAGCACTTCTTATTACCAGTCTCTTTGATAATAACCTTTCTAGCATGTGTGAGGTGATGTCTTATTGTGGTTTCATTTGCATTTCCCTGAAGATTAACGATGTGGATCATCTTTTTCCCTACCTATTGTACACCTGGATGTCTTTTTTTTTTTTTTTAATAATAAAAGGTCTTCTCAGATCCTCTGCCTATTTTTAAACTAGAATGTTTATTTATTTATTTAGCTATTGAACTTTACGAGTTCTTTCCTTATTTTGGATATTCACCTCTTATCAGATTTTGCAGGTTGTCTCTTTGTTTCGCTAATGGTTTCTTTTGCTTTGCAGAGACTTTTTTTGTTAGGTATAGTGCCACTTGTTTGTTGTTTCTTTTGTTGTTTTTGGTTTCAGAGGAAAAAGAATTATTGCCAAGTCTTATGATAAGGAGCGTACTGTCTTTTTTTCCTTCTAGGATTTCTGATGTCTGGTGTTTTCAAGTATTTAATTCATTTTGATTTAATTTTTGTCTATGATGTAAGACAGTGGTCCATTTTCATTCTTTTATTTGTGGCAGTTCAATTTTTCCAATACCATTGTTCTCCTTTCCTTGTATATTATTGGCTCCTGTGCATAAATTTATTTACAACTTATGTATGGATTTAATTCTGGTGCCTCCATTATATTCCATTGATCTATGTGTCTGTATGTATGCCAACCATACTGTCTTAATAACTTTAACATAATTTGAAATCAAGGAGGTTAATGCCTGCAGTGTTCTTCTTTCTCAAGATTCCTTTGACCATTTGGAGTCTTATGTGGTTCTGTATAAATTTTAGGATAGTTAAATACCTGTGAAAAATACCATTGGAATTTTGATAGGGATTGAGTTGATTCTGTATATTGTTTTGTATACTATTAACATTTAAGAATATTAATACTACCAAGTCATGAGCATAAAATATCTATTTATTTGTGTCTTCTTCCATTTATTCTCTTAAAGTCTTGTAGTTTTAAATATACAAATCTTCTATCACCTTTAAATTTATTTCTATGTATTTTATTCTTTTTGATGCAATTGTAAATGGTATTTTAAAAATGTCTTTGATAATTCATTATTAGTGTATAGAAATGCAACAGATTTTTGTATATTGATTTTGAATCCTGCAACTTTATTAAATTTATTAATTCTAATAGATTTTTGATAGCATCTTAAGGTGTTTCTATATATATTGTAGTTTTAGACATATGTGCCATGCCCTTCTGGTTTGCAAACTTTTTGCTGAAAAATCTATTGGTAGGCTTCCCTTCCTCTTTCTTCTCCTTCTGGGAACTCCATGATATTAGTCTATCTGATGTCATTCCATAAGTTCCTTAATATACCTTTTTTTTTCTTTTTTCTTTCTTTCTTTTTTTTTTTTTTTTTCTGTTTGCTGCTCTGCTTGGTTAAATTCCACTCCCTTTCCTTTAAGTTGACTGATCTTTTCTCCAGCTTCACCTAGTCTGTTAAATAACTAGTGTATTTTTCAGTTCAATTATTGTATTTTTCAACCTATGACTTATCTTTGGGGCTTTCTTATATTTTCCATCTCTTTGTTGAAGTTCTTACTCTGTTCATCTATTCTTCTACACAGTTTGGTGAAGGTCTTATCATTATTTTAAACTCTTTATCAGATAAATTTTTGATCTCTATTTCATTAAGATTTTTTCTGAGGTTTTATTGTATTCTCTTTAAGGAAAATATTCTTTGTTTCTTTATTTTGTGACCTCTGTGTAGATTTTTATATAGTACATGAAACAATCACCTCTCCCAGTCTTGAAGGAGTGGCCTTGTGTAGGTGATAAAATCATCATTCAATGTATCTTTACCTTCTAGTTTTCTCTTAAACATCTGTATTTACCCTTGTTGCCTATTGTATTTTAATAGCTTCTAGTTTGGGGGATATGCCAAGACCTGTCAGTTTCTCAAAGGGGAAAATTTCAGCCTAGATTCAGGCTGATTAGAAGCCAGACCCTCAGGCAGTAGCTTCTAAAGTATGCAAATATATACAGACCAAATACGTAAGGCAATCTGGAGGTGTCCCCTGAGCAGCAGTCACAGAAATCAGGGGTCCAGATGAATGCACAAAATTTTTTCTCGGCAATACTCATGAGCTGGAGCATAGCAGATGGAGAGTACCAAGATGATACCTAAAGCTGACATTCCTTGAGAGCAGCTTCACATCACTAGGTAACTAGAGGTGTCCCAAACCTGCAGCCTGCTGCTCAGGCCAAAGCTTAAGGACAAACAAAAAAGGACTCATTCACATAAAGACTGGTGACTGTGCCCACTGTCTGTGCAATGCCCTGGGGGTGGTAGCCTGTTAAGAATGGTCTGTCCATTTGCCACAGTAAGTATTTATTTGAAATTTAGTAATGCTTCATGAATATACATAAAATATTAAAGAATTTTAATGTTGAAAGCAGAATTATTTTTCAGATTTTAGGTCTTTAAAATGTGTTTTTTTCCTTGGTGGTGAGCTGGAGTCTAGTGAAAGTACTGCATCTATGGGCTGCCAGAGTTATTCTTCGCACAATTTCAAGTTGTTTGATTAAAGTACTATATATCTAAAAAATATTTTCACAGAGTGATTAAAAAGTAGATAGAGTAATGTTAATTATAACATTCTTAGAAAAAGAATTACACAAAAATCTTTGTTGAGATTCTGATATATTGTTATTTTTGTATCAGCATTTAACTCAAGGAATAAAACAAAATCAATTAGAACTGTATATTACTTAAGAATATAATTGCTAATTTTTAATGGATTTCAAAGGACCTTTTAATGACTCATAACATTTGATCTTCATAGCAGCCCTATACTAGAAAAAGAGAAGGAATTTCCCCTCTTTCATCTATAAGGTGATTAAACCTCAGAGGAATCAAGTTTATAAGCAAATGTCAATAATACATAGTCATGTAGACAGGCTCCCGTATTACCCTGTTCTTTGCTTAGTGCTTCCATCTTTCTAATTATTGTGGATTTAATGTATCTAAATTTGTATATATATATTTTTATTTTCTGAAAGTTCCACCTATAGTTTATTGAGAGCAAGGATTATGCTTTATTTATCAGTTCTAGATTACATTAATACATATTTGGTGAATTTGAGTTTTACATTATTATTACTACATTGTGATCTGGATAATAATATAAAATAATTGGAAACTTTAAAGGTTTTAAGGTTAAAATGACCTTATGATAGAAATTGAAAATGAAAGCAATCATCTCCTGTTTAATCTTCAATTGAGAAGAAAAAAATACTTTAATATCATAAGTTTTGCAGTCTCATATAGTTCTTCAACTATAATAGCAATGTCACTACACATTATGCATAACTAGTGGCACAGGCAGAACCAACACCCAGAAGTCACATCTGCCAAACTTGGTGAAGCAACAATTTTGTCTGTCAAATCAAAATCAAACTCTGTAGAGGGAAATTTATTTTGTGATAAACAGAGTCTTACAGTATTATGCAATTGACAAAATTTACTATGCATTTATGGTATTATGGGTTTACTGTATTTGGGTTTGTTCAAATAATTTCACATATCTAGTAGAAATTGTATCTTATGTGATGATTTAATCTAACCACAGCTGCAGCAATATAAATTACACTTAAGACTATGCTGATTGATTATAATCAGTTGTAATCATGTCTTATAATTACATTCCATTCTAGAGGCAGAGGCTGTTCAAGCCTACTCAGCACTGAGCTATATAAAGATTATTTGTTACTTCTGACAGTCTCAGTCAACATTCAGAATTGCCTGCAAACAATAAGTTTTGTTAAATTTATTGTCCAGGCATCAAATAAGTTTCATGATTTATCAACAGAAGTTGAAATGGAATTTCAAGAGAGTCTAGAAATTATTAGCTACTATGTAAAGAACCTTCCCTCCAAACAGGAGACACAAGAGACATGGATTTGATCCCCGGGGGGAAGATCCCTGGAGAAGGAAATGGCAACCCACTCCAGTATTCTTGCCTAGTGAATCCCATGGACAGAGGGGTCTGGTGGGCTTTAGTCCATAGGGTTGCAAAGAGTCAGAAACAACTGAAGCAACTTAGTATTCACACTCAAAGTATCTCTCTAAAAATATTCATATGTTGTGAGTTACATTGATGTATTAGGTTTTTTTTGGTATGTTGTATTTGAAAATATGCATATTACCTAATAATCAAGGGAGAAGGTGGGGAGTCTGGGAGGANTGGTATAGTCAATAAAGCAGAAATAGATGTTTTTTCTGGAACTTTCTTGCTTTTTCCATGATCCAGTGGATGTTGCCAATTTGATCTCTGGTTCCTCTGCCTTTTCTAAAACCAGCTTGAACATCAGGAAGTTCATGGTTCACGTATTGCTGAAGCCTGGCTTGGAGAATTTTGAGCATTATTTTACTAGCATGTGATAGGGTAATTAAGTTTAATTCTGTAAATATATGTCATTCAATCAAAGCCAACCAAATTAACAAAATGATTAATTTTTCAGTGTTGAATTAAACCACTGGTTTTCAATTTTGGTGATTTTGCACCCCCAGAGAACACTGGGCAGTTCTGGAGACATTTCTGTTTATCACAACTGGCAGACGCGAAAAGACAGTGGTACTGGTGTCTACTGGTTACAGGCCAGGGATGTGGCCACATACATACCTGAGGAATGAATGGGTCTAAAATTTCAATAGTGTCAAGATTGAGAAATTCTGATCTAGTTAAACAAATTTAATCTGAGTGAGGATGAAGGAGAAAATTAAGTTGGAACTGGGAAAAATAGCTAAAATAAGGCCTAACATCATATCTGGGATATTTGGATATAATGTAAAACTGGATCAACATATTGATTTCATTTCCCCAGAGCATATATTCTGCTCCTTATTAACTGCAATATAGATTTTAATTATCATATTACATTGAATTTCTTTACAATCTTTAGTTGGCATATCTGTCTCTACATTAATCTTTTCCCTTTTCTTGTATCCCTATACACGAAAAAAATGAATTACCTGTTTTAGGCTTTAAAAAGTATCAGGAGGATATTTATGACTTTTTAAAAACTAGAGTATAATTGATTTACAGTGTTTCAGGTGTACAGAAAAATAATTCAGTTACATATATCTATGAATATATATACATTTTAGATTTTTTTCACTTATAGGTTTTTACAAAATATTGTATATAGTTCCTTGTGCTATACAGTAGGTTCTTGGTGGTTGTTTTTTCTTTATGAGTCTATTTCTGTTTTTTAGATAAATTTATTTGCATCATTTAAAATTTCACATATAAGTGATAGCATATGATATTTGCCTATCTCTATGTGACTTACTTCACTCTATTTGATGATCTAGGTCTATCTATGTGGCTACAAATGACATTATTTCATTCTTTCTTATGGCTGAATAAGAAATATTCCATTGTATGTGGAATATATATTTCTTGTTTTCATTTATCTATAGGTGGATATTTAGGTTTCTTCAATGTCTTAGTTACAATAAATAGTGCTGCTATGAACACTGAGTTGCATCTATCTTTTTGAATGAGAATTTTCATCTTTTCTGGAAATATGCCCAGGAATGGGATTGCAGGATCATATAGTAACTCTATTTTTCATTTTTAAGGAACCTCTATACTATTTTTCATAGTGGGTGCACCAGTTTACTTTCCTATCAACAGTGTGGAAGCTTCCCTTTCTCCATATCCTCACCAGCATTTATTATTTGTAGACTTTTTGATGGTGGCCATTCACACATACTAGTGTGAGGAAATATCTTATTTTAGTTTTGATTTGCATTTCCAGGTAGGTGTTTCTGAAATAGTATGACTTCTTTTGCAGAAAAATAATTCTAGAGGTATTCTCAGATTCTTCAATGCCTTAAAGCAGTGATTAAGAACATTTGCTTTCATATCAGATAGGCTTCAAACAAATGTTGTCTTTGCCACTTATCAGCTTTCTGATTTAGGGGAAGCAAAATTCTTGAATTTTAGTTTTCTTATCTGGAAAATAGAATTGAAATATCTTCTTTATAGGCTCGCATAAGTTAGGGAATATAAAATGTATTACATGTTGTTTAGAACATAAGTACCAAATAGGTGGTATAAAATTTTATCATAGTTAAAGTGTACTCCACACGTGTATTTACTTCATCCTTGAATAAATATGGCCACGGCTAAGCTTGGCAGATGCCAGTGGATACTATGGGTGCTGTGTCCTTCTAGCCATATGGGTTTTGACTGCTCCTTCCTTCTTAGTCCTAAAAAGTCTAAGACCAAAGAGTAGTTCACTAACTATTCCAGTGACATGGATTCCCACTTCAAGACATCACTGAATTGTACTGTTTTTTCTTTCTCAATCACTTATCTGGTATGAGTCAATAAAATTTTCTAATGTGTTTTAGAAGCATATGAGCTTATTTCTGTACATAAAACTAGATTGAGAATGTTATCAGTAATAGTAAAGAAATAATATTTCCACTGGAATCTGAAAGACAACTAACTTCATTTTTCCAAATGTACTTTTCCAAAATCAGATGTTTACCCCCTAAAATATATTTTAGAGTTAATAGATCAAATTATTTCTTTACTATTTTTCTTTAATTAGGTTTTTGAATGTATCTTAGTGGACATGCATACTAAAAGTCAGAGGGAAAATGTATGAGAAAGAAAAGATACTAGCTATTTTTTTAAAGTTACTCCCAAAGTTGGAAATATTTAAATTGGTATTACAATGCATATATTCATAAACCTAAATTGAATAATTAAATAATCACATTAAAATGACTTCATTAGTAAACCACATTAGATGGATTTTTAAGTGAAAATTTATTTGATCTAAAATGTTTAGATGACTCATTAAATTGTATTCATAGAAAAATACAAATCAATAATCAGTGATATCTAGAAACTCTCATTTTAATGAGTTCATCATGTCATTTCACATAAATAGTTTTCTTACTATATATAAGTAAGAAAGATGAGTTTTTGAGAAGCATATTTTAAACCATTCCCAAGCCCTTAATCTAGGATATAAATGCCAGCAAAATATAAAGTGTTTTTTTTTTTAATTATACTTAAGAACCAGGGTGATGTTTTTATCAACTGGTACCACATAGACACCAACCAATGAGACAATAGTACTGACCATTGAGAATGGATTATGGTGTGGAACATCCAGTAGAGCACATTAGTGAATACTGGCTGCACAACATCCTTATGTCTGAACTTAATATAGAGCCATTATTAAATGTATTCATACTTTGCCTAGACTACTCATTCCTCCAAATTGGCAGGAATACAATGAAGTTCATTAGTTTTTGCTGATACATGTTTTGTAGAGACAGAAGAAAAAAAATAGTTAAATGTCAAAGTAGTGAAGTTTATTTTATGTAAAGAATGTAGTAAAATTTCAGAGCTTAACAGATACTTTCTTATCTAATTATCATTATTCTGTTTTAATTGAAAGTTACACAAATGTCAGACATTGAATCTAAGACAAATGTCAAGTGGAATCCCGTACCTGTACAGTAACATCCCCGGCATCCACATACATTTCAGCCGATCATTAGCAATTAGTAGCATTTCTCTGTCCTTCTAATTGTTCAACAGATCTTTCCCAGGTGATTTTTCAGTTCTCTCAGTGCCCTGGCTTGAAGTTAAAATGCCATTGGCTTTTCATCTTGCAACCATTTCATTAAGATTTTATCCTGACTGAGCACATTAAAGGTGCTGCTGCAAACCTGGGCTGTGTTTACCCATGTGAGGTAAAGTGGAGTACAGGGCAACAAGCATTCATAATTCAGATCCAAGAAACTCTGTTGCTTGAAATATTTAAATAGTTGAGACTAAGTGTTTTCTCTGCTTGAGTTGCTAGAATTACTTCACTTCTCCACTTGAATTTAAGTGAATCAGCCCAAGCTCATTTGAACATGTTGAATTATCTATCTTAGCCAGGACCATTTCTTAGAACTTCTGTGGAAAAAGGAAATCGTAGTTCTTTTTCAGTTCTTAGCACATTTCTATATTGAATTCCTCTTGACTAGTCCTTCAGTTAAGGAAAAGGAGTCTTATATAGTTTCAGTAGTGTGGTGGTTTAGTCACTAAATTGTGTCCAACTCTTGCAACTCTATGGGCTGTAGCCAGCCAGGCTCCTCATCCATAGAATTTCCCAGGCAAGAATATAGAAGTGGATTGCCATTTCCTTCTCCAAAGGATCTTCTGACCCAGGGGTTGAACCTAGGTCTCCTGAATGGCAGATTCTTCACTGACCAAACCAAAAGAAAAGCTGACATAGTTTCAAAACATCACTCTTTCAGAATGATTGAGAAGAATATATACTCAGCTGAGATTCTAACCAAGGGCTGCCTGATACCAGAGCTCAGGCTTCTGAGCCATGAATATTCCACATGGCCTATAAGATCAATTTCTTTTTTAATTGTCAACCTTTATTTTATTTAATTTTTTTTGCTTTCATTCCTTTTTTTTTTTTTTACTTTACAATATTGTATTGGCTTTGCCATACATTGACATGAATCTGCCACGGGTGTATATGCTTTCCCCATCCTGAACCCCCAGAAACAAAAAAGATGAGATAGCTTTGGATCACTGATAACTTACTACTATTGGTCCAACACTGCAACAAAAACACCTTTACTATGGACAGTGTCTTCTAAGCCCACAGCAGAGGACAAAGATTTTTCTACCATTGCTAGGAAAATAATTGGCCTGAAAATGTCATAATCGGCTACCAGTGACTAGTTCAAAGTATCACAGCAGCATAATGAAGTGCCAAACAGGGACAAATACCTAGAACAAGATGCAAACCCTTCCAATAAATTGTACTTGTAATTAAATTATCAGATAAAAATCAATGATATGATGATGTCTTTAAAACACAATTGCATTACCTTCTATTTGTAATTCTAAAGGGAGTGTAGAGCCCACAGCTGTATTCATTCATGCCCATCTCATCTTCTTACTTGCTCAGTTCAGTTCAGTCACTCAGTCGTGTCCGACTCTTTTCAACCCCATGAATCACAGCACGTCAGGCTTCCCTGTTCATCACCATCTCTCAGAGTTCACTCAGACTCATGTCCATCGAGTCCATGATGCCATCCAGCCATCTCTTCCTCGGTCGTCCCCTTCTCCTCCTGCCCCCAATCCCTCCCAGCATCAGAGTCTTTTCCAATGAGTCAACTCCTCAATTGGATGCTTTGGGAATGTGACAATTTTAGCCACAGATAGAATGTAACAGCACTGTGCATGCTTACATGGTAAAATATTAAATTCAGGTTTCTTTTCATTTATGCAAGGTTTTTATACAAAATTAGGAACGGTTTATAGATTGAAGAGTGAATATATATGGTTTATTTAAGCTTGCTGAATATAAAGTGATTTTTACCTTGCCACCATATGTCTACCTATGCTCCTGTATTATTCTCCCAGAGATTTTAACAATAATATATGACTTTAATAAAGCTTCTATTATGTACCATACTTTAGATATGGTAACCAGTTCACCATTATAAAACTCTGTGAGGTAGTAGTATCTACATTTTATGGCTAAGGA
The DNA here is from genome assembly GCA_006410735.1 of Raphicerus campestris. Lineage (NCBI taxonomy): Eukaryota > Metazoa > Chordata > Mammalia > Artiodactyla > Bovidae > Raphicerus > Raphicerus campestris. The sequence goes on from SJYW01004191.1 coordinate 296,126, forward strand.
AACTAAAGCTGGGAGAGGACAATTAAAGAATCTGAGGCCCTTCAACCAAGAAACGACAGAGCAGGGACTGGAGTTTAAATAGTCTGGCTACATATACTGAAAAGATTTTCATATGGTACTGTTGCAATGTAGTTAGAGAAACTTAGATTTATCCTTTGAACTTAAACTCTATTACCTCTTTCTAGTGAAATTGTATTCCCTGAGTGAATTATTATGAGAATGAAAAGACAAAAATGCAATTTTGCCTAGTATCTCTTCTTAGTGATTTTTTAAATCTCTGGACTATATGAGATCCAGTAATTTATTAAAGTGACTTTTTGGGGCTTCCCAGGCGTCACAGTGATAAACAATCCACCTGCCAACTCAGGAGATCTAACAGATGCGAATTCGATCCCTGTATCTAGAAGACTCCCTAAAGTAGGAAATGGCATCCGCTCTAGTATTCTTTCTTGGAAAACTCCATAGATGGAGGAATCTGGTGGGATGCAGTCTATGGGGTGACAAAGAGTCAGACATGACTGAGTGAGCATGCACATATTTATATGTTTTAATATGTTTAAAGACATTTTCATGTAGTATATCAGTTTCAATTCATAAAATAATGCAAAAAAATGACTATTTTAGATGTATTAGCCATGTATGCAGTCACAAAAGTAAAAGATGCTTGCCCCTTGGAAGAAAAGCTATGACAAATCTAGACTATGTATTGAAAGCAGAGATATCACTTTACTGATAAAGGTCTGTACAGTCAAAGGTCTGTACAGTCAAAGTTATGGTTTTTCCAGTAATCATGTATGTATGTGAGAGCTGGACCATTAAAAAGGCTGAATGCAGAAGAATTGATTCTTTTGCACTGTAGTGCTGGAGAAGACTCTTGAGAGTCAGCAAGGAGATCAGACCACTCAATCCTAAAGGAAATCAACCTTGCATATTCATTGTAAGGACTGATGCTCAAGCTGAAGCTCTAATACTTTGGCCTCCTGATGCGAAAAGCTGACTTATTGGAAAAGATTCCGATGCTGAGAAAGATTGAGGGCAGGAAGAGAAGGGGATGACAGAGGATGAGATGGTTGGATGGCATCACTGACTCAGCGGACCTGAGTTTGAGAAAACTCTAAGAGTTAGTGAAGGATAGGGAAGCCTGGTATGCTGCCATCCATGGGGTCATGAAGAGTCAGACATGGCCTAGCAACTGAACAATAACAGCCATTTATGACTTGTGTGCTGGTTCCAGATCTTTCAGGAAGGTACTTGTTTTTTAAAGTCCCAAATCAAGAAAAAAGACCTCTTGGCATCCTGTCTCATAAATAATGCTTAAGAAGTGTCTAAAGTAGTGTAAAAATATTAATGAAACTGTTTAGATCAGTATTACTCTTTCAGGCTCCAGAAAGGAACTGGCAAACCACAGTCCAATCCTCATTCAAGTACATAAAAGATTAGATAGTAAATGTGGATGGAAAATCAGAGACAAAAAAGAATGATCCATGTTCATTCTACAGGTCAAACTTTACGATATGTGATTAGATAACCAGATGTGTGCGTGCTCAGTTACTCAGTCATGTCCCACTCTTTACGACCCCATGGACTATAGCCTGCCAGGCTGCTCTGTTCATGGGGCTTTTCAGGCAAGAAGAGTGGAGTGGGTTGCCATTTCCTCCTCCAGGGGATCTTACTGATCCAGGGATTGAACCCTCGTTTTCTACTTCTCCTACATTGGCAGGCAGATTCTTTACCACTGAGCAACCTGGGAAGCCTACATGACCAGATATTTAAAGCAAAAACATGAAAACTAAGAAACTTATGTAAGTTGCCGAAATCTAAAGAAATGTATTTAGCAATTTAAAATCTTACTTGAAAACTTACCTTTCAATTATTCCATTACTACTCTAATACAGGGAGACGTCTAGTCAGAATAAGCCTAGCCAGACAGTTCTGTGCAATTGGTTCATAATATTAATGTGTTTCATGTGGGAGCTATAACTAAGTGTATAAAGCATATTCATCTTTAATAATAAGGCATTGAGTATAGAGTAACACATTGTTTTCTGCATGACTGCTGTCTACAGTACAGGTGAAAAGTGGGCATTGTTGATAAGAAGGGATGGGAGAGGTTAGGCTAAAAGGAGAGAATAGGGACTTTGAATTTAGGTGAAATACTATAAAAAGTGTTCAGAAATAGTTCATTAGGATATGGGGAGTTTAAAGGCAAAGTATTTAAACAATAAACAGCAACTTAGATATTTAAATGTTAAAGAACACTTTTCCAATTACTGAATATTGATATAACATGCTTCTATAAGGAGAAGGAAATGGCAACCTACTTTAGTATTCTTGCCTGGAGAATCCCATGCACAGAGGAGCTTGGTGGGCTACAGTCCATGGGGTCACAAAAAGTTAGACATGACTGAGTAATTAACATACATACACATTTATGCATAATGTTATTTGAGTTTTGGACTTTTCAGGTGATGCTAGTGGTAAAGAACCTGATTCATCATGGAAATGTCAAGCATATAAACATTACATGTAATTTTATAATGAATCTCTGTACCTATTTGCTGCTTTAATAAATTATCAACATTCTGCGAATTTTGTTTTATCTATGTCCTCCCAGACTCCCCACTTTCTCCCTTGATTATTAGGTAATATGCATATTTTGAAATACAACATACCCCAAAAAACCTAATACATCAATGTAACTCACAACATATGAATATTTTTAGAGAGATACTTTGTGAATACTAAGTTGCTTCAGTTGTTTCTGACTCTTTGCAACCCTATGGACTAAAGCCCACCAGACCCCTCTGTCCATGGGATTCACTAGGCAAGAATACTGGAGTGGGTTGCCATTTCCTTCTCCAGGGATCTTCCCCCCGGGGATCAAATCCATGTCTCTTGTGTCTCCTGTTTGGAGGGAAGGTTCTTTACATAGTAGCTAATAATTTCTAGACTCTCTTGAAATTCCATTTCAACTTCTGTTGATAAATCATGANCAGGCAACAAGCGCTAGGCCAGACTCTGCCTCACCTGCCACTGGGCCTGCCAGTGTCCTGCTGTCCATCCTCACCTCAGCTGACAAATTCAACCGAAATGGCGAAAAAGTGGGTCGCCTATTTTGCCCTTGAGTCCAAATAGCATTTTCTAGTCCTGTTTCGTCAGAAATAGATCAAAATATGAAATTTTGATCCCAATCTGACATCTGCATCTTTTTTTTCTCAGTAAGCTTAGCAATTGAACAAGAAAGACATGCGTAATCGATCACTTCAAAACTCCAACAAGGAGAATGTATTTATGTAGTAACTTGGAGGGTCCCTGCGCATAGTGTGATTTCAAACCAAAGTTATTTGTATTGAAAAAGAAGCAGTTTGTCTTTGACTCAGTTCAGTTCAACATCCAGATATTAAGTACCAACTACGTGCAAGCAAAGCACTACTTTTGGTAGGTACTTTTGGTAAGACAAGGTCTAATTTTAGGGGCCATTACTGTGCGGGGGCCAGGGTTGGTGGGGGGGCCAGGCAGCAAACGAACGCTAAGGCAAAGCAGAAAGAAAACAAATGCTCAAATAAAGGTAGAATCAAAGTTCTGCGAGAGCAAAGTGAACAATCAGTTAGTTCCACAGATGGTCTGAACAGCATTCACACAAGAGAAGGCATCCATCCGAGCTGATCATCAAGACGAGCGAAACTGTGATGGAGAAAGACAGGCGGAGGGAAGAGTAGATAGGAAAGCATAAGGCAAGAAGAGACATCCCAGGTGTGTAAAACTCTGGGTTGCATGACACAGTGGGAACAAAATAAAAGAGAGACAGACAGACAGAGTGCCCAAAGGGGACTGCAGTCAGGTTAAAGGAGCAGCTGGCTGTTGGGCTCAGGGATTTAACGTTGTGCTATAGACAGTGGGAAGCCATGCTGGCCTTTGGGGATGGTGAGATCCAGTCTCTGGAAAAGCAACCTTGGTGTTAAGGATGGATTGGAGGAAGAAAAGAGGGCTTCCCGTGAGGCATTCTGTAATGATGACCCGCATAAAAGACAAGTGGTCTGAGCTACAGCACTGCCACAGTCAGCTGTGAAGTTATGAGGAAGGCAGACCTATGGGCATCATGTGAGATGCGGGGAAATAGAACCGATTCAGACTCAAGCAAGTGGCTTAGGAGGAGGGGGCAGAGTTCTCTCCAGGTGCCACCTGGCCACCCAGGAACAAGAGGCAGTGCCAGGAACCCAGCAGCCAGTGGGTAGCCTGGTTTCTGGAACAGGCTGAAAAGATGTCACCACAGAGCAAAGTGAAACCTCAGGGAAGTTGCAAAGTGGCCCCAGAGCCCAGAACGGAAGCCGAAGGACCTACTTCTAATGTTTCCTTTTTAAACAGAGGGCCTGGATGCCACGATCCTGGGACAGCCTACCGTCAGGCCTTCTGCTGGTCTGGCAGGCTCCAGCTTCCTGAACAGAGCAGCAGAGGACTGGGTCTGAGGCATGGCTGAGTGTGGGGGTGCAGCACCCCTTTCTCCTGAGACCCTTGAGAACAAGTAGGAGGGTGGCGGAAAGTTCTCCAAGGCGAGGTCTGCACTCCGTCACACTGGGGTAGTCTGGGACCAGACGGATACGAACATCTTGGTCTGGTCCTCTCTGGTTTTCCTTTCAGTTTCACTGTCATTAAGTCTGGACAAAATAAGCCTGGTTGGGTATCTCCCAGATCTCCAGAACATGCATGGCTGAGAGCCTCCCAGCAGAGGCTTCGTTGATCCCTATAAAGGACTTTAATTATGCAAAGATCTCAATCATTTGATTAATTTTCAATGTGCATAGAAGCTGTTCACTTCCATCAAGCCAAAACACTTTTCATAAGCCTGAACAGCCCCTATCTTTACAATTTATCAACATGATTTTATTACCATCGTCTTTGGGGACACCCAACACCAAACCTTAAGGTGAGAGCTTTTAAAAAATAAAAGCCATTTCTGTGGCTGCCACACAAGATTCAGCTTCCATAATTCCCCACCCACCCTGGCCCTGTGGGCCCCCCACTCTGTTGAATACCCAACCCACAGATGCGCTGGGAGATGGCCAGACCACAGCTGGGGAAGGTTGGCTGCGTACGCCTGACCTTGGCGGCTGGAGATATGTGCGCTGCTCAGGAGGCCTGTGTTATAATAGCCTCACTGTTGGAGGAGAGCATGCCAGGGGAGGGCTGAACAAAGGGTGGCTTGTGTGAGCTGGACTGCTTTGCTGCTGTTTCTGTTAGCTGGCTCCCCTGGCCATCAGATCCTCCAGCTCTCACTCCATCCTCTTCTTTTTTCTCCCAAGGACTATTCTGATGGTACCCAGCCACCAGTGCCATCCAGACTCTGTCTCTTCTTAGGGTCAGGGCTGCGCCACGGTTNTCTAGAATGAAGGAAGCGCGTTGGTGCTGGCCCATGCCACACCAGGCCACACAGAAATCTACCGCATCCAGCCCGGGAGGCCACACTTCACAGTTAGGATGACTGAACAAGGAGCTCCTTCAGAGGAAAGTGGTCAGGACGGCAAAGCGGCCAGCCCACATCCCACCAGGAGAAGCTAAAGGAGTTGGCCAGAGTTCCCTGAAGAAGCTGCTTCTTTAAATACCAAATGGGCTTATTCGTGGAAAAGGGACTGGATTAATTTTCACTGGCCTCAGGGGTCAGAACTAACAAGAGAGACGGGATGTCATTGGGAGAAAGCCTTCAGCTCAACAGTCTGCCAACCCTGGGGAAAGTGAGAGTGACAGATTTGCCCTTCCCTGGAGGGACTCACATAGGCTTGACCACCAGGAGGTGGAGCGTGGTCGTAGGGGCCTCCCGAGCAGCAGATGTATAGCCGGACAAAGCACAGAAGCCCGCCCTGTGCGTGAGGATTCTCTGATCTTTGAGGATGACCTGCCCCTTCCTCTCTCAGACATGGCCAGTCTAGAACCACAGGGTGGTGCCTGAGCCCTCTTGCAGCCACGCAGCCACCTGGCCCCAGATGATCAGAACAGAGGCAGGTGCTTGATCCAGACACAGCCATCAGAGTCCCATCCTGGGAATCTGGGCTTAGAAATGGCAGCAGTGGACAACACCCAAGTGGCTGACCCTCTGTTGTATACGTATGAGAGCCTTAGGGCAGCCGTGTTTGCCAAGTAGCCAGAGGAGCAGAAAATCAGTCCGCATGAAAGAAGGAGAGCATACAACAAGATGCTTCCAGGTCTGGGTGCCAAGCGCCATCCGAGGCCAGCTGCTCCCCTGCTCTCAACAGCAGGGGAACATCCTTGTATCCTTTTACGAAATATTCCCCAGGGAGCTTGTGACACTTGTAACAGTGAGAATCCTGATAAGAAATAGTGGCTGNAAGGCCTTCCTCTCCTTCACTAACGCCTGGAGTTTATTAAAATTCATGTCCATTGAATAGGTGATACTGTCTAACCATCTAATCCTTTGCTGCCCACTTCTCCTTTTGCTCTCAGTCTTTCCTAGCATTATGGTTTTTTTTTCTATATTAACAGTCAATCCTCTCTCCTCTCAAACACACACACACACACAAATATGTACTTATGATTAAATCATTGTGGTTTAATATCTGTTTTCCAGAGAATAAGATCTTTAAGAACAGAAATTTTTATCTTCCTATATGTGCTATATTCATGCACATAAAAACTGATATGTGTAAAAGTTAATAAACAAGATTCCACTTGATTCTACTAGCAATGTCATGATGTTAGCTATTTCAACCTGGTTAGTATAATCATGCTGGTTTCTTGGTTGATAGTTTTTATTAAAATCCTTAAATATGTCATCTATTTCCTGGCTTCCTGGGTTTTTCTCAAGAAAAAGCAGCTGTTAATCTTTCTTATTTGAATGTTAATTGAAGATATTAATTGAGCTGTTAAATGAGGATCTAAGTCACTTCTCTCTTGAAGCTTTTTGTATAGTCTTTTTGCCTCTCCATTGTTTGATTGTGAAATGTACAGGTGTGATATCAATCCTAACCAACCAAGGGACAAGCACCAGAAAACTAAACACATCTCTTTACTGGCCAGACCTGGGTCTATTCACACTACCCTAAGCATTCTTTATGACAGAAACCACAAGGGTTTTTGTCCACGTTTTGACTCATTCTCTTTCTCTCTGAATCGACCCTGATGCTTCCCTATATGTTCCTGCAGGGCATGACATCACTATTCCTCATAAAACTGATAGTAACAAGTTGTATTTTCAGTTGACAATCATCTCCTGATCTGTTGGTCTTACTCTACATGGATTTAAAAAATTCTACATTTTAATGCAAATGCTAATACAGAATTGGGAAAATGGAAAGAACAGAGAAAATTAGAATGCCATGAAGTTCATTATTACTTTGAAGAGTAACCTGTTTTTCTTAAATAAATGCTTTTCAGGTTTTCTCCAGTCAGTCAGTCAGTCTATTCAGTCACTCAGTCAGTTGTCAGTTCAGTCGCTCAGTCATCTCTGATTCTTTGCAACCCCATCGTCAGGCCTCCCTGTATATCATTAAAGCCTGGAGTTTAATTAAACTCATGTCCATTGAGTCAGTGGTGACACCCAACCATCTTATCCTCTGTCATCCCCTTCTCCTCCTGCCTTCAATCTTTCCCAGCATCAGGGTCTTTTCCAGTGAGTCACTTCTTCGCATCAGGTGGCCAAAGTACTGGAGTTTCAACTTCAGCATCAGTCCTTTCAATGAATGTTCAGGACAGATTTCCTTTAGGATGGACTGATTCGAGCTCCTTGCTATCTAAAGACTCTCAAGAGTCTTATCCAACACCACAGTTCAAAAANTTACTGGTTGGGGCATAGACTTGGATTACTGTGATATTGAATGGTTTGCCTTGGAAATGAACAGACATCATTTTGTCATTTTTGAAACTGCATCCAAGTACTGCATTTTGGATTCTTTTGTTGACTATGAAGACTACTCCATTTCTTCTAAGGGATTTTTTTTCTCACAGTAGTAGATATAATGGTCATCTGAGTTAAATTCACCCATTCCAGTCCATTTTAGTTCACTGATTCCTAGAATGTCGACGTTCACCTTTGCCATCTCCTGTTTAACCAGTTCCAATTTGCCTTGATTCATGCACCTGACATTGCAGACTCCTATGCAATAATGCTCTTTACAGTATCGGACCTTGCTTCTATCACCAGTCACATCCACAGCTGGGTATTGTTTTTGCTTTGGCTCCCTCCTTTCATTCTTTCTGGCGTTATTTCTCCACTGACCTCCAGAAGCATATTGGGCACCTAGTGACCTGGGAATTCCTCTTTCAGTATCCTATCATTTTGCCTTTTCATACTGTTCATGGGGTTCTCAAGGCAAGAATACTGAAGTGGTTTGCCATTCCCTTCTCCAGTGGACCACATTCTGTCAGACTGGTCTACTATAAAGACTATGACCATTCTATAGAGACTACAAACTCCAGGACTGGGCTGCCTCAGGCCAAACAACAGGGAGGGAGCACAGCCTTATCCATCATCAGAAAATTGGATTAAATATTTACTGAGGAAGGTCCTGCCCACCAGAGCAAGATCCAGTTTTTGGACCATAGATAAATCTGGGATTCAAAGAATTGATGCTTTTGAACTGTGGTGTTGGAGAAGACTTTTGAGAGTCCTTTGAACTACAAGGAGATCAAACCAGTCCATCCTAAAGGAAATCAGTCCTGAATATTCATTGGAAGGATTGATGCTGAAGTTGAAGCTCCAATACTTTGACCACTGGATGTGAAAAACTGACTCATTGGAAAAGACCCTGATACTGGGAATATTAAAGGTAGGAGAAGTGAGTAACAGAGGATGAGATCGTTGGATGGCATCTCTGACTTGAAGGACGTGAGTCTGAGCAAACTCTGGGAGTTGATGATAGACAGGAAAGCCTGATGTGCTGTAATCCCTGGGGTCACAGTTTCGGACATGACTGAGTGACTGAAGTGAACTGGCTGATCCTTCCCACCACAGCAATATCCAGTTTTCCCCATTGCCATGATCTCCCATCAGGAAGCTTGTACAAGTCTCTTATCCACATCCACAGAGGACATACAGAATACAGAAATTTAACAAAAATGATCACATGGATTATAGTCTTATAAAACTGAATGAAATTAGGAGCCATGCCATGTAGGGCTTGCCAAGACCAACCCATCATGGTGAAGATTTCTGACAAAACGTGGTACACTGGAGAAGGGAATGGCAAGCCACTTTTGCATTCTTGCCTTGAGAACCCCATGTACAGTATAAAAGGAAGAAAAAAAATATGACACTGAAACATGGACCCCTCATGTCAGTAGGTGTCCAATATGCTATTGGAGAAGAGCAGAAAATAGCTCCAAGCAGAACAAAGAGGCTGAGCCAAAGCAGACACAATGCCCAGATGTGGAAGTGCCTGGTGGTGAAAGTAAAGTTCAATGCTGTAAAGAACAATATTGCATAGGAACATGGAAAGTTGGGTCCATGAATCAAGGTTAAGTGGAAGTGGTCAAACAGGAGATGACAAGAGTAAATATCAGCACTTTAGGAATCAGTGAACAAAAGTGGACAGGAATGGGTGAATTTATTTCAGATGACCACCGTATCGATTACTGTGGGAAAAAAATCCCTTAGAAGAAATGGAGTAGTCCTCATAGTCAACAAAACAGTCTGAAATGCAGTACTTGGCTGCAACCTCAAAAATGACAAAATTATCTTGGTTCATTTCTGAAGCAAATCATTCAACATCACAGAGCCAAATCTATGCCCCAAACACCAATACTGAAGGAGCTGAAGTTGAATGGTTCTATGAAGCCTGATAAGATATTCTAGAACTAACACCAAAGGTGGGGGAGGGGGGAGGGACAAGAAGGAGAAGAAAGAAAGCAAAAGTCATTTTCATCAGAGGGGACTGGAATGCAAAAGTAGGAAGTTAAGAGATACCTGTAGTAATGGGCAAGTTTGACCTGGGAGTACAAAATGAAGTAGGGAAAAGGCTTAAAGAGTTTTGCCAAGAGAGTGCACTAGTCATAGCAAACACTCTTTCAGCAACATGAGAAATGACTCTACAAATGAACATCACCAGATGGTCAATATTGAAATCAGATGATTATATCCTTTGAGCAGAAGATGGAGAAGCTCTATACAGTCAGCAAAACAAGACCAGGAGCTGACTGTAGCTTAGATTATGAACTCCTTAATTCAAAATTTAGGCTTACATTGAAGAGAGTAGGGAAAATCACTAAACCATATAGGCATGACCTAAATTAAATCACTTATGATTATATAGTGGAAGTGAGATATAGATTTAAGGGACTAGATATGATAGAATGCCTGAAAAACTATGGATTGAGGTTCATAGCATTGTACAGAAGATGATGACTTAAAACCATCCCCAAGAGAAAGAAATGTATAAAGGCAAAATGTATAATGGCAAAAAGGCCCAAGGAAGCCTTACAAATACCTGAGAAAAGAAGGAAGTTAAAGGAAAAGGAGAAAAGGAAAGATTTTTCCATCTGAATGCAGAGTTCCAAAGATAACAAGGAGAGATAAGAAAGCCTTCCTCAGTGATCAATGCAAAGAAATAGAGGAAAACAGTAGAATGGGAAAGACTAGACATCTCTTCAAGAAAATTCAAGGTACCAAAGGAACATTTAATGTAAAGATATGCACAATAAAAGACAGAAACTCTATGGACCTAACAGAAGCTAAAGATATTAAGCAGAGGTGGCAAGAATAAAAAGAACTGTACAAAAAATATCTTAATGTTGCAGATCACCATGATGGTGTGATGAATCACCTAGAGCCAGACATCCTGGAATGCAAAGTCAAGTGGGCCTTGGGAAGCATCATTATGAATAAAGATAGTAAACGTGATGGAATTCCAGCTGAGCTATTCCAAATCCTAAAAGATAATGCTGTCAAAGTGCTGCACTCAATATGCCAGCAAATTTGGAAAACTCAGCAGTGGATAAAGGACTGGAAAAGTCAGTTTTTATTCCAATTCCAAAGAAGGGCAGTGCCAAAGAATGTTCAAACTACTGTAAAGTTCCACTCATTGTACATGCTAGCAAGGTCATGCTTAAAATCCTTCCAGCTAGGCTTCAACAATATGTGAACTGAGAACTTCCAGATGTGCAAGCTGGATTTAGAAAAGGCAGAGGAACCAGAGATCAAATTGCCAACTTCTGTTGGATCATAGGAAAAGCAAAATAATTCCAGCAAAGCACCTACTTTTACTTCATTGACTATGCTATAAAGCCTTTGGCTGTGTGGACCACAACAAACTGTGGAAAATTCTTCAAGAGATGGGAATACCAGACCACCTGACCTGTCTTCTGAGAAAACTATATGCAGGTTAAGAAGCAACAGTTAGAATAGGACATGGAAAAACAACAAACTGGTTCAAAATTGGGAAAGCAGTATCACAAGTCTGTATACTGTCACTATGCTTATTTAACTTCCATGTAGAGTACATCATGTGAGATTCAGGGATGGATGTAGCAAAAGCTGGAATCATAATTGTGAAATATAGAGAAATATCCATAACCTCAGATATGCAGATGATACCACCCTAATGGCAGAAAACAAAGAGGAATTAAATATCCTGTTGATAAAAGTGAAAGAGGAAAGTGAAAAAGCTGGCTTAAAACTCATCATTCAAAAAAATTAAGTTCATGGCATCAGGTCCCACCACTTCATGGTGAATAAAGGGGGAAATAATGGAAACAGTTACAGACTGTACTATCTTGTGCTACCAAATCACTCTGGATGGTGACTGCAGCCATGAGATTAAAAGATACTTGCTCCTCGGGGGGAAAGCTATGACAAACCTAGACAGTGTATTAACAAGCAGAGACGTCACTTTGCCAACAAAGTTCCTTATCATCAGAGCTATAGTTTTTCAGTAGTCATGTATGGATGTGAGAGTTGGCCCATAAAGAAGGCCAAGTGCTGAAGAATCTGTGGTATTTGAACTGTGGTGTTGGAGAAGACTCTTAAGAGTCCCTTGGACAGCAGGGAGATCAGACCAGTCAATCGTAAAAGAAATCAACCCTGAATATTCATTGAAAAAAATTGATGCTAAAGCTGCAGCTCCAATCTTTTGGCCTCTTGATGTAAAGTGCCAACTCATTGGAAGACCCTGATGATGGGAAAGATTGAGGGCAGGAAGAGAAGAGGATGACAGAGGGTGGAATGATTGAATGGCATCATTGACTCAATAGACATGAGTTTGAGCCAACGTCTGGTGATAATGAAAGACAGGGAAGCTTGGTTTGTTGCTCTTCATGGGGTTGCAAAGAGTTGGACAAGACTAAGTAACTGAACAACAACAATGATTTCAATATTCAATTTTTAATAATGTAGCACAGCTTCTAAGAGAAGGCGATGGCACCCCACTCCAGTACTCTTGCCTGGAAAATCCCATGGACAGAGGAGCCTGGTTGGCTGCGGTCCATGGGGTCGCAAAGAGTCAGACACGACTAAGAGATTTCCCTTCACTTTTCACTTTCATGCATTGGAGAAGGAAATGGCAACCCACTCCAGTGTTCTTGCCTGGAGGATTCCAGGGACGGGGGAGCCTGGTGGGCCGCCATCTATAGGATCACACAGAGTCGGACGCTACTGAAGTGATTTAGCAGCAGCAGCACAGCTTCTAATTGTTTATATTCCTTTTGTATACAATCTTCTCACTTTAGTATCTTCTCTTCTAAACAGTTGAGTGGCAGTGGTGATTAGCTGTTAAGTGGTGTCTGACTCTTGTGACCCAATAAACTGTAACCCACCAGGCACCTCTGTCATGGGGTTTCCCAGTCAAGAATACTAGAGTGGGTTGCCATTTCCATCTCCAGAGGATCTTCTTGATCAATGGATGGAATCCACATCTCTGCATTGCAGGTGGATTCTTTACTGCTGAGCCACCAGGGAAGCTCAAACAGGTGAGTAATTCCATGCAAATAGTTTAATTTTCTTTGTACAAATGTATCAATTATTGATTGACACAAATAATCAATGTTAAGCAGCTACTAAGTGCTTGAAACTGTATTCAGCTTGTTCACATAACAGAAAATCTCATTTATTCATCAAAATGATCTCTATATTATATATGAGTAAAGTGACTAAGATGACTATTGTGATAAAATTGAGCGAGAGGCTTTTTTCCCCTTTGTTTGCTGGTTCTGTGCTCTTTCTCTATACTGTAGTTCTATGCTTTTTCACGGTATTGTAGCTGGGCTGTGAATTATGGCTGACTATGCAATTCTTCGCTACTTTATTAACATAATATTCCTGAGTAACTATAACATTAATATCGGAAGCCTGGGTTCAAATTGGAGTCCACCACTTTCTTGCTGGATGAACTTGAACAAATCCTTCAAACTTTTATGCTTCAGATTCCTCAATTATGAACAGGGATAGTATTTACCTCATAGTGCTGCTTCAATTGATTATTTAGTATATATACAACTCATATAAGAAGAGAGTTTACTTATTAGTATATTAAGAATTAGCACTAAATAAATAGCAACATTTGACATATTCAAAATATGACTGTGGAGTGATTTCACAGAATTCTAGTAAAGATTAAAAATGTACTATCTACATAAAGTGCTCTAGACCAGTGCTTGCCAATAAATATTAGCTATTAGTATAGTAACTAAATGTGATTAACATCATGGTATTAATCACATACAATGTTTCAAACATGCAATTCAAATCTACTATGTTATTTGTTTTAGACCTATTTCAGAGCATTATATCAATCTGTTCATATGCCAAGATGAAGAAATAAAAATGTAAATTTAGTTTTTGTTTTTTGCAAAGCTAATTGTGCTAGTTTTATTTAAGGAATTTGTCAAATAAAATTCTAACTTGCAACCAAAGAGAGCATTGAAATATAGAAGGGGGTGGGTAAAATAGAAGAGGCAAAATTCTCCATCAGTAAATACAGCTTGTTGAGTGGGATTATTCTAGGAGCACCCAGATTCAGTACCTTTTTTCCTGCTAAGTCACATTTGGTTGGCCATTTTCTTTTAAGAAACAACAATTACATGTCGAGACTTTGTACACAGGAGATGCAGTTGGAATGGGTATATGGTAGGGCTGTGGGAACACTAGGTGACTTGTCTTAAACTGTGTTTGCACAGCAAGGAGAACCTTGATTTCATACTAAGTAGGACTGATGCTGATAGAAAGCTAAAACCCATGAAAAATCATCTCTAGGCACTGATTCTGTGAAACTAAGAAATTATTTACCTTGGTCTTGTTTATGCTTCTGAATAAAAAGCAAAGGTATATATTTTTATTTTACAATAATCTGTTAATTCTAATTTGTTACTAAAATGAAAAGGAAATAGCAAAATAGAAGAATGAAGTGATTTTCAGCACCAATTTTAGAAATAATTTGTTAGGTGATACTGATAATTCATTTAACACTATTCTCCTCAATGTTGGGAAAGTTGATAGGATTTATCCATATATGGACAAATCTCTAAAGCCCATTCGACTCTACTCTTTGAGCTTAAATACACACATATTTAAATCATATATGGAATGCATATAAATTACATAAGTATTGATGTATATATGTTAAAAACACATACATAGTCTATATATGTATATAGCACACATGTACGTATACTACTCACTGATTTTAGTAATGTGTTGATAATTTCATATTTACTAAGAAAATTCTTTAAATATCACAGATTTTATTAAAAGTTATAAAGGGTGCAATACAAGATACATTTATTATATTGGTTGTAAAATAATTGATTATTCCTTTAGAGCGATCCTTTGGTACATACTGTATAATATGGTGGCCAAAAATAGGACATTTTCTATTAACCATAATTTTACAGAAATATTTCTGTAAACCACAATCTTACAGAAATTTTTCTATACACAGAAGCTAAATCTTGACTTTTTCCTTTATTGGAACTGTGTGACTATCTGCCATCTATAACATAGTGGACTAGTGAGTGTTTATTTATAAGAATAAACTTATAATATAAGTGCATTAGATTATAAAGAATAAAGCTAAGATTTTAGCTATTGATCCCTGGACCATATAATTGAAGAAAATGTGATTCTGGCTGAAGAGTTAGTTACTGCATATCCTAAAGAAACAATGTTCTTTGCCCATAGAGCTTAAACAAGGAGTGAAATATGCTGTTTTCAATTGCCCATTTATTTTATTGAACCTGAGGTTTACAATTCACACACAGCTGATAAGGCATATTTAAAGTGTCATGATAAATATACAAATATTTTTGAAATAGTACCTTGAAAACAAGGTAAGATAGTATCCTGTTTAATTAGAATCAGAGGAAAAAGCATTCCCTTTCACTGTTATATTCTTACAACTCACATGACTGTGGCAGTAATATTTAACTTATCAGTCAAGATGTTTGACAAAATAATCATATTAATGAGTCTTAGGCAGTAACCAAAAGATGTATCTGGCATATTTGTTTGTCAAATTTTCCAGACTCATTAAAGTCAAAGTTACATTTTATTAGCAATAATCTATGTGTTGTTATAAACACAACAGCTTGACCATTTCTAAAGTAATTACCAGTGATAAATTTGTCCACATATAGAGCTGTATAAGCTAAGCAATATAATAAAAATATTAAGGAACACTTTTAGAAAACATTAAAGGAAAACTTTGTCTTCAAAAATCTCCTTAAAAATGGATAAAATTTTCTGCCTATCAGAATATCTGTATATATGTATAATATATATGTGTAGATACACATAAAATACATACAATAAATACATGTATTTATACATATATGTACATACATACATATCCATAAAAAACTTTCCTTGTCTGTAATTCATAAAAATGAAAAAGTGACATTTTTGATGAAAAAGTGAATGAGTTTTAGTCTATTAATATAAATATGTTGTTTAGGTTATTTTCCATGATGGCTATTTCAAAAATATTTGTATATTTATCATGACACTTTAAATATGCCTTATCAGCTGTGTGTGAATTGTAAACCTCAGAATCATTTCTTCTTAGTTAGAAATATAGTTGGTTTGGCTCTTATGTACTACTATATTAAAACCTTTCCATGCATTATGGGCAGCTGAATTAAAAATTCATTGATTTGGTACAAGTTGTGGGTCAGACACTATTAACATGATAGGCATGCTCTTAGATGTGGTACTTGGAGCTCAGGGATGAGTAAATTACTGCTGAATATGGGACAAACCTAGACGGTGTGTTGAAAAGCAGTGGCATCATTCTGCCAACAAAGGTCCATATAACCAAAGCCATGGTCTTCCCAGGGGTCACATGTGGTTGTGAGAGATGGACCGTAAAGAAGGTAGAGCATCAAACAATTGATGCCTTCAAAATGTGGTGCTGGAGAAGGCTTCTGAGAGTCCCTTGGGCAGGAAGGAGATCAAACCAGTCAATCTTAAAGGAAATCAACTCTGAATACTCATTGGAAGAATTGATGTTGAAGCTGAAGCTTCAGTATTTTGGTCACCTGATGTGAAGAGCTGGCTTATTGGAAAAGTCCCTGATGCTGGGAAAGATTGAGGGCAGAAGAAGAAGCTGGCATCAGAGAATGAGATGGCCGGATGGCATCACCGATGCAATGGACATGAACCTGGTCAAACTCTGGGAGATGATGAGGGACAGGGAAGCCTGGCATGCTGCAGTTCATGGGGATGCAAAAAGAGTCAGACATGACTGGGTAACTGCACAAAAATAGGGTAAGATACAATAGGTACTCACCTTTAGCAATTCTATCCACACATTTTTTTAAAGAAGCCTTTATAGATCAATCTAGATCATGTCAGTGACTCTGTTATACATTGTTGCTATTCTTGCTTAGTTGCTAAGTTGTGTCTGACTCTTTGAGACCCTATGGCCTGCAGCCCACAAGGCCTTCCTCTCCTTCACTAACGCCTGGAGTTTATTAAAATTCATGTCCATTGAATAGGTGATACTGTCTAACCATCTAATCCTTTGCTGCCCACTTCTCCTTTTGCTCTCAGTCTTTCCTAGCATTATGGTTTTTTTTTCTATATTAACAGTCAATCCTCTCTCCTCTCAAACACACACACACACACAAATATGTACTTATGATTAAACCATTGTGGTTTAATATCTGTTTTCCAGAGAATAAGATCTTTAAGAACAGAAATTTTTATCTTCCTATATGTGCTATATTCATGCACATAAAAACTGATATGTGTAAAAGTTAATAAACAAGATTCCACTTGATTCTACTAGCAATGTCATGATGTTAGCTATTTCAACCTGGTTAGTATAATCATGCTGGTTTCTTGGTTGATAGTTTTTATTAAAATCCTTAAATATGTCATCTATTTCCTGGCTTCCTGGGTTTTTCTCAAGAAAAAGCAGCTGTTAATCTTTCTTATTTGAATGTTAATTGAAGATATTAATTGAGCTGTTAAATGAGGATCTAAGTCACTTCTCTCTTGAAGCTTTTTGTATAGTCTTTTTGCCTCTCCATTGTTTGATTGTGAAATGTACAGGTGTGATATCAATCCTAACCAACCAAGGGACAAGCACCAGAAAACTAAACACATCTCTTTACTGGCCAGACCTGGGTCTATTCACACTACCCTAACTCTAAGCATTCTTTATGACAGAAACCACAAGGGTTTTTGTCCACCTTTTGACTCATTCTCTTTCTTTCTGAATCGACCCTGATGCTTCCCTATATGTTCCTGCAGGGCATGACATCACTATTCCTCATAAAACTGATAGTAACAAGTTGTATTTTCAGTTGACAATCATCTCCTGATCTGTTGGTCTTACTCTACATGGATTTAAAAAATTCTACATTTTAATGCAAATGCTAATACAGAATTGGGAAAATGGAAAGAACAGAGAAAATTAGAATGCCATGAAGTTCATTATTACTTTGAAGAGTAACCTGTTTTTCTTAAATAAATGCTTTTCAGGTTTTCTCCAGTCAGTCAGTCAGTCTATTCAGTCACTCAGTCAGTTGTCAGTTCAGTCGCTCAGTCATCTCTGATTCTTTGCAACCCCATCGTCAGGCCTCCCTGTATATCATTAAAGCCTGGAGTTTAATTAAACTCATGTCCATTGAGTCAGTGGTGACACCCAACCATCTTATCCTCTGTCATCCCCTTCTCCTCCTGCCTTCAATCTTTCCCAGCATCAGGGTCTTTTCCAGTGAGTCACTTCTTCGCATCAGGTGGCCAAAGTACTGGAGTTTCAACTTCAGCATCAGTCCTTTCAATGAATGTTCAGGACTGATTTCCTTTAGGATGGACTGATTCGAGCTCCTTGCTATCTAAAGACTCTCAAGAGTCTTATCCAACACCACAGTTCAAAAACATCAATTCTTCAGTGCTCAACTTTCTTTATACTCCAACTCTCACATCCATACATGACTACTGGAAAAATCATAGCTTTGACTAGACGGACATTTGTTGGCAAAGTAATGTATCTTTTTGGTAAAGTAATGGCATCTGGTCCCATCACTTCATGGGAAATAGATGGGGAAACAGTGGAAACAGTGTCAGACTTTATTTTGGGGGGCTCCAAAATCAATGCAGATGGTGACTGCAGCCATGAAATTGAAAGACGCTTACTCCTTGGAAGAAAAGTTATGACCAACCTAGATAGCATATTCAAAAGCAGAGGCATTACTTTGCCAACAAAGGTCCGTCTAGTCAAGGCTATGGTTTTTCCTGTGGTCATGTATGGATGTGAGAGTTGGACTGTGAAGAAGGCTGAGCTCTGAGAATTGATGTTTTGAACTGTGGTGTTGGAGAAGACTCTTGAGAGTCCCTCTGACTGCAAGGAGATCCAACCAGTCCATTCTGAAGGAGATCAACCCTGGGATTTCTTTGGAAGGAATGATGCTAAAGCTGAAACTCCAGTACTTTGGCCACCTCATGCGAAGAGTTGACTCAGTGGAAAAGACTCTGATGCTGGGAGGGATTAGGGGCAGGAGGAGAAGGGGACGACTGAGAATGAGATGGCTGGATGGCACCAGGGACTCGATGGACGTGAGTCTGAGTGAACTCTGAGAGATGGTNAGGAGGAGAAGGGGACGACTGAGAATGAGATGGCTGGATGGCACCAGGGACTCGATGGACGTGAGTCTGAGTGAACTCTGAGAGACGGTGATGGACAGGGAGGCCTGGCATGCTGTTATTCATGTGGTCGCAAAGAGTTGGACACGACTGAGCGACTGAACCGAACTGAACTGAATGACAGCTTTTTAATATGCTGTCTAGGTTGGTCATAACTTTTCTTCCAAGGAGTAAGCGTCTTTTAATTTCATGGCTACAATCACCATCTGCAGTGGTTTTGGAGCCTCCCAAAATAAAGTCAGCCACTGTTTCTACTGTTTCCCCATCTACTTGCCATAAGATGATGTGACCAAATGCCATGANGATAGTGGGTATCTCTGATGGCTCAATAGGTAAATAATCTGCCTGCCATGTAGGAGACACAGGAGATGTGGGTTCGATTCCTAGGTTGGAAAGATCCCCTGGAGAAGGAACTGACAACCGCTCTAGTATTCTTGCCTGAAAAATACTATGGAAAGAGGAGCTTGGCAGGCTACAGTCAAATGGATTAGAGAGTCAGACACAGCTGAGCAACTAAGCACACAGCACCATAGTTGATAGCATTTCTAATAAAAGTAAACTTTATTATTTGATACTATGGTAAGTGGTGTGTTTTATTGTGGGATTTTGATTTTTAATTTTTTACAAGATCTATTATTGCAATTACCCCTTAAAACAACCTGCTTTCTATCTGCTGCCCACTCTTCCTTGGTTTATAGTGCAGTACACAAATGACAAAATAAGGAAGTATTATTAGTATTTCCATATTATAGATGAAAAGTATGAGCCTTAGAAACATTAGCACAAAATAACACGTTAAGTAACTGCAGGCAAGAGATTCAGACTAGAAAGTCTGACTTGATATCACAAGCCTGGATCACAAATCTGCCTCAGTAAAGATTGAACACAGTAACCAGACTCAAGCCCAGAACAGATACTATGTGATAATTGTATAGACTTGACTTAAAAACTATTAAGTAATATTTTTGAATCCTCATTTCATTAGTTACTAGCTTTATAATGCTGGATAAATTTCTGAATTTCTCTGAATTTGATTTTCATCAGTAAAATTAATATTTAAAAAAGCTCAACTATAGTTTTATTATGAAAATAATATATGTAAGCATTTAGTACTCTGCCCTGCACTTAGTCAACATTTAAAACCATTATTCTTTTTTGGTAATCTCTAAGGTAAATAACTTTTAATTTTCAATATATTCTCTGTTGAGTATCAATTCTAATAAAGAATTATAAGATTTATGTGTGTGTGTTCATCTTGTCTGACTCTTTGCAACCCCTTGTATTGTAGCCTGCCAGATTCCTCTGTCCATTGGCTTTTCCAGGCAAGGACAGAGGGGTGGAATGCCATTACCTTCTCCATATTAATGCTCAGTTCACTTTAGTCGCTCAGTCATGTCTATCTGTGACCCCATGAATGCATCACGACAGGCTTCCTTGTCCATAACCAGTTGCAGCAGATTGCTCAAACTCATGTCCATCGAGTCGGTGATGCCATCCAACTATTTCATCCTCTGTCTTCCCCTTCTCCTGCCTTCAGTCTTTCCCAGCAGCAGGGTCTTTTCCAATGAATCAGTTCTTTGCATCGAGTGGCCAAAGTATTGGGAATTCAGCTTCAGCATCAGTCTTTTAAATGAATATTCAAAATTTATTTCTTTTAAGATTGACTGGTTGGATCTCCTTGGAGTCCTAGGGACTCTCAAGAGTCTTCTCCAACACCACAGTTCAAAATCATCAATTCTTCAGCACTCAGTTTTCTTTATAGTCCAACTCTCACATCCATATATGACTACTGGAAAAACCATAGGTTTGATAATAAATAATAAGGAATATGAGTCTATATGTAAATTTGAGCTCTAGAAAAACAAAACTGATTTAAATTTTTTCATCCTTCTAAGGCTAATTTTCTCCCCCCTTGGGGTCAATAACAATAATGGCACTTGACACATACCTGGTGGCTTAGATGGTAAAGCGTCTGTCTATAATGCAGGAGACCCGAGTTTGTTCCCTGGGTTGGGAAGATTCCCTGGAGAAGGAAATGGCAATCCACTCCAGGACTATTGCTGGGAAAATCCCATGGACAGAGGAGCCGGGTAGGCTACAGCCCATGGCATAGAAAAGAGTCAGACATGACTGAGCGACTTCACTTCACTGGGGTCAATAACAGCAACATTGAAAATCTATGTTCTACAATGGCCATAAAATTTCCAATGACTCATAATAATAATTCTTTCATTTCTCAAGTTTTACATTTACTTTTAGCTTAAAAAATGACTAATAATTATAAACACAAAATTACTTTTCTTACTCTTGTTTTCAAAGGCTAATCTGGTACAATAATTAAAAAAAAAATAAAATGGGCTATTGATTATTACCTAATGATTATTTTTGTGACTTCAACATGCTGTTTTCATAATAAATTTTTGTTTGGCCACCACAATTGACTCATGAATAAAAACAGACCCATATACAAATGTAGACACATTACACATTTTAAAAAGAAAGCTTTTTCTTTACTAAATTGCCTGCTCTTTTTTCTAAAATCCTTGTTTCCTTAAATTGTATGAGTATGTGGTGTGTAAGTCATACATAATATATTCTTGTCAATGAATATATTCAGATTGCTTTTCCTAGTACTGAAGCCTACACCTTTATTCCTATTAGCATTTCTTTTTCTAAGACAAACATTTCAAGAAAGGGAAATACAGAAATCTATTATATTTTCAAACAAGTTACATTTGTAAATGAAGCAAAAATCCTCAGGGAGATTTGATTTTAAAGTATCTAAAGGCCAAATGCAGTTATTTGGTTACTAGTTTTAAGTTAAATAAAGAAATGACTGCTACATATACAAATGGCTTAAAAGCAAGTATAATTTTAAAAGATACAACTTGCAGAATCTGACCTCATAGTAAACAATTTTCTATAATTGCCTTCAGGTTAAAAAAAAATAGGAGAGACTTAATAGTTCTTAACACTTCTAACACTAGACAACAGAAAGTCAATTTTTATGTTATTAAAGAATTGCCAATTGTTAAAATAGTATGGACATTTTTAAAGGAAGAAAGTATTTAAAATGAAACAAGATTGTTATTTAGGACATACCATATAAACTATAATCCTAATGAATGATACAATAATACTTTTCATTTAGGAATGACAACTGACTCCTGAATTTATTTTTTTAGCTGTATTTTTTATAAGGAATACTAGATTATATAAAAGCATATTCAGCTTTGAATACCTAAGAGTGGAATAAATTGTTTCTAATTTTATCCATCTGGGAACAACAATTGAAACAACCTCAGAAAGAAAGAGATAGGGGGCGATCCTAAGATGGTGGAGGAATAGGACGAGGAGACCACTTTCTCTCCCACAAATTCATCAAAAGAACATTTCAGTGCTGAGTAAATTCTACAAAACAACTTCTGAATGCTGGCAGAGGACGTCAAGCACCCAGAAAAGCAGATCATTGTCTTCAAAAACAGGTAGGAAAAATATAAAAGATGAAAAAAGAGACAAAGGAGTTAGGGAGGGAGCTCTGTCCCGGGAAGGGAGTCCCATCCCGGGAAGGGAGTCTTAAAAAGAGAGAAGTTTCCAAACACCAGGAAACACTCTCACTGCTAAGTCTGTGGCAAGGCTTGGAAGCACAGAGGGTAACATAACAGGGAAGAAAAATAAATAAATAATTGAACTCAACAGATTACGAGCCCAACAGTAACTCCTCAAGCAGAGATCAGCACAGACGCCTGCATCCGCCACTAGCAAGTGGGGGCTGGGCAGGGAGATGCGGGCTGCAGTGCTTTTTAAGAATTGGGCCGGAATGTCCCGAATGTAACCAGAGTGAACTAACTTTGGCTAGCATACCAGACTGTGGGATAGCTACCACACGAAAAGCTCTAACATAAGACACCACCAGAACCATGCACAGAACAAAGGACAGAACAGAAATAGCCGGCTGCAGACCATACCCCACCGGTGACAGGCAGCCAGAGCCGTAAGGGCTGGAAGGGGGCAATTGCAGCCCCAGAGAGACTTTACCTACCAAACTGAAAGCAGGCTTCTTTGCTAACTAAGACTTCTTGGGGTTCTGGACAGTCACCATCTGCCTGACAAGGGGCGCCAGCGGTACACCCAGAAAACTGAGCAGCAGGGAAAGGCAATAAGTTGCAGTGAGCGCGCTCACCAAATACCTGAGCTACTCGGTCCTGGGAAGGGCACAAAATGCAGGCCAACCAAATCTGCACCTCTGAGGGCTACCTGAGAGCAGAGCCTGAGTGGCTTAGAACAGGGAGGTGCATGCAGCCTAGGGCCGGCCTCAGACGGTTCCCGGCGGAGCAACGTAGAGCCTGAGCAGTGTGTGCCATGTGCAGGGGCATGCCCAGCGTGGCTGAGACACTGCGAGCACACACCAGTATTATTTGTTTGTAGCATCCCTCTCTCCCCACAGCGTGACTGAACAAGTGAGCCTAAAAAAAATAAAAAAAAAAGTGTCCACCACCACCCCCCCTTGTGTCAGGGCAGAAATCAGACACTGAAGAGACCAGCAAACAGAAGAACCTAAACAGAGGGAATCGNTCATCATTTAGTTGAGAAAAACATAAAGCCACATGTGGGACAAAACAGATGATCAAAATGAAAGTAAATACAAAGAAAATACATTAAATTTCAGCATTTGTGAGGTTAAAACCTACTACTTATTCTGTCTTTGAGCATATACAGTTTTCCAAAGAAGTTATCAAAATGTCTCTATAGGTAAGTATGCTAACATATAGAAACACACTGCTTGTGAATCTCTTAGCCTGGAGTCAGGTCAAGAATACCAGCTGTGATAAATTGTAAAGTAAGTATGTACAATTTGACAAGCCAGGCAAGGATTTACTCGTTGGAGTGTTCTAAATCTTTTGTTCTTAGCTTCCATCCCTTAAAATGTTCAAAGGTAGCTGAACAGCATGCCAGATCAGGAATAGGGAGTGTAGCAATTGCAGAGTAGGTATATTTGTTCACTTTGTGGATGCATTATTTACAGCACTGTTGTTCTAATCATCAATTTGAATTGCATTGTTCTCGCTCTTATTTATGAATGTTGTTTTCTCCTCTTGTTGTCATGCCTACCTCCTCAGTCACTTCCCACATCAGTAGGTGAATACAATACACAGAGAGGGAAACACATTGGCTGTGTCTACACAGAGACAGTGGGGTGAGCTCTAGGACTGTAACAAGCAATGGATCTTAGATGCTAAGGGAGACGGAGACACAGGAGCAAGGTTTAGAGCTAAAAAGGCAGAGTCAAGAAAAATATTTGAAGATAAGGTCTATGAAGGGACAAACACAAAAGTCAGTGGTCTTTAAAAATTTATTGTCTTCCAAATCAATTCTAAAAACTGGAATTCATATTTCTAGAAAAGTCTAAGAATTCATCACTGTCTATACTAAAATTCTTTTTATGTATAAAGAGAATGTCATGGTATTTCTATTACTCTAATTTCAGCATATCCATAAGTAAAGCAGCCTGAAGCACTAGAATTTTTTCTGAGTCCACTAACACTTCTCCTTGGAAGAAAAGTTATGACCAACCTAAACAGCATGTTAAAAAGCAGAGACATTATTTTTCCAACAAAGGTCCATCTAGTCAAAGCTATTGTTTTTCCAGTAGTCATGTATGGATGTGAGAGTTGGACTATAAAGAAAGCTAAGTGCCAAAGAATTGATGCTTTGAACTGTGGTGTTGGAGAAGACTCTTGAACGTCCCTTGGACTGCAAGCAGATTCAACCAGTCCATGCTAAAGGAAATCAGTCCTGAATATTCATTAGAAGGACTGATTCTGAAGCTGAAACTCCAATACTTTGGCTGCCTGATGTGAAGAACTGACTCATTGGAAAAGACCCTGATGCTGGGAAAGATTGAAGGTAGGAGGAGAAGGGGGCAAGAGAAGATGAGATAGTTGGATGACATCACTGACTCAATGGACATGTGTTTGAGTGGACTCCGAGAGTTGGTGATGGACAGGGATGCCTGCCATGCTGTAGTTCATGGGGTCACAAAGAGTCAGACACACCTGAGCGACTGAGCTATCTGAACACTTTTCTCCACCAACACTCAGAATGTTTCCAAGCATTGTGTGAACCTGTAGTTCCTATAAGGAAAGAATTCTTACCTCATTAACAAAACTTAGGTTTATTGAAAGCCATTTATTGCCTGGCTAAATTTATACCAACTACTGTTCTTTGGGGGATTCCCTGGTGGCTCAGATGTTACAGCATCTGCCTGCAATGCAGGAGACCCGGGTTCGATCTCTGGGTCAGGAAGATCCCCTGGAGAAGGAAATGGCAATCCACTCCAGTACTTTTGCCTGAAAAATTCCATGGACAGAGGAGTCTGGTGGGCTATAGTCCATGGGTTTGCAAAGAGTTGGACACGACGGAGTGACTTCACTTTCACTGCTCTTTGGACCTCATAGTGTCAGCTTTTCCTTTTCACACATGTGCCTTTGATTGTTTTCCTTGAAAAAAAGGCTTCAGAAGTATTCAATATCTTTGCCTGTTAGCAACACTAGTCTTTATTTACTCTGGTCTGGTGCTTAAATAAAAATAACTTACAGCACTCTGAATTTCAGGCCCTATGCCACAAACTAGACTACATTTATCTTATAAAGAGTAAGATAATGGAAGTTTTTCAAAGGGGGAATGAAATGTGTGATTAAATAGTAGGGTTTGAAAGAATAAGGATTAGGGACAATAATAGATAAGAAAAAGAAATGTGAGATTATATAATAGTAAAAAGGTGAAAAATGATTAAGCTGTCAAAGCAAGCTTGCCTTTTTTAGAAACTTATTTTGTTTTCCATGATTATGTCATCGGAGTCAGCTCTCCAAAGGAGTTTTCTAAGTTTAGACCTAAACTCAATATATCTGTTCTCTAATGGGCTTTCCTGGTGGTCTCAGAGGTTAAAGCGTCTGCCTCCAATGTGGGAGACCGGGGTTCAATCCCTGAGTCGGGAAGATCCCCTGGAGAAGGAAATGGTAACCCACTCCAGTATTCTTGCCTGGAGAATCCCATGGATGGAGAAGCCTGGTAGGCTACAGTCCATGGGGTCATAAAGAGTTGGACACGACTGAGCGACTTCACTATTACTTTCAATGACAACCAACATAGCTAGATAAAAAAGTGACAAATAGTTATCAAACTTAATGTGATCAGCAGTTGGGATTTAGGAAACAAAAGCTTTAAATGTTACCTTCTAGGAGCTTAAAATCTCTCTGGGGGCTGGAGGAAGAGGAAAAGGAGAAAATGAGGAAAAGGAAACATGCAGGAACTATCTATGACTAACAAGAAAAGGGAATGGAAATGTAAAATCCAATTCATTAAATCAATGGTCTTGTTATCTTAGGTTTAGTTTTTGCCTCCTAGGCTTCTAGTTACAAAGCATTCTTAGCTGGCAACACACACAATCTATACAGTTTCAGCTACTACCTATACTCTTATAGCTTTGAGGCAGGAGGCAGATGGGTCCCCTGAAGGTAAAGCGATTGGATATTCATTCTCTATTGACTGAAACACCAAGACAAGAAAGGCAGGGCAATTAAGGGAGGAGGCTGAGTTTTGCTCAGATCACATATTTCTTCTTCTGAAAGTCAGGAGACATCCCCAACCACACAGGCATAGAAAAGGCTTCTTGGAGGTCAAACAGAAGTTATGTCAGAAATGTTCTACCCAGACACCTTTTTGGTAGGATTCATGTTGGCTAAGAGATGTGTGCACACACATGGGAGATATAGTAAATACAGACTGTGAATCAGGCAAATCAAAATGACTGGCCAAAGAAAACCCTGAAAAAATGCCCAATAAAATTAATTCAAACAACCATGAGGTGAGTTTGCCCATGTGTCTATCTACACATACTTTACACCTTTTTCCTCCTAATTACCACTTTACTTGCTTCACTACTTTCTGTCTTTGTGCAAATTATTTTCTGCAAAGCCAAAGTGTCAGCACCCTTGTCACTGACCACTGGTCTAGTGGCTAGGATCTGGTGCTTTTACCACTGCAAGCCTCATTCTAAGCCCCATTCCAAGCCCTTGCAGCTGAGGCCACTGGCGATCAACTTGATGTGCATGCATGCTATGTGCATTCAATCTATGTGCATGCATGCTAAGTCACTTCAATCATGTCTGACTCTTTGTGACCCTATGGACTGTAGCCCACAAGACTCCTCCATCTGTGGGATTTTCCAGGCAAGAATACTGGAGTTGCCATGCCCTCTCCCAGTGGATCTTCTCAACTCAAGGATCAAACCTGAGTCTCCTGCATTGCAGGTAGATTCTTTATTACCGAGCCACCGGGGAAGACCAATTGAATCTATATATGTAGACTAAATCTCAAACTTTCCACTTGTGCATATTACTTCCTATGCAACCACTCCATTTGGATGGATTCTAACAACATGAAAATTAGCATATTCAAATCAAATTTGCCATTCCTCACAAAGATTCTTAATATTCTTCTTCTCTTACTACATTCTCTCTCTGTTTGTTTGTTTGTTTGTTTGTTTGTTTGTTTGTTTTAGTGGATAACCAGAGTCACTCAAACTTGGAAACTGTCCCAATTCATATTGTCCCAACTTCCATATTGTTATTTTCCTTTTTAGTCCATATCTTTCAATTTATTTTAATTCAATCAACATTTATTGAATGGCCATACCATGCCAGACAGAGTTGGATACAACATGGAAGAACTTATAATGAAGACATATGTTTTACAAGAAATTAAAAATATAAGGACTGCTAGGAAACAGGAAATAAAAGGTGGTAAAGAAATATATAGCAAAGATATTTAGTGTAAACTTTGTAGTTTTTACAATAGTCACTCTATACATTCACTCTCACCTTATAGCATGGATCTCATTTTATCAAAAATTAGAAGTAAAATCAAGGATTCTATAGTCATACTGATTCCTTACTATCACCTGTGCATATAACTCTTGCCTTTATCTTACTGCTTTGTATGAACCACTGATTCCTGTATTTAAGGCCAGATCATTCCTGAAAACTAGTCAAAGAATCTGTCTGCCAATTATTTTATCTCTTTTATCATCATCATCTTTCTTTCTAGTGGATCTTTTTCATCAAGTTATTTCCACTAACAGCCACTAAAGGATGACTCAGAGACTATTTGCAGGCCAGTGGTCATAGACATGCTTGGAGAAAGGTGCTAGATATTTGTCTGCAAGTGTGCCAGTGCTGTCTTAACTATTTCTCCTGTTGGATTCTGGGCAGGCTCCTGAGATTCTAAGAAGTAGAGGGAGATTAATGAACAGAAAACTTGGTATACTGGACAGCAGGATGACCATAAGTGTGGTTTACCAGAGTCACCTTCCACAATCTCCAGTGGACCACATTTTGTCAGTGGACCACATTTTTCTCCATTGGAGAAGGGAATGGCAAACCAGTATTCCTGCCTTGAGAACCTCATGAACAGTATGAAAAGCAAAAATATGGAACACTGAAAGATGAACTCCTCAGGTCAGTAGGCGTCCAATATGCTACTGGAGATCAGTGGAGAAATAACTCCAGAAAGAATAAAGAGATAGAGCCAAAGCAAAAACAACACCCAATGTAGATATGACTTGTGATGGAAGCAAGGTCCCATGCTGTAAGAGCAATATTGCATGGGAACCTGGAATGTTACATCCATGAATCAAGGTAAATTGGAAGGGGTCAAACAGGAGATGACAAGAGTGAATGTCAATATTCTAGGAATCAGCAAACTAAAATGGACTGAATGGGTGATTTTAACTCAGGTGACCATTATATCTACTACTGTGGGCAAGAATCCCTTAGAAGAAATAAAGAAGCCATCATAGTCAACAAAAGAGTCCAAAATACAGTACTTGGATGCAATCTCAAAAATGACAGAATGATCTCTGTTCGTTTCCAAGGCAAACCATTCAGTATCA
>SJYW01004191.1:325809-350118 GCA_006410735.1 Raphicerus campestris
GTCTGCCTCCAATGTGGGAGACCGGGGTTCAATCCCTGAGTCGGGAAGATCCCCTGGAGAAGGAAATGGTAACCCACTCCAGTATTCTTGCCTGGAGAATCCCATGGATGGAGAAGCCTGGTAGGCTACAGTCCATGGGGTCATAAAGAGTTGGACACGACTGAGCGACTTCACTATTACTTTCAATGACAACCAACATAGCTAGATAAAAAAGTGACAAATAGTTATCAAACTTAATGTGATCAGCAGTTGGGATTTAGGAAACAAAAGCTTTAAATGTTACCTTCTAGGAGCTTAAAATCTCTCTGGGGGCTGGAGGAAGAGGAAAAGGAGAAAATGAGGAAAAGGAAACATGCAGGAACTATCTATGACTAACAAGAAAAGGGAATGGAAATGTAAAATCCAATTCATTAAATCAATGGTCTTGTTATCTTAGGTTTAGTTTTTGCCTCCTAGGCTTCTAGTTACAAAGCATTCTTAGCTGGCAACACACACAATCTATACAGTTTCAGCTACTACCTATACTCTTATAGCTTTGAGGCAGGAGGCAGATGGGTCCCCTGAAGGTAAAGCGATTGGATATTCATTCTCTATTGACTGAAACACCAAGACAAGAAAGGCAGGGCAATTAAGGGAGGAGGCTGAGTTTTGCTCAGATCACATATTTCTTCTTCTGAAAGTCAGGAGACATCCCCAACCACACAGGCATAGAAAAGGCTTCTTGGAGGTCAAACAGAAGTTATGTCAGAAATGTTCTACCCAGACACCTTTTTGGTAGGATTCATCTTGGCTACGAGATGTGTGCACACACATGGGAGATATAGTAAATACAGACTGTGAATCAGGCAAATCAAAATGACTGGCCAAAGAAAACCCTGAAAAAATGCCCCATAAAATTAATTCAAACAACCATGAGGTGAGTTTGCCCATGTGTCTATCTACACATACTTTACACCTTTTTCCTCCTAATTACCACTTTACTTGCTTCACTACTTTCTGTCTTTGTGCAAATTATTTTCTGCAAAGCCAAAGTGTCAGCACCCTTGTCACTGACCACTGGTCTAGTGGCTAGGATCTGGTGCTTTTACCACTGCAAGCCTCATTCTAAGCCCCATTCCAAGCCCTTGCAGCTGAGGCCACTGGCGATCAACTTGATGTGCATGCATGCTATGTGCATTCAATCTATGTGCATGCATGCTAAGTCACTTCAATCATGTCTGACTCTTTGTGACCCTATGGACTGTAGCCCACAAGACTCCTCCATCTGTGGGATTTTCCAGGCAAGAATACTGGAGTTGCCATGCCCTCTCCCAGTGGATCTTCTCAACTCAAGGATCAAACCTGAGTCTCCTGCATTGCAGGTAGATTCTTTATTACCGAGCCACCGGGGAAGACCAATTGAATCTATATATGTAGACTAAATCTCAAACTTTCCACTTGTGCATATTACTTCCTATGCAACCACTCCATTTGGATGGATTCTAACAACATGAAAATTAGCATATTCAAATCAAATTTGCCATTCCTCACAAAGATTCTTAATATTCTTCTTCTCTTACTACATTCTCTCTCTGTTTGTTTGTTTGTTTGTTTGTTTGTTTGTTTGTTTTAGTGGATAACCAGAGTCACTCAANACATGAAAATTAGCATATTCAAATCAAATTTGCCATTCCTCACAAAGATTCTTAATATTCTTCTTCTCTTACTACATTCTCTCTCTGTTTGTTTGTTTGTTTGTTTGTTTGTTTGTTTGTTTTAGTGGATAACCAGAGTCACTCAAACTTGGAAACTGTCCCAATTCATATTGTCCCAACTTCCATATTGTTATTTTCCTTTTTAGTCCATATCTTTCAATTTATTTTAATTCAATCAACATTTATTGAATGGCCATACCATGCCAGACAGAGTTGGATACAACATGGAAGAACTTATAATGAAGACATATGTTTTACAAGAAATTAAAAATATAAGGACTGCTAGGAAACAGGAAATAAAAGGTGGTAAAGAAATATATAGCAAAGATATTTAGTGTAAACTTNTTAACATTAAGTCATTTCATTTTTCAATAAAAAATGTGTTCTGACATCTTGAGTAGAAGCAGACTTTTCCAATTAAATGACAATGATAGAACCATTACCATCTTCATTTAAAACCATCCTTAAATTCATGTTGTCAATCCTCATTTAAAAGGAAAAGAGGAAGTTACATTGACTTGTGGTTAAGTGACATTGATACTATCTATACCTTGGTTAAAAAATCTTATTTGGTGATTCTCTGATACACTAGCAAACAGAGTTCCTAACACTAGGAGGTAAAGTACTGCTTTATGCTGGGTATATGAATAATATCATGAATACAAATGTGACTCTTAAGCAACCTAAATGCCCACTGATAGAGGAATTGATAAATAAGATGTAGTACATACATACAATGGAATATTACTTAGCCATACAAATGAATAAAATAACGTCATTTGCAACAACATGGATGGACCTAGAGATAGTCATACTAAGTGTAGTAAGTCAGACAGAAAAAAGACAAATACAAGGTATTGTTTATATGTGGAATCTAAAAAAAATGGTACAAATGAACTTATATACAAAATAGAAAGAGTCACAGAGATAGATAACAAACTTTTGGTTATGGGGAGGAGAAGTTGTTGGGTAAGGAGAGGGATAAATCTNATATGTGGAATCTAAAAAAATGGTACAAATGAACTTATATACAAAATAGAAAGAGTCACAGAGATAGATAACAAACTTTTGGTTATGGGGAGGAGAAGTTGTTGGGTAAGGAGAGGGATAAATCTGGAAATTGGGATTGACATATACACACTACTATATATAAAATGGATAACCAATAAGGACCTAGTGTGTAGCATAGGGAATTCTCAGTACTCTATAATGACCTATATGAGAAAATAATCTGAAGAAGAGTAGATATGTGTATAGGTATAACTGATTCATCTGCTCCACAGCAGAACTAGCACAATATTATAAAACAACTCCAATAATTTTTCTGAAGTATCTACCAAAATATGTCCTCTCATTCTGCCAAAATTTCAAACTATTAGAATATTAAGAAAAAGCTTTTTATTACTTTATATAATCCTTGATAATGGCAATTTCACAACAAATGAAAGTCAACTTTAGGTATTTAATCTGTTAAAACATCATGCATTTTGTAAATTTTGAAAATCAATTAAGGGAAGTGGTCTTATTAGTTATACCAAAGTGTAATTCATCATTCTTTTGTGAATTTATTAAAGAAATATTTATTAAATACTCATTTTTCCCAGGGATTAAAACAAAATACACAAAGTTTCTGTACTTGCGGAACTTAAACTCTTTGGGAGGAGAAAATGAATGAACAGATAACCCTGATGCAAAGAACTGACTCAATTAAAAAGACCCTGATGCTGGGAAAGATTGAACACAGGAGGAGAGGGGATGACAGAGGATGAGACGGATAGATGGCATCACTGAACCTATGGACATAAGTTTGAGTAAGCTCTGGAAGTTGGTGATGCACAGGGATGCCTGGCATGCTGCAGTCCATGGGGTTGCAGAGAGTCAGACCCGACTGAGCAACTGAACTGAACTAAAGAAAACCAATTTATGTCTAGTGAAGGTAAAAACTGGAAAATATTGAATTCAGGTAAAAAAGCATTTAGTGACTGTGTGGTGAGGCACTGAAGTATTTGATAAGGCCTCTCTGCTTAGACCTGCAATGCAGGAGATCCTGGTTCAATTCCTGAGTTGGGAAGATTCGCTGGAGAAGGGATAAGCTACCCACTCCAGCATTCTAGGGCTTCCTTGGTGGCTCAGTTGGTAAAGAGTCCACCTGCAATGTGGGAGACCTGGGTTCCATCCCTGGTTAGGGAAGATCCCCTGGATAACATTTAAGTTAGGTAAGGGAGCTCAGGTGTGCAGATAAGGAATGGCTGTTTCAGATCTAAGAAAGAGCTTAAGTTAAGGCCCTGAGGCCAGGGTATTCCTAATATCAATGTATTTGAAGATCCTCAAGAAGTGAGAGTTGTTAGTCCAGTATGAATTGGAGAGAGTGTGAGAGTTGAGATCAGAAATATCCCTTAGGACCATACTGACCAGTGTCTTCAAGGCCATGGTACCAAGTTTGGATTTTGGATTTTTTAAATTTCCAGCTTGATAAGTCCAAGATTTCCTCTTGAAACAAATACAGCCTTACAAAACATAAAACATTATTTATTTCTTCTAGAATCAGATAGAAAAAGCAGAAGATTTTAGAGTCAATTTCTTCTTTGAAACTCACTATTGATGTGAAGACTAACTGTATGATAAATTCTGACCTAGGCAATTTTGAAGTGAAGTGAAAGTCACTCAGTCGTGTGTAGTTTATGAAATTCTTCAGGCCAGAATACTGGAGTGGGTAACTCTTCCCTTCTCCAGGGTATCTTCCAACCCAGGGATTGAAACCAGGTCTCCCATATTTGAAGCAGATTCTTTACCAGGTGGCTCAGATGGTAAAGCATTTGCCTACAATGTGGGAGACCTGGGTTCAAACCCTGGGTCAGGAAGATCCTCTGGAGAAGGAAATGGCAACCCACTCCAGTACTCTTGCCCGAAAAATTCCATGGATGGAGGAGCGTGGTGGGCTACAGTCTGTGGGGTCGCAAAGAGTCGGACATGACTGAGCAACTTGACTTCAAGTAATTTTAGTACAATAATGTTAGTTAATAAAGAAAATTACATCCCATCCACAATTTGTTTATTGTTTATGCAACCATTAGTTCATGTAAACTTGCAAGGGAAAAATGTATCTGTATAGTCCATTCCTACTCAGGGAAGTTCCTTAACTATACTAGAAAATTGCTTCTAGGATTAGGCTCATTTTACTAATATAGGCAATAGATTTTGAACTCACCAAGAAATTTACAAGTAAAACCTCACAGCAGGTACAGCTGCAGGTGGGAGTGAAGCTTTCCAAATAGCCTCTGAATCTGCCAGTGAAGAAGATCTTATGTCATCTAGCAAGTATCTCTAGTGGACAGGAATCACTTTGGGGTAAGAAAATTCTCTTTTATATACAGAGTCAGAAAAAAATGCTATTAAGGTTTTGTTGCTGTTGTTTTCAGTTCAGAAAAATGGCAGATCTGTATTTTTCTTTTGAAAGAACTCTAAAGATGTTTCTTTAAAATAAATTCAAACTGTTATCTGATGACTTTTGCTGAAATGGATCTGCAATACATTTGTAATTACTGGATAATGTATATGTCCAATGATTTAACTATTATAAATTTAATGGCATGTGTCTGAAATGTGTTATCACTCAGGCTGAGACATTCTCCTAAGATGCAAATCATCATTTTCTGACTACAAGAAAAATTAAGCAAAGCAAATAAATGGAGGAAAGTCCTTCCAAGTTTTATACAGGTAAAAAAAAGAAAGAATATTGTGAAGCAGTGCTTCTTGAGAAAAGTTTCTTCCTGACCACTCGTTGACTTTAACCAGTGCATGATGGTGTGTGTCAGACAAGGTAGTAGGATAAAGGTCACGTGTGTGCCAGGATTTTGGCAAATTTAAAAAAAATCACACTCCCAAAGATGTGCTGTTAACTTTTACCTATATTCTTTTTTAAAATCACACATTTGAATTACCATGGTCTATTACAGTTTGAATACTGCTGGCTTTGCTCCATCTTGTTGCTGTTGAACAGCAAAGAAGGTATTATTAATGTAAAAATTTGAGATGAATTGCTTCCTCAGCTCCTGCTCTTCCTTCATTATTCCCTTTGGCTCCTTGGGTCTATGTTAATACAACACCCACCCCCCCTTGCCCCACAGCATCAACATGGGATATTATCACTGTTAATTTATGTGTCTATTAAATATATCATCATGGAACTATCTTGATGATTATAGAAACACAAATCCTTAATACGCTTATTAAATCTAAGATGTTGGAACACATTTTAAGTAGTTGCCAGTAATAGTGGTAAACTGCAAGGCAAAATAGTTAGACAAATATGAATTAGAATTATGAGAAAAATCTGCCTATACATAAAATCACTCTTTTTATTTAAAAAATAGAAAGAAAAAAGGGAAAGTTCTATAGGTGTAGGAACATAATAAAATATGTTTAAATAGAAGTGATGAATTCTGGGAACCTCAAGGATCTCTTAGAATCTTAGGTTGAGTTCTCATCTCTTCTGGGCTCTCAGAATCTACCAGTTTTGGTCATCTTTCTGGGAACAAACTCTGAAAGGAAAAAACAACTCATATTAATTGTTCACAGAATTTATAAAGATAACCCTGAGTATTTCAATTTCCTGAAAGTGTTTTAAAATTTGAAAACTTGTTAGATTATAGAAGACACTTATCATTCAGATTATAAAATTTTAAGAGGAGTTCAAATTTGGTCCATTAATTTTTATATCTAATAGTGTAGTATCATTCAGCATCACATAAAAATAATGTTAGGAGAGCCTTCAGGTGTATAGCATGAAGATTAGTAAATAAAGTAGAAAATAGAAAAATAGGTCACTGTGGCTTAATGTAGAACTTAGAGTATAATCAATTTTATTGTGATTAAAAAAGTATGATAGGAATAAGAAAGGTGATAAGGGAGATAGGACAGTCGATATAGAAAAAATTTCAGCTTATAAACTTGTATTCTCGATGAGCAAAAATAATGCCTGTTGGATACATACAAAGCCATTTTGAATGTTACTGAAATCCAGGTGCTAGTGATTTTCTTTCTAAAAATTCACTCCATATGTGCAGTGGTTTATGGTACTCAATACCCAAGGACACCTCTCAGAAAAGGAAGAAATAAAACTTATTACCTAAGTCGAATATACCGATTTTAAATAAACCATTCTTATTTAGCATACAGCATGTTTTAAATGCTTTAATTTTGCTTTCTGGAAAAGATTTGAATTTTATAGTTATTTACTTATAATTATTTCAATATTTGAATCATATGAGACACATTTACAATGAACATAGACTTAAATTATTTGCACAGCTCAGAGAAAAAAACAATACCTATCTACTATATATGCAGTGAAGGTTCAAGTTAGTAACAGGCAGGTTCTTTACCACTAGTGCCACCTGAAGTCCATCTGTTTATCATAAGAAGAACAAATCTTTACTGAGTGTTGCTGGGGATCTTTAAGTCCCTGACAGAGAATTTTTCTGAGTCCTCCTTCATAGAAAATGAAAGAATGCCCAACTCATTGTTTGTTCTCATTGTTTGTTATGGCTGTAATATCTCCCTCCGTAAAAACAAAACAAAACAAAGAGATTAAAGCGTCTGCCTGCAATGTGGGAGACCTGGGTTCGATCCCTGGGTCGGGAAGATACCCTGGAGAAGGAAACGGCAACCCACTCCAGGNTGTTTGTTCTCATTGTTTGTTATGGCTGTAATATCTCCCTCCATTAAAAAAAAAAGAGAGAGAGAGAGAGAGATTAAAGCGTCTGCCTGCAATGTGGGAGACCTGGGTTCGATCCCTGGGTCAGGAAGATACCCTGGAGAAGGAAACGGCAACCCACTCCAGGATTCTTGCCTGGAGAATCCCGTGGATGGAGGAGCCTGATGGGCTACAGTCCATGGGGTCGCAGAGTCGGACATGACTGAGTGACTTCTCTTCACTTCACTTCACACAGGAGAAGCAAGTGATTGAA
Source organism: Raphicerus campestris (assembly GCA_006410735.1). Classification (NCBI taxonomy): domain Eukaryota; kingdom Metazoa; phylum Chordata; class Mammalia; order Artiodactyla; family Bovidae; genus Raphicerus; species Raphicerus campestris. Next base: position 333,473 of record SJYW01004191.1, read on the forward strand.
CATTTTGGAATTTGTCAGCTGCCTGAATACACAAAGTTTATACTGTATACCATTTTTTTCCAAACAGTAAAACATGAAGATTATTTTAATAACTTTCTGGCAAATGACACGTGTATTTTATTGTAATAAAATATGTATATTACAATAATATTATGACAAATCAATGTCTTAAGTGATCTTGGGATTTTTTTTTTAATTTTCAAAATATGCCACATGTGGTAGTAGTAGTCCTGTGTATAGACAGACTTTTGCGTATGTTCATATGCGTTATCTCATTTGACCAATACAGTTATCAGATAAGGGTGGTATTGATGTATTTAATTTTCAAACCAAGTTAAGAGAGGAGTTTAGTGATTTACCCAAGATCCCAGAAAAGATAAAAAATATTGTTAATACTAATTTTCAGCAACAGTGTACTGGTATATATTTAACAACAAAGTCTGGCTGTGGGAGGTGGGAGGGATGAGTCAGAGGGCTGTCAATTGATGACGATTGATAATTCTCATGGTATAAGTATGCCTACCATGACTGATTTCAAACTACCTACCTGATGTCACTGAATAAAGAATTTGGAAGGGCAGTTTACTGTCAAAGCATTATATAGTATTTACGTCATAAAGATGCAATAGACACAAATAGTATCAAGAATGTAGAAAATGGTAAAATATAGTGAAAAATTATTTTCAGGTGTTTGTTATTTTTTTAATATAATCATTTAGTTGTAAGTTTATATAGTTTAATTTTTAACTATGCATGAGTTTAACAATCAGGTACCAAGACTTTTGAAAACTTAATGAAAAAACTCTCAAAAACAAGTATGAGCTGAATTTAGACCATCAGACCAACACAGTGCAGAAGTCTCTTTACAGATCCCAGTTCCTTTCATGATGTGATAGTTTTTTGATAAAAATGTATTATGATAGAGTAGAACATAGAGAAAAGACCTTGGCATTAACAGATCTCACTTGAACCTGGCTGCATCATCAGCCAACTTGTGATCAAAGGCAAATTATTTCACCTTTCTGGCTCCTAACAGTTTCTATCCATTGAATAAGAAATTTCACGTTCCTGGCTTCAAAAGTTTGAAGCAATTTAAAATTTATTTGTTTGCTATCCTCAGAACATTTTCTTTGTATTGTTAAAAGAGAAATACTCTGGTTAAAGTGGAAAGTGGGGCTGGGGAATTTTTAATATGTCTGGTACCCTATGTGCTCCTTAGGATACTCCAAGGAACTCCTAGTTTCAAAGATTTCCTGCCATCATATTCTATAATAGACTATGTTTGGTTAAAACAATTATACACTGTGATGGATGTTATACTTAAAGGTCTATTTTAAACCACCCCCACAGTAATGTACTTATGATTTACTATTCTGTTTTAATTGCCCTTAATATTCTAAACCAAACCCAAACATTCTAAACCAAATAAAAACCCTTAAAGTTAACATTTTTTTTTTCAACCAGAACACTTGATTTTGACTCCACTCTGCTTCTCTCCTCTGATTTCCATCTCAGTGAACAGAGTTATCATTCACTGTTTCTATGGATAAAAATATTGGTGTCATCTTTAACTCACTCGACCTCCAATTTGATTAGAGAAAGTTGATTTGATACTATCCTCAGTTTTTCATTCATTTATTTAAAACAAAAAGTTTCCGGCCAGCTATGATATGCCAAGTAGAGGTCCAGGTTTTACCAATAAACAATGAACAAAATAAAAACCTTGCTCTCAGGAAACTTTTATTTCTGGTACAAGAAGACAGAAAACGGCAGAAGGCAAAAGATGTTTCCTAACATCTTACAGAAAAACCCTAACAAATTTTTGGCCAACCCATTAAATGAAAAGCAAATGGAAGTGCTACAGTGGTACACAGATCTACCTGCAATGCAGGAAACCTGGGGGAAGTGGTTGGAAACTGATAGGAAGAAGTGGTAGTTTCCTCTCCTGAGGTAAAATGAGAGCAGAGATTTGAGTGGAAACTTTGTTCCAAGGCTCAGGGCTAAGGACTAGAGATGGGGCCATTCTTGGTATTTTTGAGGAGCAGCAAGGAAGCTGTACATTTGGGCAAAACTCAATAGGAGAGGTGGAAGTTCCAGCCTATGATAAGATTATAGGCAGACTATGATAAGAATATAGAAGACAACAGCTTTGTTTATTTCAATTTTTTTGTTGTTCAGTTGCCAAGTCATATCCAACTCTGTGATCGCATGGACTGTAGCACTCCAGGCTTCCCTGTCCTTCACTATCTCCCGGAGTTTGCTCAAACTAATGTCCATTGAATCAGTGATGCCAACCAACCATCTCATCCTCTGTCATGCCCTTCTCTTTCTGCCTTCAATCTTTCCCAGCATGCGGGTCCCTTCCAGTGAGTTTGCTCTTCTCATCAGATAGCCAATGGACTGGAGCTTCAGCTTCAACATCAGTCCTTCCAATGAATATTCAAGACTGATTTCCCTTAGGATTGACTGGTTTGATCTCCTTGTAGTCCAAGAGATGCTCAAGAGTCTTCTCCAGCACCATAATTCTAAAGCATCAATTCTTTGGCACTCAACTTTCTTTATGATCCAATTCTCACATCTGTAATAACTACTGGAAACACCATAGCTTTGACTATATGGACCTTTGTCAGCAAAATGATGTCTCTGCTTTTTAATGCACTGTCTAGGTTTGTCATAGCTTTTCTTCCAAGGAGCAAGCATCTTTTAATTTCTGGCTCCTAACAGCTGGCTGCAGTCACCATCCACAATGATTTTGGAGCTCAAGAAAATAAAATCTGCTATCATTTCCACTCTTTCCCCATCTATTTGTTGTAAGTGATGGGACAGGATGCCATGATCTTAATTTTTTTAATGTTGAGTTTTAACCCAGCTTTCTCACTGTCTCACACCTTCATCAAGAGGCTCTTCAGTTCCACTTTAGTTTCTACTATTAGTTTGGTATTATCTGAATATCTGAGGTCATTGACATTTATCCCAGCAATCTTGATTCCAGCTTGTGATTTATCTATTCATTCATTAATTCAGCCTGGAATTTTGCATGACATACTCTGCATAGAAGTTAAATAAGCAGAGTGACAGTATAGAGCCTTGATGTACTCCTTTCCCAATTTTGAACTAGTCTGTTTTTCCATGTCCAGTTGCTTCTTGACCTGCATACAAGTTTCTCAGGAGGTAGGTAAGGTGGTCTGGTATTCCCTTCTGTTTAAGAATTTTCCAAAGTTTGCTATGATACACACAGTCAAAGGCTTTAGCGTTGTCAATGAAGCAGAAGTAGATGCTTTTCTGGAATATCCATGTTTTGTTTCTATGATCCAACAGAGGTTGGTAATTTGATCCCTGGTTCCTCTGCCNGGTAGGAACAATGAGCACAGTAGAAACATTTACTTAGAAATATTTTTAGACTCAACTGAAATAATAAGGTTAAAATACATTTTTTTTCCAAAAATTCATAATAGCTTTTGATACTATAGTCAAGTATCTATATATCTATAGATATCTATGGATCTATAGTGTGATGCTCTAGTCAAATGTTCTGATGCATAATCTCATATATTTAATCTTCTGAGCTAAATCATCTTCTAAACTCACTATACAGAACCCAAGGAGGATGGATATCACAAGCAAGGCTTAAATACCCTTTGGTACTATTTGTCAAAACTGTTAAATATAAATATGTGTCTTCTGGGTTTACACTAGATTATCCATAGAAGTCTAATATCTCCCAGAAACTGGGTAAAACTGCCTTATGGTTAAGTGTTTTCTAAAATGGCAGAACAGTAGCAGTCTATTTAATTTTTAAATTATAATGACATTTTGCACCTTGATTCTTCCATTGAATTACCATCAAATGTCTCTTTTCCCTGATATCAGCTTAAAGCACTGTCATTTTGAGAACTGTCCTTTAAGCAATAAGATATGAATTGAGCTCTCAGCTTTTCCATAACAATATTGTAAAATCACTGACAGAACAGAGACCCACACATACATACACAGAGTATATGGTCAAACACCCTAGTCAGTAACGGTTGTGTTTAATTTAAATTAGGCAAGTTTATATGGGTAGGTACTTGGCAGAAGTGGTATTCAACTTCAGAGATTTCTCTGAAGTATAAGCTTTTAATCATCAAAAATATTTATCATTCATCTCCCTATGTCTGTCCCTCTTTTCTTTACCCCTCATTTGCACTAAGCACATGTTTTTCCCAGTTCTTCAACACTCCTAATACCCTGGTGGCTCAGATGGTAAGGCATCTGCCTACAGTGCAGGAGACCCAGGTTTGATCCCTGGGTCGGGAAGATTCTCTGGAGAAGGCAATGGCACCCTACTCCAGTACTCTTGCCTGGAAAATCCCATGGACGGAGGAGCCTGGTGAGCTACAGTCCATGGGGCAGCAAAGAGTCGGACATGACTGAGCGACTTCACTTCAGCATTCCTATTGGAAGTCTAGTTGAAAACACATTTCTTCAAAAATAAATAAGCTCATGCACTGGGTTAAGGTTGGAGCATGATAGCAATAAAACATTGCTATCAATGTTTTAATAGAGCAAAATGTGTTGTTAGGTGTACTTATGCTGGACTCTATCCAAGCAAATTTATGTATTTCATAGCAATAGAAACTCATGAGAGATCTTCCTCACTCATAAAACTGTCCCTAAAATTTGCTGCCTGATTTAGCAAATAAAATATAGGACACCTAGTTAAATTTGAATACTTATCCTAAAAACTCCAATACTTTGGCCACCTCATATGAAGAGTTGAGTCACTGGAGAAGACCCTGATGCTGGGAGGGATTGGGGGCAGAAGGAGAAGGGGACAACAGAGAATGAGATAGCTGGATGGCATCACCAACTCGATGGATATGAGTTTGAGTGAACTGCAGGAGTTGGTGATGGACAGGGAGGCCTGGCATGCTATGATTCATGGTGTCTCAAAGAGTCAGACATGACTGAGTGACTGAACTGAACTGAACTGAACCCTAAAATAAATAAATAAATAAATAAATAAACAAATGGTGTCTGTCTGAAATTCAGACTGAACCAAGACCATATAGTTTACCTGGCAACCTGACGGGAAACAACCTTTCTCTCACAGGGTTTAAGCAGTCATGTTTACATATTTTAAAAAATAAAGAATATAGTCAATATTACTTTTCATCATCAACCAATGGCAAAACATTATACTGCTTTTCACACATCAGAAGTTGTGTATGAACTGATGAAGTTTAAGACTTGATGACAGTTTTCGTGCCGGGGAAGCCTGTGGACACTCTAGCCTCATAAGGATACTGCACTGTGTTCTAAATGCCAGATTTCATGTTAATAAGGCATATCTAGCAAGTCTTCCTCCAAAAGATCTCAGACAGTAGGTAACAGAGGAACCCAAGTCTGCAAATTTAGGTCAGCATTTTATGAACTCATGATTAGCATGGTGCCAGGTTTCTACATTATAAAATCTGTTTTATATAATACAAACTATTTTTTAATATTTTTAGATAAATGTTTTCTCAAGTGTACATTTCCCCATTTCTGACTCACATGTGATCTTTATTATTTGGTTGCCTCATCTAGAGCAGTGACTGAGCAGCCAGGCCAGCCCCCTTTTTTTTGGATTCTTTGTAGAACTTTGCTGTTTTTTGTTTTTCTTTTAGCAGTTGGGTCATTCTTACTGATTGCAAATTTCTAGTGTCTCTTGCCAGTCTGAAAAGTTTCTGCCTCTTTTCCTATCCCCTAGAAGTTTTATCCTGAGGCGGACACAATTTATTCTTCAATGCTTATGCAAGAAGACTTTCCACATCCTTGCCAAAAAGCAGGCCTTTGCCAAATGGAATTCCTTGTGTGGAGTTCTTTCAAAATCATGCCTTCCAGCCAGAGGTGCAGCCAAAGAACTATCTGGGCAGCTGTATTAGCTGTCATACTTTTCAAAGTCGCTGGCAGGCAGCCGAACGCACAGTCTGCCAAAGCCTCCACTTCCATTTTAACCAGAACACAGGTCTTCAAGGACATTCTCTCAACTCTCACAGCCACTTAGAAATAACTCCAGAGCTCTGCCAGTTTCCTGACTGAATGCAGGTTCCTTCTGCTTTGAAAGTTTGCTAAAGGGAAACATCTGCTTCTCTATGGATTTGATTCAGTTTCCATGAAGGCAATGAGATTTTTTTCCTCCCTTATGTAATGTTAGCAATTTCAGCATCCATGTTTTAGCAGCTTCCCATATTTCAGTCTTTAAACATCAATATGTTTGTCTTTTATGGAGTTTCTTGGAAGCATTGGAGATTGAGCTTTTGAGACTTGCATATTAANTGAAGAGTTGAGTCACTGGAGAAGACCCTGATGCTGGGAGGGATTGGGGGCAGAAGGAGAAGGGGACAACAGAGAATGAGATAGCTGGATGGCATCACCAACTCGATGGATATGAGTTTGAGTGAACTGCAGGAGTTGGTGATGGACAGGGAGGCCTGGCATGCTATGATTCATGGTGTCTCAAAGAGTCAGACATGACTGAGTGACTGAACTGAACTGAACTGAACCCTAAAATAAATAAATAAATAAATAAATAAACAAATGGTGTCTGTCTGAAATTCAGACTGAACCAAGACCATATAGTTTACCTGGCAACCTGACGGGAAACAACCTTTCTCTCACAGGGTTTAAGCAGTCATGTTTACATATTTTAAAAAATAAAGAATATAGTCAATATTACTTTTCATCATCAACCAATGGCAAAACATTATACTGCTTTTCACACATCAGAAGTTGTGTATGAACTGATGAAGTTTAAGACTTGATGACAGTTTTCGTGCCGGGGAAGCCTGTGGACACTCTAGCCTCATAAGGATACTGCACTGTGTTCTAAATGCCAGATTTCATGTTAATAAGGCATATCTAGCAAGTCTTCCTCCAAAAGATCTCAGACAGTAGGTAACAGAGGAACCCAAGTCTGCAAATTTAGGTCAGCATTTTATGAACTCATGATTAGCATGGTGCCAGGTTTCTACATTATAAAATCTGTTTTATATAATACAAACTATTTTTTAATATTTTTAGATAAATGTTTTCTCAAGTGTACATTTCCCCATTTCTGACTCACATGTGATCTTTATTATTTGGTTGCCTCATCTAGAGCAGTGACTGAGCAGCCAGGCCAGCCCCCTTTTTTTTGGATTCTTTGTAGAACTTTGCTGTTTTTTGTTTTTCTTTTAGCAGTTGGGTCATTCTTACTGATTGCAAATTTCTAGTGTCTCTTGCCAGTCTGAAAAGTTTCTGCCTCTTTTCCTATCCCCTANTTTTTTTTGGATTCTTTGAAGAACTTTGCTGTTTTTTGTTTTTCTTTTAGCAGTTGGGTCATTCTTACTGATTGCAAATTTCTAGTGTCTCTTGCCAGTCTGAAAAGTTTCTGCCTCTTTTCCTATCCCCTAGAAGTTTTATCCTGAGGCGGACACAATTTATTCTTCAATGCTTATGCAAGAAGACTTTCCACATCCTTGCCAAAAAGCAGGCCTTTGCCAAATGGAATTCCTTGTGTGGAGTTCTTTCAAAATCATGCCTTCCAGCCAGAGGTGCAGCCAAAGAACTATCTGGGCAGCTGTATTAGCTGTCATACTTTTCAAAGTCGCTGGCAGGCAGCCGAACGCACAGTCTGCCAAAGCCTCCACTTCCATTTTAACCAGAACACAGGTCTTCAAGGACATTCTCTCAACTCTCACAGCCACTTAGAAATAACTCCAGAGCTCTGCCAGTTTCCTGACTGAATGCAGGTTCCTTCTGCTTTGAAAGTTTGCTAAAGGGAAACATCTGCTTCTCTATGGATTTGATTCAGTTTCCATGAAGGCAATGAGATTTTTTTCCTCCCTTATGTAATGTTAGCAATTTCAGCATCCATGTTTTAGCAGCTTCCCATATTTCAGTCTTTAAACATCAATATGTTTGTCTTTTATGGAGTTTCTTGGGAGCATTGGAGATTGAGCTTTTGAGACTTGCATATTAATTAAAGTCTAATCTATAGTATATCCTGTCTATTGTTTAGCATCTCCCTTCTTCCCTAGTCCCCATTAGTCTTATACCATAGGTACGATCTATATGAAAATGCTTGATTAACATATATATATATGAAATCATTATTTATTTTAACTAAATATTTACTCTCATTATAACTTACTGTATTTTGGAATGATTTACCCATTGGCATAAATATCTGGTCCTTTGCTTTCTCACTGAAAACATGAGATCTCTGAGACCACTATGTGACCTTGAATGTGCATTTTAAAACTCAAAGTCTTATTGTAATATTTGGATATTTGGAATTCTTTTTCCCAATAATTTTGCAAGAATATTTTCTCTACAGCTTGTTTAAGAAGGTTTTACTTAATAAAGCATTAAATTGACAAACGACAGTAAGGGAATATCCATAGAAGTTAATTAGAATTGAAAGATGTGCTTTAGAAACAAGCTGTCTTTTACTCTCAGCATTAAGTATTTTTAGCAAAATTATTAAACTTGTCATTAGGTGAGTATATTGAAAAACATGTAAGCATTAAGTCAATCATACCTAAAATTAATTTTTGGCAAAATCACATAATTTCCTCTTTCATTCCTCTTCATTAGTAAATAGTAATAAGCCAATAGTTCCCCAAACTACATCTGTACCACTGTTCTCCCCTATGGGTTAGACTACTTATCCACCTATTTATTGGGCATTTCTACTAAAATGCTCCAAAAGCAACTTTACCTTAGTATTTTAAAATACATGCAGTAACTCACTCACCATTTCCTTCCTCATTTCTCTCTAGTCTTTCTTGTCACTAGAAATGGTACTGCCATTTTCTAAGTAATACATACCAGAAATTTCATATTGTCCTTGATTTTTGTTTTTCTCTTAGCTTCAACATCTGAATAATCACCAAATCCAATCAAATTCTATATATAAAATCTTGCATCAATTTGTCTTTTTATTTCTATCCTATCACACTGCTGATTATACCTGGTGATTTCACTACCAGTCCTTCAGTGGCTCCTTCAATTTCAGGCCCTCCTCTCTTTATGACCCTGACTCCAGTCAGAAGCCAGGACATTGCTTCTACAACATAAATATTAGCAAGACACTCCTCTGCTTTAAAATTCTATATCCAAAGTCCTTAATTTAGCTTAAAAAACTCTTCATAATCTGGCTGATGTTTATGTCTTTCACCTTATAAGTTGCTTTTCTGGCTTTTTTTAAATTCCAGTTATATTGAACTACTTACTGGCCTGAGTGCTTTCTTCTTGTGGCTTTTTCATGCACTGTTCTCTGGAATATTCTCTTTCTACTTACACAGAACTAGTTCTCCCTCACACTTACCCTCCTTCCTTTTGCTTTGTGCCCCAGGGAGGCTAATTTTGCAAGTTGCATCTATACCTCTCTTTCCACCTTCTAGTGCAGTTCAGCTAACAGGGAACACCAATGACAAAAGGCTGGAGGAAAGAAAATGAAGCTGAAATTTGTGTCCCCCAATTTCCCTCTGCAGAGTTCCTGTGAATTTGGCTGCCTCTCATGCCTTCCTGTGAACCAAAATCCTGACTTCTACAAAACAGCCCTCTCAGCTGTCTCTCCCTCTGACTTCCCCTCCAAGCCTAGCACAGTACCCAGCACTCTCACTTGTAGTGTCTTTTTACCTTATTCAAGCCTTCAAAATTGTCCCTTGATTCATTTTCCCTCAAAGTATGTAATTATGTGTTCAATTCATCTCCTGCAAGAACCTGACCAATACAGGGATCCTGACGTCCATATTTGGACACCCCTTGTCTTGAGTTCAGAGGAATGATTAGCACTAAAGATATATATTTTTGAATCACTGATAGTATAAAAAGTGAAAACAGATTTAATGTCACAATACTGAATGAGTTTCCTAGGGAGGAAGGTATAAATAAAAACGAATAGCTGCTAAGGCTGAGCCCTATCATTCCAGTATGAGCATATTTAACTGAGGGTGGTTTGAAGGAGAGGAGAAGTGAGGTAAGTGAAAACCAGACAACATCCCATGAGAATCCTCTTGACATCACTCCCTCTCTTCCCAAAATATTCAACACCTTTTCAATATCTCCCAAAGTAGCTTATATTAGTCTAGTGTAACTGTTATTTACTCAGTTGTGCCCAACTCTTTGCAACCCCATGGACTAGTCTGCTAGGGGTCCTCTGTCCATAGAATTCTCCAGGCAAGAATACTGGAGTGGGTAGCTATTCCCTTCTCTAGGGAATCTTTCTGACCCAGGGGTCGAACCCATGTCTCCTGCATTGCAGGTGTATTCTTTACCATCTGAGCCACCAGGGAAGTCATATATTGATCTAATACTTCAAATTCCATAAATGATAGGACTATATGAATATCTATGTGTCTGTGTATGCTAATAGACATAAGCTGCTGCTGCTGCTAAGTTGCTTCAGTCATGTCCGACTTTTTGCAATGCCATAGATGGCAGCCCACCAGGCTCCTCTGTCCCTGGGATTCTCCAGGCAAGAACACTGGAATGGAATACCATTCCCTTCTCCAATGCATGCATGTATGCTAAGTCGCTTCAGTCGTGACCAACTCTGTGCGATCCTATGGACAGCAGCCCACTAGGCTCTCTGTCCACAGGATTCTCTATGCAAGAATAATGGAGTGGGTTGCCATTTCCTTCTCCAATAGATATAAGCACTCATTGGCAACCCTGTGGGTAACTGCTTAGAGAAAAGTATGTAGTGCAGATGTACACTCACACATACATGTCCACACACATTTTGACCAAAGGGAAAAACCAATAATGTGACTGAATGTTCAAACATTTCTTAAAGAAAACATACATTGTACATATACCTCACCCACTTTTTTTGTTTTTAATACTGTGCAGAGCAGCTCAGCTCTTTTATTTGGTCCACATTGCCTAAACTTTGTCTTTTACCATAAGATCTTTGCTGTTCTTTTGATAATACAATATTTCATCCATTAAACTTCAAATATTTCTGTAATCATTTTCAGTAAGGTAACTTCTTCCCTTGCAGCAAAATATTTAAAGACAAAACCCAACAAAGACCCCTAAAATGGTCAAAATTATTTTTTCCCAAGGTGACAAAGCCATGACCACTTTTTCAGGCCAAGTATCCATTATGTTATTTGAGCTTCTATCTTGTTAAAAATTGGTACTAGATTGACACTGTCACACATTTAAAATAGACTGAAGACATGATCATTGGAATGAGGGACATAGAAAATATATGACGGACCCTCATGTATGAGCGGAGGAGGCAATAGCACCCCACTCCAGTACTCTTGCTTGGAAAATCCCATGGATGGAGGAGCCTGGTAGGCTGCAGTCCATGCTATGGGTTGGACATGACTAAGCAACTTCCCTTTCACTTTTCATTTTCATGCATTGGAGAAGGAAATGGCAACCCACTCCAGTGTTTTTGCCTGGAGAATCCCAGGGACAGGGGAGCCTGGTGGGCTGCTGTCTATGGGGTCGCACAGATTCGGACACAACTGAAGTGACTTAGCAGCATATATGAGGGTCATATAAAAGGACATTTCCTTTATATGACCAACAGTAGGGCTAATGAACTATTCTTTATTATAACTGTCACTGCAACAGCCAAAGAAGAAGAAAGAGTCAATAAATTCTTCATCTTTGATTTATTGGGAAGGATACACTAATGAAAAACTAGCAGGCTGGTTTTCTAGATTGGAAAACAAACTAGATAATTAGTTGAAAGATATTTTGTAAAATTATCACTTAGACAATGAGGGATGAAGCAAATAATTTGATACTTAACAGGAAAAACACTTATACCTTAACTGCATTCTTAAGATTTTTGACAATCCATTTGTTTTTTCCTACTGAGCTAATTGATAGATTTGGGATGCTTGGTTTTCAGGGAAGGAATGAGATGCAGAGATGAAAAGAGGAAACAGAGAAAGTAGGGCCCACAAGATATCAGAGGCTTTGTTCCACTTAGAGTAACTTTTTAATTTAAAAAATTTAATAAATCAAATAGATTTTATAAAATTCATAATATTAGAAGAATAGTATCTTGCTATGTGTATATAATCTTATAAAGAGAAGGGTTTTACATTTGATATAAAATAAAGACTTTTAATGACAATTTAGTTGATGGATACAATGGAAATCATAAAGGCCTAAGCTCCAAGAATTCTTAAAGTTCATCATTTTAAATTTCACAAGTGGTGATATTGGCAAGTTAGAACTCAGTGTTTCAGAAAAGTTTGTCTAGATTTCCTAGTAACAAGTAAATCTGAGCAGATAAAATTATATAAAAAAGAAATGAAAGTTCTTGGGTTATTGAAAGTGTTGAGAAAATATAATACTTTCTTTAAATCTTAAAATGATTGGTAGATACAATTGGGTTAGCTCAACAGATTTGTGTTAAGCATACTGTCAGGTAGCATGGAGTAGCTGAGAACATAAATGCTTAGGTCAAATCCCCACTTTCAAAACTCTGGTCATGTAATTTGAGGCATGTTTTAAAAATCTCCTCTATTTCAATTTTTTTAATATTTAAAATGGAGTTAATAATGATAACTACATTCTAGAACTAATTAAAAGGTTAAAATTATTATAATAAAGCACCTAAGTTAGTGTCAGCTTCATAGAAAGCCTATATTATGTATCAACTATTATTGACAGTAATAAAAATGAATGCAAATAGCCCTTCTGCTATATAATGCATACTTTATTTGAAAATAAAATAAGTAAAAATGAGGAAGCACTTTTCAAAAAATAAAACATGCTGATGCAGTTTCAATGGATGAAAGTTATAAGAACCCAGATCACATCTTAATAGATGTTTACTGGAATAAAAATTATCCCCAAACTGGAAAATCATGTGCTTCATCTTTGTTAATATCTTGTGGGAAAGCAGTGGTTCTCGACCATGATTGCACATTAAAATGATCTAGGGATATTTTTAAATAGGCCTACTAGATGAGATAATCTAGCTATGATGCTGTGCATGTCTATGGTAATGTGCAACTAGGGCTGAGAAGCAAAGTTGCTGAGCTAATTCCTGCACTAACTGTGTTTTTGGACCAGTTTGTAATTAGTTTACTCATTATAGGATAATACAATTCTCGTATTATTCAACATGATGGCATATGATTTTTTCAACATTTAACCTTGCTTTTTCACCTTTTTGCATGGATTTGACTAATTCTAGAACTATCTTTTGATTGAAGATGTGCACAATTATGGCAAAAAAAAAAAGTTTTCAGCCATATCCACTTAAAACCAGGGACTTAAAAGGTTGATTTGTTTTATGAGTCTCTTGACTATGAATGAGTTTTGTAGGACATGATGTTTCTCTGAATTAATTACTTCTAGAATAAGTTCCTCCAATTTATTTTTAAATTAAGAAGCTTAGAATCATGGCATTCAGACTATACACCCCAATTGACTTCTGAAATGTGCTATATGCATCACCTAAGACCTAATAAGCATATTGTTGAGGAAGATTTTATACATCTTTTAATTTTGATATTTTTGCTGCATTTCAATACCACAAATTGTATTTTTCATTCAATGACAGCCCTATCAAAACTAATACATATTTGTAAATATTAATTCAAACGCAATGGGTATAGATCCATACAAGCTTAAACTGCAATTTCGCACAACTGTAGTTTTAAATTACAAATCATGAATGCATTTAATGTGCTCTGCTCTCTGAAAAGTGGTTTTAGAGAGCTACATGTATATAAGTTGGCACAAAACACTATAGGGCAAGAAGAAAACATTTACTATTCTTTTGCCAGTCACTAATAATTATCATTAAATACAATTTCCTATATTCCACATCATGACATCAATGATTCTCTCCTAAAGATATAATTTTTCATTTTCTGCTATTTATGCTCCAATCAAAGAATTTTACAAATATTCTAAATATGTGCTGCTCTTAGGGAGTTTAAACAAGTGCAATTATAAGATTATATCATTAAAATTTAGCATCATTTTGGTAATAGGATTGCTCAGATCTTAGCAGCCCATCAATATAGCCCATCATTTACTCCAGAAAAGCCACTTAATATGTAAAAATCATTTCCTCTAGTCACCAGTTTGTCCATATTCAACTCTTTATTATCCCTGGTACCAATCCAATCCTCTAGTCATCTGATTCTTTATTTTATCTTTCATGGCAGTTACCTTTCCAAAACAAAGACTGTATCATTGTATGAATCAAAAAGNGTCACCAGTTTGTCCATATTCAACTCTTTATTATCCCTGGTACCAATCCAATCCTCTAGTCATCTGATTCTTTATTTTATCTTTCATGGCAGTTACCTTTCCAAAACAAAGACTGTATCATTGTATGAATCAAAAAGCTACCAAGACTCCTCATTGCCCAAAAAGGGAAGTGCAACTCCTTAAAATGACCTTTGGAGTGTTGCTTGCTCTTCTTTTGAACTTCAGTTCCTCCTGCCCACACCAGTTCTCTTCATACTTTCCACACTTTCCTGCCAGGCATGTCTTCAGTTCTCTGACTTTGCTCCTAATTTTCAATCATTCTCAAGTGTATTTTATTTCTTTCTCTATTGTTTTATTAAAATCACTATCAGATACACCTGTTTAGAATTTAAAATGTCTTGATCTCTTTTCTCTGAGGTTTACTTCCTTTTCTTCACCTCCACATGTCACTTATGCAGCACCTGAATATTCCATTTGACTTGCCTTCATTTCCTTGACCTCAATGCATTTTAAAGTTCTTGAGAATAGAAATTATGCTGTTTATCTTTGTATTCCCAAGACCTAGGACAATGTCTTGTACCAAAATAATGCTCAAAATATGTGAACTGAAAAAATATGGAATAAGAGATCATTTCCCATTATGTCCTTTTGGAATGCTACAGTTTGTTTGATACTGACATTCAAGCGAAAGCCTACTCTTAGATTGGTGCAAAATTAATTGCAGTTTTACATTGTTGAAATTTGCCACTTGATATTGGATACATTCTTAAATAAATGTGGTTATGTTATACATCTTTTTAATGTGCATTTATTACTTTGTGGGTTTTTTCAAGTGCCTTATTACTTGCTGTTTATTTTACATTTATTTTAGACTAGGGAAATGATATTAGACAAAAAGCAAATTCGAGCAATTTTTAAATTCAAGTTCAAAATGGGTTGTAAAGCAGCCGAGACAATTTGCAACATCAACAACCCATTTGCCCAGGAACTACTAATGAATGTAAAGTGCAGTGGTGGTTCAAGAAGATTTGCAAATGAGAGGAGAGCCCTGTAGGAGCACAGTAGTTGGCCATCAGAGGTTGACAACTACCAATTGACAGGGTCATTTATCCTCTTACAACTACATGAGAAGTTGCCAAAGAACTCAGTGTTGACCATTCTACAGTCATTCAGCATTTGAAGCAAATTGGAAAGGTGTAAAAGCTCAATAAGTGGGTGCCTCATGCGAGGATCAAAAATTTAAAAATATCGTCATTTTATAGCATTGTCTTCTCTAACTGTATGCAACAACAAGGAACAATTTCTTGATCAGATTTTGACATGTGATGAAAAGTGGATTTCACACAACAAATGGTGACAACCAGCTTTGTGGCTGGACCTAAAAGAAGCTACGTGGCACTTCCCTAAACCAAACTTGCCCCTAAAATAGATCGTGGTCACTGTTTGGTGGCCTGCTGCTGATCTGATTGACTGCACCTTTTTGAATCCCAATGAAACCATAACACCTGAGAAGTATATGTATCAAATCATGAGATGCACTAATACTACAACACCTGCAGCCAGCATGGGTCTACAGAATGGACCCAATTATGCAGCGCCCAAGAACACATCACACAACCAATGATTCAAAAATTGAACGAATTGAGTTTTGTCTTATCCAGCATATTCACCTGACCTCTCACCAACCAACTACCATTTCTTCAAGCATTAAACAACTTTCTGTAGGGAAAACTCTTCCACAACCAGCAGGCAGTAGAAAATCTTTCCAAGCATTAATCAAATCCCAAAGCATGGATTTTTATGCTATAAGTATAAACAAACATTTCTTGTTGGCAAAAATTTTTAATTGTAATTAAAAATTACATTACATTATTAATTGTAATGGTTCCTATTTTGATTAACAAAGATATGCTTGAGCCTAGTTATAATAATTTAAAATTCACAGTCTGAAATCACAGTTATGTTTGCACCAGCCTAATAGTATCATCTCAGAGAAGGCAATGGCACCCCACTCCAGTACTCTTGCCTAGAAACTCCCATGGATGGAGGAGCCTGGTAAGAGTCAGACATGACTGAGGGACTTCACCCTCACTTTTCACTTTCATGCATTGGAGAAGGAAATGGCAACCCACTCCAGTGTTCTTGCCTGGAGAATGCCAGGGATGGGGGAGCCTGGTGGGCTGCCGTCTATGGGGTCGCACAGAGTCGGACACGACTGAAGTGACTTAGTGGTAGCAATAGTATCATCTACTGATAAGTGTTTGTGTACAAGTGCTGTTATTAAGTCTACTGTATATAATTCTGAATATCACTGTATAATCTACTGTCATAATACTCACTTACCTTAGATATGCAAGATATTTCCAAAAAGTATTAGAAAAAGAATTGATTTTTATTTAATACAGTACTTTTCTTAAATGATGCTTAAAATTTTT
>SJYW01004191.1:350153-363386 GCA_006410735.1 Raphicerus campestris
TTGGTGCAAAATTAATTGCAGTTTTACATTGTTGAAATTTGCCACTTGATATTGGATACATTCTTAAATAAATGTGGTTATGTTATACATCTTTTTAATGTGCATTTATTACTTTATGGGTTTTTTCAAGTGCCTTATTACTTGCTGTTTATTTTACATTTATTTTAGACTAGGGAAATGATATTAGACAAAAAGCAAATTCGAGCAATTTTTAAATTCAAGTTCAAAATGGGTTGTAAAGCAGCCGAGACAATTTGCAACATCAACAACCCATTTGCCCAGGAACTACTAATGAATGTAAAGTGCAGTGGTGGTTCAAGAAGATTTGCAAATGAGAGGAGAGCCCTGTAGGAGCACAGTAGTTGGCCATCAGAGGTTGACAACTACCAATTGACAGGGTCATTTATCCTCTTACAACTACATGAGAAGTTGCCAAAGAACTCAGTGTTGACCATTCTACAGTCATTCAGCATTTGAAGCAAATTGGAAAGGTGTAAAAGCTCAATAAGTGGGTGCCTCATGCGAGGATCAAAAATTTAAAAATATCGTCATTTTATAGCATTGTCTTCTCTAACTGTATGCAACAACAAGGAACAATTTCTTGATCAGATTTTGACATGTGATGAAAAGTGGATTTCACACAACAAATGGTGACAACCAGCTTTGTGGCTGGACCTAAAAGAAGCTACGTGGCACTTTCCCAAACCAAACTTGCCCCTAAAATAGATCGTGGTCACTGTTTGGTGGCCTGCTGCTGATCTGATTGACTACACCTTTTTGAATCCCAATGAAACCATAACACCTGAGAAGTATATGTATCAAATCATGAGATGCACTAATACTACAACACCTGCAGCCAGCATGGGTCTACAGAATGGACCCAATTATGCAGCGCCCAAGAACACATCACACAACCAATGATTCAAAAATTCAACGAATTGAGTTTTGTCTTATCCAGCATATTCACCTGACCTCTCACCAACCAACTACCATTTCTTCAAGCATTAAACAACTTTCTGTAGGGAAAACTCTTCCACAACCAGCAGGCAGTAGAAAATCTTTCCAAGCATTAATCAAATCCCAAAGCATGGATTTTTATGCTATAAGTATAAACAAACATTTCTTATTGGCAAAAATTTTTAATTGTAATTAAAAATTACATTACATTATTAATTGTAATGGTTCCTATTTTGATTAACAAAGATATGCTTGAGCCTAGTTATAATAATTTAAAATTCACAGTCTGAAATCATAGTTATGTTTGCACCAGCCTAATGGTATCATCTCAGAGAAGGCAATGGCACCCCACTCCAGTACTCTTGCCTAGAAACTCCCATGGATGGAGGAGCCTGGTAAGAGTCAGACATGACTGAGGGACTTCACCCTCACTTTTCACTTTCATGCATTGGAGAAGGAAATGGCAACCCACTCCAGTGTTCTTGCCTGGAGAATGCCAGGGATGGGGGAGCCTGGTGGGCTGCCGTCTATGGGGTCGCACAGAGTCGGACACGACTGAAGTGACTTAGTGGTAGCAATAGTATCATCTGCTGATAAGTGTTTGTGTACAAGTGCTGTTATTAAGTCTACTGTATATAATTCTGAATATCACTGTATAATCTACTGTCATAATACTCACTTACCTTAGATATGCAAGATATTTCCAAAAAGTATTAGAAAAAGAATTGATTTTTATTTAATACAGTACTTTTCTTAAATGATGCTTAAAATTTTTAAGGTTAAATGTATTAATTTTATTTAATTATGTTGATCAAATAAATATGTAATTTAATCATAGATATGGATAAGTTTGTCAAATTTAGCAGAAAACATTAAATAGTAAAAGAAAATGCTTTTTAATCTTATTCTTTAGATTACCAAATTTAAGCAGACACACAGCAGAGTCTTGATTCTATTCCACTTATANTAAATGTATTAATTTTATTTAATTATGTTGATCAAATAAATATGTAATTTAATCATAGGTATGGATAAGTTTGTCAAATTTAGCAGAAAACATTAAATAGTAAAAGAAAATGCTTTTTAATCTTATTCTTTAGATTACCAAATTTAAGCAGACACACAGCAGAGTCTTGATTCTATTCCACTTATAAGGAAACTGTTATAACTCTATTCTCCAGTATCACAGAAAATGAAGTAGGAAAGAAGAATCAAGAGAAACATCTGAACTTGCTTTATATGCGTTTTATAATATGTTAACTGCTTTTTACAATATATATGAGGATATGTGAATAGTAACCAGATGTTTGAAATGTATTTCTATTNCCCCCCAAAATAAAGTCTGACACTGTTTCCACTGTTTCCCCATCTATTTCCCATGAAGTGATGGGACTGGAAGCTAGAGAAAAAAGATTATCTTTTCATGAGTAACTACTATGTATCAGGTTCTCTTTCCAGAAACAAACAAACAAACAAAAAAACTGTAACTACTACTATTCTTTCAAGTTTGATATTGTCTTAGATTTTCAGATGGGAAAATAACAGACTTAATTTCCTCTTTTCAACTTGTGAAATATTTTTAGGCCCATCATGTACTCTATTGCCTACAACCAGCCCAATTACTTCATAGAAATAAGGAAGCCCTTATATGTGAAAGAAAAAAAGAATTAACGGAAAAAAAATATAAAACAAGGCAAAAAATGATTCAGTCCTGTGGAAAATATGAATAGTAAGNCCATCATGTACTCTATTGCCTACAACCAGCCCAATTACTTCATAGAAATAAGGAAGCCCTTATATGTGAAAGAAAAAAAGAATTAACGGAAAAAAAATATAAAACAAGGCAAAAAATGATTCAGTCCTGTGGAAAATATGAATAGTAAGACAGGATATATATATTTTTTTCTTTCTCATTCTATGTGTAGTGTGATTACTTCCTATAAGAATATATTGTGTGGATCACAACAAACTGTGGAAGATTCTTAAAGAGATGGGAATACCAAACCATCTTATCTGCCACATGAGAAATCTGTACACAGGTCAAGAAGCAACAATTAGAACTGGACATGGAATGAAAGACTGGTTCTGAATTGAGAAAGGAGTACATCAAGGTTCTATGTTGTCACCTTGCTTATTTAACTGATATGCAGAGTATATAATGTGAAATTCGAGGCTGTATGAAGCACAAGCTGGAAACTTTCAGGGAGGAAAATAAATAACCTCAGATATGTAGATGACACCACCCTTATGGCAGAAAGTGAAGAGAAACTAAAGAGCCTCTTGATGATAGTGGAAGAGGAGAGTGAAAAAGTTGGCTTAAGACTCAACATCCAGAAAACTAACATCAAGGCATCCAGTCCCATCAGTTCATGGCAAATAGATGGGAAACAGTGGAGACAGCTATAGACTTTATTTTCTTGGGCACCAAAATCACTGCAGATGGTGATTACAGCCATGAAATTAAAAGACACTTGCTCATTGGAAGAAAAGCTGTGACCAACCTAGACAGCATATTATAATGCAGAGACATTATTTTACCAACAAAGGTCTGTATAGTCAAAGCTATAGTCTTTCCAGTAGTCATGTATAGATGTGAGAGTTGGACCATAAATAAAGCTAAGAGCTGAAGAATTGATGCTTTTGAAATGTGGTGTTGGAGAAGACTCTTGAGAGTCCCTTGGACTGAAAGGAGACCCAAGCAGTCTATCCTAAAGGAAATCAGTCCTGAATATTCATTGGAAGAACTGATGCTAAAGCTGAAGCTCCAATACTTTGGCCACCTGATGTGAAGAACTAACTCATTGGAAAACACTTTCATGCTGGAAAAGATTGAAGGCAGGAGGAGAAAGGGATGACACAGGATGAGAGGATTGGATGGCATCACTGACTCTATGTGCATGAGTTTGAGCAAGCTCCAGGTGTTGGTAATGGACAGGAAAGCCTGTTGTGTTGCAGTCCATGTGGTCATAAAGAGTAAGACACAACTGAGTAACTGAAGTGAACTGAGAAATATCGAATGATTATGGACTATTTAGGGCTTGTATTTAAGAGCTGCATTCAAGTCTATGAAGTTATATTTCACAAAATTTATGTATAGTTCTCAAGGTGCAACAATATGTGGAACTCCAAAAGTAAGAACAATGCTGCAATGGCCTACCTATAGGAAATTAACTATATCATTGAATGGATTCCTTAGTATTGAATAACATGAAATTTTCTAAAGATTGTAGATAATTTTTATATTGAATCCTAAACCTGCCTTGTCAAATACAATTTTTTATGGGAAAATTGGAATCTGAAAATAGCCCAGACACAGAATTATCATTTAAATAGAATAATTTATATAAGGGCAGACTAAAACACAATTTTAAAAAATGGGAAATGCAAATCCTGACTGCAATGAATAGACCATAGTGTTATATGGGAGTCAAAATAAAATACCATTAAAGTTGAAGATGATACAAGTTATTTAAATATATATTATTTGGCATAGGAAAATGCTGAGTTTGCGTATATCTTTAGTCCTACCTTATCAATATGTCTACTTATAGTTTATCTGTTCATAGTATATTTGATGTAAGAATATATATTTACTTAAGAACTTCAATGTAGTTGAGTAAAACATTTGTTTCACTATAAAAGCATTGCTAAGTTGCCATGAAATTATATATTTTAACAATAAATACTCAACACTAGGGAAAATATTGAGACTATTTGCTTCTTATTCTCATTAATTAGAAGTCAACCCAGAGTTTTTAGTTGCAGTAGTAGAATTTAACTTCAGCTACTCTAAGCTAAAAGTAATTTTTGAGCCAGAGCTCACAAGAAGCAGGAATGCAAGACAATTCACCAGAAGTTCATGTTCAGTAGATAATCTGGTCAGGATGCTGCCATAGGGCAGCACATCTCTTCCACTCCTCTTATTTCTGCTTCACTCACTGAAGATTCAGTGTCCAAGGTGAAAGAATCTAAATGACTAAGCTGGGGTCACAAGCCTTTTCCTCAGTCATCAAAGAATGAGAGCAGGATGAATTTGTTTTTTCTACTTACTCTACCATAGGAGGCATATGACTGCCTTCCATAAAATCAAGCATTGTGTGGGTTCATCAGAGCAGGAATTACAATTATGAATGTCAGTCATGAGGGCCTTGAAAGTGAAATTCATTCAGTTATGTCCAACTCTTTGTGACCCCATGGGCTATACAGGAATTCTCTAAGCCAGAATACTGGAGTGGGTAGCTATTCTCTTCTCCAGGGGATCTTCCCAATCCAGGGATTGAACTCAGGTCTCCTGCATTGCAGCAGGTCTCCTGCATTGCAGCAGGATTCTTTATCAGCTGAACTATGAAGGAAGTCCATGAGGGCCTTAGGGAATATTTAAAAATTGTTGAGATGTAACTCCAATACTGGAGAGAGAATGGATCCTTGGAGGAAAAGCAGCAGTGACAGGAAAGATAGTTCACATTTTAACAAAAACAGACATTAGCTTGATTTTAAAGAGAAGGTTCCAGTACATGGGCCAGGAAGGGAAACATTCCTGCTGAGAGATTAATCAAATGGAGGCTGAGTAAAGGATAGATGATTGAGCCCATACTTAAATAAAAGTAAAAATCATGAATTCTTACAGAAAAAGGAAGTTAAAATCAAAGGCACAATATATATGATTGCATATAAATGAGAAAGCAAATGAGAAAGACACAGTGGCACAGGATGCTGTTCTGATTGCTTTCATTTTTAATGAGAAACAGTGTTGGCTCACTGACAATTTCTAATGCCATCAAATTCTTTGAAAAATTGGCATAGAGAATGATTTGCATGAGCATAAAAAATATTATAGAATGCTGATTCTTGAGGTTTTAATATTGAGAGAATCTTTAACAGCATTCAACCTTCATTTTTCAATGCTTTTAAAATGCTTTGTTCATTCTGTTATAAACCATTGTGTTATTTTAGAACTATTGATATACCTCTTCCCTAACATAGATTCCTTGAGGGTGAAGAATTAACCCCACACAATTTAATATCACAGCATCTAGTACAGACCTAGGACTTAGGTGTATAATAGATGTCAGGTGAATTCATAAGATACGTATGAAAATTGTGTGTATTGTGAGAAGAATGCTCCCTGATCCATGTTTTCACTAGTTCCTAGCCTCAAAAGTTTGACACATTCTACCTGGGATAATAAAATTTTCTAGCAGGAAATATTAATAAAATACCTGAAGCTAATTTTTTCAAATTAATTCTATTAATTCAGCTCAACAAGCAATTATTACATTGTTTATTGTCAGGCATGGTGCCAAGTACTAGGAATACACATACTGATAAAACCTCATCCTTCACTTAAGAAATCTACAGTTTAATCGGTACATCTTTATCAGGTCTCTAAGCTCCAACTAAGGCACTGAATTTCTAAATATGCAGCATTGGATTCTTATTTAAATAAGCCTGTGTGATCCTCAGGTATATTAAAGCTTAAAAATCAGAGTCTCAGTAGAAGGTAGACTATGACTTTGATGAAAACAATCATAAATCTTCAAAGGCAAATGGGGTGAAAAAGAGAAATGTCACTAGAGAAAAAGATCTTACAAAGTGCATCCAAGGGTTTTGTGAGTCTTTGGAGAGTCTGGAATGGGCATGAACAAAAATGCTTTAAATGTTATATAATTTTCATGGACAGGTGACCAATGTCAAGCTGGTTTCTGTAGAATTTTACAAATATATAAACATATATATATGTATATATGTCAGCTGGATTAAAGTGTGAAAAAATACAAGAAAAAGAGAAACTTTTTATAACTTTCTCCATGTCATCTCATATTTGGATAATTCATCACAACTGCCATAATTTGCAATATGTATTCAGAAAATCTCCTATATTAAAATAAGAAAGGTGACCCAGGTCTCTGTCAAGAGGAATTGTCAGCAGGGGAATTAAATGCAGCATAATCTGTTTTTTGTTTATATTTCAGAGAGAAAAGAATATTGATACTGAATCAATTGTATTATTTCAAACAAAGAGGAAAATAAGTCTTCACCATGGATGAAGAATGTATGAATAANATTGAACTCAGGTCTCCTGCATTGCAGCAGGTCTCCTGCATTGCAGCAGGATTCTTTATCAGCTGAACTATGAAGGAAGTCCATGAGGGCCTTAGGGAATATTTAAAAATTGTTGAGATGTAACTCCAATACTGGAGAGAGAATGGATCCTTGGAGGAAAAGCAGCAGTGACAGGAAAGATAGTTCACATTTTAACAAAAACAGACATTAGCTTGATTTTAAAGAGAAGGTTCCAGTACATGGGCCAGGAAGGGAAACATTCCTGCTGAGAGATTAATCAAATGGAGGCTGAGTAAAGGATAGATGATTGAGCCCATACTTAAATAAAAGTAAAAATCATGAATTCTTACAGAAAAAGGAAGTTAAAATCAAAGGCACAATATATATGATTGCATATAAATGAGAAAGCAAATGAGAAAGACACAGTGGCACAGGATGCTGTTCTGATTGCTTTCATTTTTAATGAGAAACAGTGTTGGCTCACTGACAATTTCTAATGCCATCAAATTCTTTGAAAAATTGGCATAGAGAATGATTTGCATGAGCATAAAAAATATTATAGAATGCTGATTCTTGAGGTTTTAATATTGAGAGAATCTTTAACAGCATTCAACCTTCATTTTTCAATGCTTTTAAAATGCTTTGTTCATTCTGTTATAAACCATTGTGTTATTTTAGAACTATTGATATACCTCTTCCCTAACATAGATTCCTTGAGGGTGAAGAATTAACCCCACACAATTTAATATCACAGCATCTAGTACAGACCTAGGACTTAGGTGTATAATAGATGTCAGGTGAATTCATAAGATACGTATGAAAATTGTGTGTATTGTGAGAAGAATGCTCCCTGATCCATGTTTTCACTAGTTCCTAGCCTCAAAAGTTTGACACATTCTACCTGGGATAATAAAATTTTCTAGCAGGAAATATTAATAAAATACCTGAAGCTAATTTTTTCAAATTAATTCTATTAATTCAGCTCAACAAGCAATTATTACATTGTTTATTGTCAGGCATGGTGCCAAGTACTAGGAATACACATACTGATAAAACCTCATCCTTCACTTAAGAAATCTACAGTTTAATCGGTACATCTTTATCAGGTCTCTAAGCTCCAACTAAGGCACTGAATTTCTAAATATGCAGCATTGGATTCTTATTTAAATAAGCCTGTGTGATCCTCAGGTATATTAAAGCTTAAAAATCAGAGTCTCAGTAGAAGGTAGACTATGACTTTGATGAAAACAATCATAAATCTTCAAAGGCAAATGGGGTGAAAAAGAGAAATGTCACTAGAGAAAAAGATCTTACAAAGTGCATCCAAGGGTTTTGTGAGTCTTTGGAGAGTCTGGAATGGGCATGAACAAAAATGCTTTAAATGTTATATAATTTTCATGGACAGGTGACCAATGTCAAGCTGGTTTCTGTAGAATTTTACAAATATATAAACATATATATATGTATATATGTCAGCTGGATTAAAGTGTGAAAAAATACAAGAAAAAGAGAAACTTTTTATAACTTTCTCCATGTCATCTCATATTTGGATAATTCATCACAACTGCCATAATTTGCAATATGTATTCAGAAAATCTCCTATATTAAAATAAGAAAGGTGACCCAGGTCTCTGTCAAGAGGAATTGTCAGCAGGGGAATTAAATGCAGCATAATCTGTTTTTTGTTTATATTTCAGAGAGAAAAGAATATTGATACTGAATCAATTGTATTATTTCAAACAAAGAGGAAAATAAGTCTTCACCATGGATGAAGAATGTATGAATAAAATACACTCATATGAAAAAGCAGGTTGATGTCCAGAATATTACTGGATATTGGCAATTTCTGTAAAACAGAATCAATTGTATAGCTTTGAAAGAATTTACCAATAAATGTCTGGTTGTGAATGTGAAACAGATATGAATCTTATTTCAATTCTCTATGTGTTGTGTCTTTTATAATAAGAAATCATTTTTATGATTATAATCTACTGTTGTTTTCAGAATAATTGCATCCTTTTCAAAAATATTGACCAGAATCTGCATCACTGAGTAAACATAAGGTTAATGGATATGTGCTTTTTATGAAGTATGTCCAAGATATTATGATGCAGTTGAAAAGTCAGAAGTAAAAAATGACATGAGATTATGAATCTTGAAAATTTGCTATCAGAGAGACTAGATCTGTTACTTCATAAAAGGTATTTCTAATAAAAAGGATAGTAAGATGAGCAAGGATGGAACAGAGATTAGGATAACCAGGATAGGCAGCAAATGAATATCAACAAATAAATCTAGGTGGGACCAAGATTGAGATATTTCATATGGATCAAGGTTTTATTAGTTCTATTACAAAGAGGATTTGGAACCTACAAAATTCAGTGTATATTATCTGTGCATTATCTATAATGGCGTATGAAGTAACTTATAGTAATTATTATACATTTTCACTTTTATTACATGTATTTTTATATATTATGTTTATTAAATAGATAAGAAGACCTAGTTTAAGAGTTCTTAATATGTAATAAAGTGGTTTTTTATAAAATCAAAGTTAAAATATATGCTAGGCATATTCTTAAAATATGAACTTCAAGGTAGTGTTTGGTGAATATATTTGTGCTTAGATTGAGGAGTCCATTAAGAAAATTTGTCTTCACAAATTTCTTTCTGTTAAAGACCTTGTAAACTGGAAACACTGTCAATAAATGTAAAGGATTTTTATAGAATAAGTATGGAATAAGATTCTCTTTACATTTCAAATTGTATGTAATTTGTTTATGTCTTGTCCAATGAAAGGTGGTTTTAGTCAGCAAATGTACATACAGAGATAATATATGACAAGAGATCAAACTTGGTATGTATGAATGAATCTGTGCTCAGGTGTGTCTGTTTGCAACCCCATAGATATAGTTTTCTCTGTCCATGACATTTTCTAGGCAAGAATACTGATGTAGGTTGCCATTTCCTCCTCTAGGGGATCTTCCTGACCCAGGGATTGAACCTGCATCTCTTGTGTCTCCTGCATTAGCAGGCAGATTCTTTACAAGTGTGCCAACTGGGAATCCCAACTTTATTTACATCTTGTCCAGTGAAAGATGATTTAAGAGTCAGCAAATGTATAGTGAGATCAAAGTTTGTAAACTAAGGTAACCTTAACCATGACTGCTGGATTTCAGCTGTGTCACATTTTCAGAAACTGCACAGAAAACTGATAAATAGTCTCTTCTTTTGGCTCCTGCTCTCATACTTAAAAATTGTTAGTTTATTATAAAGTTTATGCCTGTATGGTTAAAATTTATTCAA
This sequence comes from Raphicerus campestris, assembly GCA_006410735.1. Classification (NCBI taxonomy): domain Eukaryota; kingdom Metazoa; phylum Chordata; class Mammalia; order Artiodactyla; family Bovidae; genus Raphicerus; species Raphicerus campestris. The sequence continues at coordinate 360,480 of SJYW01004191.1, forward strand.
ATATTAAGCTCTTAAAAGGAATAAATGTTGAAGTATCCATATGCCATTTAAAGTTTTATTGTATTATTTATACAATTTAATAAGGAAACCCCTGGGACACCATCAGTGGTTAAAGAACAAAAAAATATGGAAGAACTGCTGAGTCTTCTGCCAAAATGCTTTCTAATACTAAAAAAAAGGTAATTTTAGCATGTTATTTTTATAATCAGCATCCCAAGAGATAGAGGCTTACTTTAAAAGACACTCTAAAATTCAAAGATAAAGGAAGATATATTTTTAATCAGCCAGGACTTTATATAGACCGTCAAATGGAGCAGGAGGGAAAGAAAGAAAAACGGTTTAACCCATGGCCTTAGCAAGTCCACAAAGTGGATAGAGCCTTCATTTTCCTCTTGACTGTTTTGAGCACACATTCTACCAGCACAGGTGTGATGCTAAAGCTCATCTGAATGTGCCTGCATTTTCCTACACCTGTGGATCACCATCAGGCCAAAAAAAAAAAAAAAAAAGCCTTCCCCACAGTTTTACTTGAATACATTGCAATTTATTCTGGCTTAATGAGGTTTTTTTTGTTTGTTTGTTTGAAGGATAAGCCTCAGGGACAGTCTGCTTCTTAAAGTTGGACTTTTTACCTCAACAATGAACTTCTGTTATCAGTATAAGAGAAAAAGTGACATTTTAGGACTCATGGGTAAACTTATGTGAGCCATAATAATGTGTGAGTTCTCTGAACAGGGTAAATAACAACTAAGTGGAGTGAAGATACAGTGCTTCCCAATTACAGTGCTGTCACTCCATTTCTATGGCACTCAGAAGCAGGCACAAAATATTCTCAGTTGGTGCTATGCAGAATGCTTCAGTTACAAAGTGATGAATCAATCTTATCATACAAGAGAATTAGAATTCAAGAATTTTGAGATTATGTGTGAGACACTATAACAGTAGAATAGTGAGAAAGGTCATGAGAGACTGACAATTTAAGTCTTAAGAAAATATGCCTTGTTAATAAGTATGGCTCGAAATAATCATTACAAATAACATAATTATATTGTTTTTTTTAGGAAATGATTAAAAGTATGTATCCATATAATCTTACAAAGAATTGGCAAATATGAATGAGGTTGCCCAAATTATACTTACTGGGTCACAGAATAATTTATCTTAGAAATATATTCTCAATATTAGAATTCACCGTAGCAAAATTTGCCTGTAGTAAGTAAAAGCCATGTTTATGCATGGTTAAGTTAGGGGTACTAGCAAAATAATACATGGGCAATATTGTTGAAGTCATACACTGAAGATGTCATAATTAATCTATTATACCACTTTGTGTGTATAGCAGGAGGTGATTTATAATAACCCTGTTAGTCCANTGAGATGGCTGGATGGCATCACTGACTCGATAGACGTGAGTCTGAGTGAACTCCAAGAGATGGTGATGAACAGGGAGGCCTGTCGTACTGTGATTCATGGGGTCACAAAGAGTTGGACACAACTGAGCGACTGAAGTGAACTGACCATGTTTATCAAGCAAAAGTGAAAATAGATGATTGCAATTGATTCTAAAAAAAAAAGCTTTTATAATATTTATATAAGGAAATAATAACATACATTACAAATACTTTTTATTTAAAATGCTATAAGTGTTAAATATAGAAGGATTTCCTATAATATGATTATCTCAAAAATAGTGTACATAATATGTTCTATAAACTCTGGTCTCTATTTTTGTTGCTGAATGCTTCAATCTCATTCCTGCCTTNATACATTACAAATACTTTTTATTTAAAATGCTATAAGTGTTAAATATAGAAGGATTTCCTATAATATGATTATCTCAAAAATAGTGTACATAATATGTTCTATAAACTCTGGTCTCTATTTTTGTTGCTGAATGCTTCAATCTCATTCCTGCCTTTGTATTTGGCATTCCTCACACTTATTTCTAATCTCTGAAGGGCAGTACTTTCCTACATCTAGGTTACAGCTCAAGTGTCAACAAATTATGAGGACTTTTTGTTTGTTTGTTTGTTTTTGGCTGGCAAAATTTGAGCTCTCAATTTGGTAAAATCTTATATTGCTTAAATCTTGATTGGTGACTGGGCTCCAGTGCAAACAGTAGAAGGAAGTGCAAGAATATTTGCCAGGGTCCAGCCCCAGTGGATCCAGGGTGATTCAAGGGTGAGATGGAGTCAGCATCCTGGAATAAACTTATTTAATTACAGATAGAGAGGGATTAGAAAATTAGCAGAGACAAAGAGGCTGAATAACTGTTTTACATGGAATACCAATCACCACCTATGTAGGCTGCAGGCGTCTTCCTGTTCTCCCAAAGGAGAGGAGGCACTGAGACCTCCCCAGTCTGATCTTAGAAGCCCGAGCAAAATTAGTAGGCTTGGTGAGTACCCAAACACCGGATGGGAATTTGGCTAGAAAATAGTAGGAGAGAAAAGGAGGCTGAATGACTTGGTTTAAGTGGGATACCAATAATATTCCAAGACAAGGAATTTGCACCATCTACGTTAGGCCACCAGTGCCACTTGAGTATCAGAAGGTGCCCCTCCTTGGGTTCCTTTTCACATGGAACTTAAAAGCCAGGGCAAGTCAGTAGATGTGGCGAGCACCCATGTTCCAAATGGGAATTTAGCCAGAAAAAATGGAGAGCAAGAAAGAAGTGAGATGGGGAAATAAGTCTTTCCAGAAACTGATCACTTTCTTTATTTTTCAGGTTTGTTTATATACTTTTTGTTATACATAAGGATGAATACAGAGTCACGCAAGATCAGCAGTCCTGACCTTTATCAAAATCAGGTGCTTTACATAAAAAAAGGTCTTATAGGTTTTACATCATCTTCTAGCCATGATTCCTGCTGACACTTTACAACTCTTTCTTTCTGATAACCAAAA
>SJYW01004191.1:365059-381067 GCA_006410735.1 Raphicerus campestris
CTGTGATTCATGGGGTCACAAAGAGTTGGACACAACTGAGCGACTGAAGTGAACTGACCATGTTTATCAAGCAAAAGTGAAAATAGATGATTGCAATTGATTCTAAAAAAAAAAGCTTTTATAATATTTATATAAGGAAATAATAACATACATTACAAATACTTTTTATTTAAAATGCTATAAGTGTTAAATATAGAAGGATTTCCTATAATATGATTATCTCAAAAATAGTGTACATAATATGTTCTATAAACTCTGGTCTCTATTTTTGTTGCTGAATGCTTCAATCTCATTCCTGCCTTTGTATTTGGCATTCCTCACACTTATTTCTAATCTCTGAAGGGCAGTACTTTCCTACATCTAGGTTACAGCTCAAGTGTCAACAAATTATGAGGACTTTTTGTTTGTTTGTTTGTTTTTGGCTGGCAAAATTTGAGCTCTCAATTTGGTAAAATCTTATATTGCTTAAATCTTGATTGGTGACTGGGCTCCAGTGCAAACAGTAGAAGGAAGTGCAAGAATATTTGCCAGGGTCCAGCCCCAGTGGATCCAGGGTGATTCAAGGGTGAGATGGAGTCAGCATCCTGGAATAAACTTATTTAATTACAGATAGAGAGGGATTAGAAAATTAGCAGAGACAAAGAGGCTGAATAACTGTTTTACATGGAATACCAATCACCACCTATGTAGGCTGCAGGGGTCTTCCTGTTCTCCCAAAGGAGAGGAGGCACTGAGACCTCCCCAGTCTGATCTTAGAAGCCCGAGCAAAATTAGTAGGCTTGGTGAGTACCCAAACACCGGATGGGAATTCGGCTAGAAAATAGTAGGAGAGAAAAGGAGGCTGAATGACTTGGTTTAAGTGGGATACCAATAATATTCCAAGACAAGGAATTTGCACCATCTACGTTAGGCCACCAGTGCCACTTGAGTATCAGAAGGTGCCCCTCCTTGGGTTCCTTTTCACATGGAACTTAAAAGCCAGGGCAAGTCAGTAGATGTGGCGAGCACCCATGTTCCAAATGGGAATTTAGCCAGAAAAAATGGAGAGCAAGAAAGAAGTGAGATGGGGAAATAAGTCTTTCCAGAAACTGATCACTTTCTTTATTTTTCAGGTTTGTTTATATACTTTTTGTTATACATAAGGATGAATACAGAGTCATGCAAGGTCAGCAGTCCTGACCTTTATCAAAATCAGGTGCTTTACATAAAAAAAGGTCTTATAGGTTTTACATCATCTTCTAGCCATGATTCCTGCTGACACTTTACAACTCTTTCTTTCTGATAACCAAAACACATTTTTTCCAAGGATGATTTTTCTTAAACCAGGAGCCACCCTTTGAAGGTAGCAGATAAAGTTGCATTCCTATGAGGGTGTAATGGGTCACAACCAAGAAAGGAATTTATTTAACCTAAGGTTAACATGATCAATCTTAAAGGTTAATACTTATTTCTCCTATATGTTAGTTATATTCATTATAAGGGCAGGGAATATGGAAATTTAGCAGCAAACATCAGCCCAACAAATGAAAATCCCTTCACCAATGTTCCCTTTAAGATGTATTTAGTCTTAGGATAGCGGTAAAGTTACATTTTTACATAGCAAGGACACAGTGATTTATAACAAAGTACAGTGATCTATAACAAAAGAGAAAATTCATTAACTCAAAAAGTCTAGTATTGCTAACATCAAAAACTACTATATTTCCTTTCCTAAATTCCAAATACATTGATTAATATATTCCCAGGTGACTAAGAATATGGAGGCCTGGTGGCAAACATTGACTCAATAATGAGAAAAGCCCTATGCTAATTAAGATTCTCAAAATACTCCAAAACTCTCTGTGCTATTTATGGTTGAGAGGTAGTAAACAATCATGTGCATATTGGCAAGAGTATGGATAATCTTGTCACACAAGCTAGTTTGCCAGCAGAGATGTTTGACCTGAGACACCCTTGTCCCACCCAGGGCAGGGAATTAGCAGCAATTATCGCACAACAAATGAAAAACCCTTCAATATAATTCCTAACCAACCCACTATACTAATAATTTCTAACTTCCTAAGAGAATTTGCCTTTAGTAAGTCTAAAACATCTCATGCCTTTCACAGTTCAGTTCAGTTCAGTCGCTCAGTCATGTCCAACTCTTTGCGACCCCATGAATCGTAGCATGCCTGACTTCCCAGTTCATCACCATCTCTCGGAGTTCACTCAGACTCACGTCTATCAAGTCCGTGATGCCATCCAGCCATTTCATCCTCAGTCGTCCCCTTCTCCTCCTGCCCCCAATCCCTCCTAGCATCAGAGTCTTTTCCAATGAGTCAATTCTTCTCATGAGGTGGCCAGAGTACTGGAGTTTCAGCTTTAGCATCATTCCCTCCAAAGAAATCCCAGGGTTGATTTCCTTCAGAATGGACTGGTTGGATCTCCTTACAGTCCAAGGGACTCTCAAGAGTCTTCTCCAGCACCACAGTTCAAAAGCATCAATTCTTTGGTGCTCAGCCTTCTTCACAGTCCAACTCTCACATCGATACATGACCACAGGAAAAACCATAGCCTTGACTAGCCGGACCTTAGTCGGTAATGTAATGTCTCTGCTTTTGAATATACTATCTAGGTTGGTCATAGCCTTTCTTCCAAGGAATAAGCATCTTCTAATTTCATATCAATAAATATCAATAACCTCTCACAGTTGGGAGGCTGCAAACAATCACATGTGGCTGAACGAACCTGTACAGGCAGGCTACATAACCTTCAGAGAGGTTCGTAAGTTGAAACACTCTTGTCACGCCCAGGAATTTTTATTGACTTGGAGCTGCATGTTTACTCCTTCTCTGAGATAAATGGTTATGGGGGAGAGCCTCCGTAAAGTCAGAAGTGTAGGTGAGAGCATAAAACAGACTCTGGTTTTGGGGGTGGATTCTCGGAAACAGGGGGTTTCCTGAGGCTTGATCACACCTTTGAGNAGGAGTTCGTAAGTTGAAACACTCTTGTCACGCCCAGGAATTTTTATTGACTTGGAGTTGCACGTTTACTCCTTCTCTGAGACAAATGGTTATGGGGGAGAGCCTCCATAAAGTCAGAAGTGTAGGTGAGAGCATAAAACAGACTCTGGTTTTGGGGGTGGATTCTTGGAAACAGGGGGTTTCCTGAGGCTTGATCACACCTTTGAGTATGCCAAACCTCCTTCCTCATGACCTTTGCCATAGGTGGAGTTCCTCACGCTGGCTCCCAGCAAATATTCCTTCTTCTTGCCCCCTGGCAGCCAGAATATGGGCATTAAACTTGCACTGCAAAAATCAAATGCTTTCATCTAAGACTCAGAGTCTGTAGAAGTTCCACAGAGACTAATAATAATAATTATTATTATTATAATTATTATACAGAGAATAATTAGAGATTATTTGTGCAGTGATAGTGGTGTAGAAATGAAATCAAGCAACCAGCATCCAGGTAGCTGTACCTCCTGGCCATAGAGTCCTGAAACATAGCTTAAGCAATGTCCCCTGTTCTCTAATTTTTTTTTTTAAATTTTACCATTCTTCTGGAATGATTCTTCAGAATTTTCATTAATTCTATTAGCTCTCAAAATACATTCTTGNATCAAATGCTTTCATCTAAGACTCAGAGTCTGTAGAAGTTCCACAGAGACTAATAATAATAATAATAATTATTATTATTATTATTATTATACAGAGAATAATTAGAGATTATTTGTGCAGTGGTAGTGGTGTAGAAATGAAATCAAGCAACCAGCATCCAGGTAGCTGTACCTCCTGGCCATATAGTCCTGAAACATAGCTTAAGCAATGTCCCCTGTTCTCTAATTTTTTTTTTAATTTTACCATTCTTCTGGAATGATTCTTCAGAATTTTCATTAATTCTATTAGCTCTCAAAATACATTCTTGTTTCTGATAAGTTCTCCAAAGCTGCTTGATCTTGCTGAGCGTCTAGGATCCTCAAACATTCATCCCTGTTTATCCCGTTGAAAGGATTCACCTCCCTATAACAATACCTAGAGGATGCTTTCTCCTTTTCCTTCCAGATATGTCTCTCCAGAATCATTTCATTTATGTAATTGTGTACATTAGTCTCTCCCCAGGTGGCTATGAGCAACACAGTCTCTCCAATTAAATATCAGCTTCACAAAACTATTGCTGAAGGAAGGGATACTATTTGAAATTGTCTATAAAAAATTTGTGCATTTAAATTATTAGTAAATTATAGCAGAGTTGATATTATTAAAGGAGAAAGGAATAAATGAAGAAAATATCAGCTGAAGTTATAGATTTAATTATTTTATAATTAAGAAACAGAAAATTTGGAAATAGCAAGTAAATTAATAAAAAATGGAAAGATGTTCCCTTCGTCTATCAGATTATGCTATTAATAGAAATAATTAAAACAGTATACTCCTTGAAAAATATGTGGATAAAGGAGAAGAAAAGAAAGTTTAGGAATCATATAGATAACAATTTTATTTTTTAATAAGAGAAAAATTTTAAATATGGTGGTACACTAAACTAAAACTTTGGAAAAATAAATTTGAAATGTATTAGGCCCAAAATTGTATAAAATTAATACTGTAAAGAGTAAGAACCACTACATGGATTGCAGCCTAGTTGTGGCAAAGGGGCTTGTGTAACTTAAAGAAGTTATGAACCATGCTGTGCAGGGCCACCCAAGATGAATGGGTCATCGTGAAGAGACCCATGGAACAACAGACTGGTTCAAAATTGGAAAAGCANTGGAAAAATAAATTTGAAATGTATTAGGCCCAAAATTGTATAAAATTAATACTGTAAAGAGTAAGAACCACTACATGGATCGCAGCCTAGTTGTGGCAAAGGGGCTTGTGTAACTTAAAGAAGCTATGAACCATGCTGTGCAGGGCCACCCAAGATGAATGGATCATCGTGAAGAGACCCATGGAACAACAGACTGGTTCAAAATTGGAAAAGCAGTATGACAAGGTTGTATATTGTCACCCTTCCAATTAACATATGCAGAAATGATACACTGAGTGAATCACAAGCTGGAATCAAGACTGCTGGGAGAAGTATCAACAACCTCAAGTCATGACAATTGTGTGCTGATTAAAATTACCTCAAATTTAAATCAGTTTACAATTTTCACTTATCTTGTCATCACATACTAAAATGTTGACTAACTCTTAATTTGATTCTTTAGTGTGTTCTTAAATTTTGTATTCTTAAAAATAATTGTCAATCAGTTAGTAAATATGAAGCAAGAATAGTTTTTAAATTGGCAACAATGTAGAATTAAACCATGCCTACAATTTCTTCGTCTTGTGCTATCTCCAGAGACTTGGCCTAGTTCAAATTGTGGTGAGGGTGAAACTTGGATCTATTCATAAGGAAATATCACACAAATCCAACTTTAGATCATTCTATAGAATAAATGGTTCATACTGATTTTAAAACGTTAAAGTCAAGGAGAATAAAGTGCTAAGGAATTGCTTCATCAAAAAAGTAACAATATAGTCATGCCTAATCCTAGACTGAGCTCAGGAAATAAAAAATAATCTGTGAAAATGTATTATTAAAACAGCTGATAAATCTTGAATATAGACTGTTGATTAGATTACTATATTTTATTAATCTTAAATATCCTGATTGTGATCATTCTATGCAAAATAATACAAAATTTATAGCAGCTTTTTTTTTTTTACTATTCTTACAACTTTTATGTAAGTTTGATATTGACATGAAGTAAAAAATATATCCAAAAATAACGTTAGTCTTGCTTTTCTAGGGAAAATGATAACTAAACTTTAAGATTACACTTTCCTGTACCAAAAAATGTTTTCTTTTAAATTAGGGATATCTTATATTATAGAGATATTAAATGTTTCAAAACAGCATTTAGCTAAANGTCCTGTCTCTTATACACATCTCCAAAAATAACGTTAGTCTTGCTTTTCTAGGGAAAATGATACCTAAACTTTAAGATTACACTTTCCTGTACCAAAAAATGTTTTCTTTTAAATTAGGGATATCTTATATTATAGAGATATTAAATGTTTCAAAACAGCATTTAGCTAAACATGCTTTTTAACTTAATTTTCTTCTATTAATCTGAAAAAATATATAATTTTAGTAAATGAAAAACTTCCAATTTAGGCAGAAGCATCTAGCATTTTAAGTTCTTTAATTGTATTCAAAAAATAAATATATTCCTAAAAGCAAATGCACAGCATTTCTTACGGTTTATAGCAATTAAATTACAAACTTATTTATATTGAATGTAGTTTTTTTTTTCTTTAAGGAGATAAGTTGGATTTCAGGAGATAAAAATTTTAAAAAGCACTTCTATTTTTTAAATTAAAAGATAATTCTCTTTATCCTTTACCTAGAATAATAAGAGAGCACATTTATACCTTTGATTCCAAAGTTTGAAGTTAAAAGATAATTTTATAGGTGATCTTGAGCTATAAAAAGCATAAGTTTCTAATTTAAGTACTACAAGGAGCCTCATTTTCCTGGATGTAGCCAAAATTATTTAAGGCTTTTTCTACTCATCACTGAAGCCAAAGAAATTCCTGCATGTGAAAGAAAATAGATAAGAAAAGGTATCTGTTCCATGAAAGAAAAGATAAAAATAGATTTAGTCCATAGAGAAAGCTTATGGGCAAAGTCCCAACATTAAATAGAATGAAACAGATTTTCATGGGAAGTTTTGGAAAAAGAAAACTTAAAATTACAATTTTCTTCTTGTCATTAGCTACCAGAATTAAGGGTTACATACCAACTACTGCATTAACAATTTTACATAAGGTTTTTGTCCAATTAATCAAAAGAGAAAAATATGAAGTTACAAAGTAAAGATTTTAATCAAGCCCAGATTTTGGGGTGTGTGATTTCTGTCGTCACATAGAGCACTGTACTTAGATGGGCCTTATGTTGGATTTAATACTATAATCTTAGCGTATAGAACTTTTCAATATTTTATGAAAAGAGCGTTTTTCTAACTTCATTTTGTACTATGATGTATGTAGCTGGTCCTAATTTCTATCCTTTTGTCAATGATATCACCAACTGTAACTCATATTTTTAGTCTTACTCCTGTGAAGAGATATTTATCATAAAATAGTTTGTGTAAATTAAATTGGGATGAGAGTTTTCACTTTCAGGTTTATAAACTTTACACTAAATATTCTAAAATTGATTTTTTTCTCAGTTTGTGTGTGTGTGTGTGTGTGTGTGTGTTTGTGCATTGGCTTGCATGTTTCTTCTAACTTTGTATTTTCTCAGGGCAGGGAAGCAACTTCCTGGAAGAATACATAAAAGAGAGAAAATCAATCTGAGAGCAAAGACATCAAATATTACCTCAAAAGTGGGGCATTTGCTTTAAAGAAAGTGGGGAACTATCTGAGAGAGAAAAACAAGAATCAGGAAAGAAAAGAAAAAAAAAACTACCCCCAGAACTGGAATCCAATAAAATATCGTTGAATCAACCTGACCTTTTGAGCATTTCAGATACTCTGGGTTGAATTGGATTGTGGGGCTGAAGGAAAAATCAGAGATCAAAAAGTTATTCCTAACCCAGGAGAAAAGACTTTTTAATTCTTGGAAAGTAGTACAAATTCTCAGATGGAGATACTCAGTCATAAACTATACTCATTGATTCAGTTGCTGAGTTGGTTTGAGGTACTAGTGACATTGTCAGTCTTTGTTTAATTCTCAATGACAGACACAAACTAAAAATGTCCCTTGCTTCTTTCTCTCATCACTGTACGTTTTTAGTAAAAGCTTCTCATATCAGTAGAGACTGCTCTTTTCAAATAGGATATTACATTTCTGTCACTTAAAAATTATTACTTCGAAGGCAAAATTACCAGGGAAGTGTGTTTCTGTTTATAGTATTCAATTAAAGCAAAGATAGTAGTTTATGCTGTTAATACAAAGCAAAATGTACAAACCGGAATAGACATAGGTAGTAAAGTTTCAAGATGTACTTTTATGTATGCTATTGTATGTATATGGTTTGCATATCTATCTAACGGTGCCTATATATGTAATTGCATTTTACATTCAAAAGGCCCTCACTGACTTATCTATGACAGAGTAAAAATGTATTCTAACAATGCAATTAATTATGGAATAAGCACATAGAGTATGCATTTCATTGTAATACACTGACCTTGAAATTTACACTTCGTCAATATATTATTTTATGAAAATAATTATTACAAGAAATTTGCTCAGAAGATTCAGACAACTGTGGGGATTAAAAGATTTGTATTTCTTAAATTTAACATGAACTAACTTTATGTAAATGGAGAAGTGTACGGCAACCCATTTCAGTATTCTTGCCTGGAGAATCCCATGAACANTGTGTGTGTGTGTGTGTGTGTGTGTGTTTGTGCATTGGCTTGCATGTTTCTTCTAACTTTGTATTTTCTCAGGGCAGGGAAGCAACTTCCTGGAAGAATACATAAAAGAGAGAAAATCAATCTGAGAGCAAAGACATCAAATATTACCTCAAAAGTGGGGCATTTGCTTTAAAGAAAGTGGGGAACTATCTGAGAGAGAAAAACAAGAATCAGGAAAGAAAAGAAAAAAAAAACTACCCCCAGAACTGGAATCCAATAAAATATCGTTGAATCAACCTGACCTTTTGAGCATTTCAGATACTCTGGGTTGAATTGGATTGTGGGGCTGAAGGAAAAATCAGAGATCAAAAAGTTATTCCTAACCCAGGAGAAAAGACTTTTTAATTCTTGGAAAGTAGTACAAATTCTCAGATGGAGATACTCAGTCATAAACTATACTCATTGATTCAGTTGCTGAGTTGGTTTGAGGTACTAGTGACATTGTCAGTCTTTGTTTAATTCTCAATGACAGACACAAACTAAAAATGTCCCTTGCTTCTTTCTCTCATCACTGTACGTTTTTAGTAAAAGCTTCTCATATCAGTAGAGACTGCTCTTTTCAAATAGGATATTACATTTCTGTCACTTAAAAATTATTACTTCGAAGGCAAAATTACCAGGGAAGTGTGTTTCTGTTTATAGTATTCAATTAAAGCAAAGATAGTAGTTTATGCTGTTAATACAAAGCAAAATGTACAAACCGGAATAGACATAGGTAGTAAAGTTTCAAGATGTACTTTTATGTATGCTATTGTATGTATATGGTTTGCATATCTATCTAACGGTGCCTATATATGTAATTGCATTTTACATTCAAAAGGCCCTCACTGACTTATCTATGACAGAGTAAAAATGTATTCTAACAATGCAATTAATTATGGAATAAGCACATAGAGTATGCATTTCATTGTAATACACTGACCTTGAAATTTACACTTCGTCAATATATTATTTTATGAAAATAATTATTACAAGAAATTTGCTCAGAAGATTCAGACAACTGTGGGGATTAAAAGATTTGTATTTCTTAAATTTAACATGAACTAACTTTATGTAAATGGAGAAGTGTACGGCAACCCATTTCAGTATTCTTGCCTGGAGAATCCCATGAACAGAGGAGCTCGGTGGGGTTGCCCTCCATGGGGTTGCAAAGAGTCAAACACAACTGAATCAAATTAGCAGGACACATTTATGTAACAGAGTTTTAACAAAGGATTGGCTTTCAGCTATTGCACAATCATAGTTAGTTTGTACGAAAAGAAGTCACTTTCTAAAGAGACAAGCATTTAGAGTCCTCTTTAATTAATTAAAAAGGCGTACTGCATCAATGGAGTCGCAAAGAGTCGAACACGACTGAGCGACTGAACTGAAGAGATAGCTGAAACAAACAGACCAAGAAGGACAGGGTTGTCTTCTTTCCTGGAAGATACTTAACCACCAAGAACTTGGAGTGCTTAAAAATATTTCTTGGGGGACTTCCTTGTCAATTCCATGGTTAAGGCTCTGTGCTCACAATGCAGGGGGCATGGGTTTGATCCCTGGTTGGGGAGCTAAGATCCCACGTGGCAAAAATAAATATTGTGGTACTGCATTTTGCAATGCTGAGTTAGGATTAGCAGTTATTTTTATTTTCCATGTGCTATTTCAGTGTTATGTTGTACCTTCCCCCCAACCCAATTCAGAAGCTGATATCTTAGGTGTAAGCAGGCAGCAAGGTTAAATCTATTTAAGAAAAGCATATTTAATATACAGAAACATTTACCTAATTAAACATGCAACCATTTTTCACTTAAAAATACAGAATATTTTAGTGATTCCAAGAGGAAATCATGATCATTTTTTAATGTATAGGTCACTAGCACTATAGGTCACTAGTTCAGTTTAGTTCAGTTGCTCAGTTGTGTCTGACTCTTTGCAACCCCATGAATTGCAGTCACTAGCATGATCCAACATGATAAAAAATTGTAAATCAACTTCTCCAGTTTAAAAACTTGATTTGTTACATTTCACATTAAAAAAAAAAAAAAAACTAATACCCAATATAACTCACTCATGTCTAGTCCCAATGGAGGTATCAGTTTTCCAGCATAGCTGTGTAATCGTCCAAGAAAAACAAGAGCCTCCCAAAATCATATATACTCTTGATCACATGATGTAAGTTACTCATTTTGTAATTTACATGATTAGACAGCTTGTAAAAAAAGTGTTAACATACTTGTTTATAATTTGTGGGAAAGCAGAACTCAAGAACACTTCAGGCACTCTTTATGATATCAACATTGCCGAAACAATGATGAAGAGGAAGTCTTTCACAGCCAGACATTGTCCCATCAATCAGTTTGCAGTCAGGAGAAAAATTGACTTTGTCATGATATGGTTCTTAAAGGAAAAAGTAATAAATTCCATACAAATGATGGCAAGCTGGCAGTGTGGTTAATTTATTCATTATCCACCCTAGAAAAATAATTAAGTCATGCTTTCTTTCCCAGTGCTTCATTGCAGTTTAACATGCCCCCTCCCTCACCTTTTTTTGGATCCTTCAGTAAGAATACTTATTAAAATAAATTAGCTGCAAAACTTTTAACTCTGTCTTAAAGAAAAACTAATCCACTTTTCTAGTGGAAGCAACATTGATTAAATAAACTCAGTTCCATGCAGAGCAGAATAATTCCTTTGGCCACAGTTTCTAACTGTAAGTGGTGTTGTGTGTGTGTTAGTTTGAACAGTGTGTAGTAAGCTGTAAATTTATAATTGCTATTAACCTCTTTTAGTGTTTCTTTTTTTGTCTCTTATGGGTGACATTTTGATTTCCAAAAAAAGAGTAGATCTAAATGCTAGAAATGTACATATTTGATATTTTAGTCATGCAAATGAGAAATGTTTATTTAATGAACTAATTTATTGCACAACCTAGGTTGATTAAACATGAAGCTAATAGGTGAAAAATATATTGTTCTTACCAAAAAAGAAATTCAGAAATGTATGGCACTCTATGTTGTAGATCATATGTAAACCAAACTGGCTTAGAAAATCTAACAGGTAACATTTGGTAACAAAATTTGTATGAAATGGTAAAGGCATTTTCTTGTGAAACTTGAGATTCTTTAGTTATGTANCTATGTTGATTAAACATGAAGCTAATACGTGAAAAATATATTGTCTTACCAAAAAAGAAATTCAGAAATGTATGGCACTCTATATTGTAGATCATATGTAAACCAAACTGGCTTAGAAAATCTAACAGGTAACATTTGGTAACAAAACTTGTATGAAATGGTAAAGGCATTTTCCTGTGAAACTTGAGATTCTTTAGTTATGTATGTTGATTGCATTAATATCTATCAAAAATATTTTTTCATTTCCTCATAATTTTAAAGGGGCAATATGACATATTATTTCCACATATGGCTGCCTTCAATCTCTTCTATACACATAGGTGGCTCTTGCCATCAAAAGATAAAATTTTATTTCTCCACCCTTTGAATATGAGATTTCTGTGTAATTTTCTTATAACAATGGATTCTGTGGAAGTGACACTACATAGTTTCTAGGCCAAGGAAACTTCTGTTTTCATCCTCTTGGGAACTAGACTTCATGTAGAGAATTTCAAGGTATATTACTGAGTGAGTGAGTCCCAGTCCCAACCCTGTGGGGAGAAAAGCTTCCACATGGAAGTCTCCAGCCATTCTCTTTGCTACCATCAAGGGTGAAAGCTCACCAATGGGTGAAGCCACCCATCTGTTCAGCCTCAGCTGAGTTCCCAAGAGAAGGAGGAATGTGTGATCTCAACCAACATAATGTGAAACAGAAGAACCTAGCTGAGCACAGTCAACCTACAGAATGTCATGTAACATATCTCACTACTAATTTGGGTGACTGTTATAAAGCTACATAAATAATAATAGAAATTTCTTGTTTAAAATACTAAAAACAAGAGAGAAATGCATTGTTTTGCTATTACTGATAGAGCTAAACTATATTAAGACTTCTGTCTTCCAGAATTGTTAGTTCTTTCGCTCTCTCTTCCCCAACCTCCTACTTTGGATATTAACCTCTTGGCCATCATCTTCAATAATTTCACTAATCAGTTTTGTAATTACTAGCAAGATTTCAGACATNGCCTCCTACTTTGGATATTGACCTCTTGGCCATCATCTTCAATAATTTCACTAATCAGTTTTGTAATTAATAGCAAGATTTCAGACATTCATAATTTCTGGTCTCAGAATATATATACATTATGAGTTACAGTTCAAACGCTCACTGAATTAAGCCCAAAGTGATACTTTGAAGAGAAAATGTGTTTTATCCTAAGAGGTAACTGGCAATGGAAAGTTACATATTCATTTATGAAGAGATAAAAATGGTTCAGAGTTGTACAATGAAAAGATGCAGGAAGCCATCCTTTACTCTGACTCCAGAGTGATGCATATAATTTGCAATTTTAATTATTCCACCTCCGTGCTTAAAACTTTTCAATAACTCACTCTGTCTTTGTGAGAAGACTGCCCTCCACAGTATGGCACATAAAGTCTTCTTAATCTGTCCCCTACAGATTTCTCTAGCATAATCTCTTTCCACTCCCTACTTTATATTTCATCAGTTCTCTTCTAAGTAGCCCAGACATGTGAGTAAGGCTCTTCTGCTATTGTTTAGTTTCTTCTCTCTGGAGTGTACTCTCTTTTCTTCTTGCCTGCCAACCTTCTACTAATGCCTTAAGACTCCATCTGTCCTTGCCCCTTCCCTGACACCAGTGACTTCAATCTGGCCCTTTTCCTCCTTACAGATAGCATTCAGTGCATACCTCTGCCACTGTGCTTACTACAGTGTCAAAATTATGTGCTCACTTACCATTCTCTCCTGTTCATAGAAGAAAAATAAATGGCACAACATGTGGGAATTCAGGATAAGGTGGTCCTATAACTAAGTGACAGAAGTCAGGTAATATATTTCCAAAAAGAAGATGTTATCTAATGGGTAGTAACAACTTTCTCCAAATTTTCTATTAGATTTTAAGTAATATAACTACAATGTTGGTGACATAAACTTGGCAAATTCCAATTCCTTGTTAATTTATTAATGGTTTGTTGTAAATACCAGTCAGTGCTGATATAGTTATTTGGAAAAATAAAAGTGCCTTTCTGTTTTTTCAAAATCTTAGGTAGAGATCAGAATAATATTTGACTTCTCAAATATAATGAATATTGTGAGTTAGTGATTGGGAATGAGAGGCTATTGAAAAACTGATTCCTAACGATCTACTTACTAATCTTTACAAGTTTAAATAGCTATGCATCTATTGGTGAGATTTGGTTCTACATTTAGGACTTTCTTAGGAGAAAATGAAAGATATGAGCAAATGGGCATCACTTATTCAAATAGTTTTAATACTACTGTCTAGTCAACTGTAGCATACAACTTGCCACCAATGAATCAAAATGTTATGTCAGTTGTGCTTTTATCAATTGAGAAATTTCAATTCTGAAGTTCTGGTTTAAGATGACAGATTGTATATATATATATATATATATATATATATATATATATCTTTAGTTTAGTTTTTATCTGAAATCCCATAAACAGTACTATTAAGTGACTGAGTTAAAATTGTGCATGTGAGTGTGTGTGTGTGTGTGTCATTAGACAGCAGAGAAAAGAATTTTTCATTTTGCAAAACAGTTGAATAAGGACTGATTTACTACAGCTAAGAGGATTAAATCCACACCCAGCACAAGAGGACATTTCTACAGAGTAAATATCCACAAAATGATGAGGAATTCACATACTGTGTGCCTCTGGAAATATAAATGGAGTGGATGGAGTTAAAATCAATATTGGCTGAAAACTTTGAGAAATGTTTAAGTCTTCATATCTCTTCCACATTGATGGCACCAAGTGACTTCCCTCCTTGCTCCTAGTCTAGGCCTTTATCCCTGAGGCTATAAAATACTCTTNCAAGAGGACATTTCTACAGAGTAAATATCCACAAAATGATGAAGAATTCACATACTGTGTGCCTCTGGAAATATAAATGGAGTGGATGGAGTTAAAATCAATATTGGCTGAAAACTGTTTGAGAAATGTTTAAGTCTTCATATCTCTTCCACATTCATGGCACCAAGTGACTTCCCTCCTTACTCCTAGTCTAGGCCTTTATCCCTGAGGCTATAAAATACTCTTTTCTAGGAAACCTTGCATAGAGGTTCTTTTTGGTGCTTGATTTGTCTTTATCATGGGTTGATTATTTGTCTGCTGATTTGGTTTCTCCTGATAGTTGAAGATGACTCAGGAGGAGGTTAGAGGGCAGAAAACAGAAGCTAGATAATTCCCATGGACCAGACTCCTACTGGTCATCTAGCCCATAATCATCTCTGCAATCCTGACATATAGGTCAACTGTGATGAGCACTCATGCTTTTGCCACTGACATCCAGATAGGACTCCTATAACCATTTAGGAAAAATGGAACTAGCTAGAATAACAAAGATTATATGATTATTCCTAGAAGCCTTGCAGGTGGCACTGGTGGTAAAGAACTTGCCTTCCAATGCATTCCTCTTGCCTGGAGAATCCCACTAACAGAGGAGCCTGGCAGACTGCAGTCCATGAGGTCACAAAGAGTCAGACACAAGTGAAGTGACTTAGCAAAGATGCCTCCAACCAATACTGACAATATTAAACTTTCTTTTAATAGGGAGGTACATGCTCTGTACTTCATTTTATAAAACTGAACTGTGTGTTTTGAGGTATACTTGATGATAGATAGAAATTAAAAGAAAGTCAAAGGCAATGATTAACACAAAAGTTAAGATAGTAGAAATTTAATCATAGAAAAAGTTGCAAAGGAGCTAAAAGTTTTCTATTTTTTTAATCTTGAGACTAAGGATGCAGGCACATTTTATGATTATGATTATTATTGTTTATGTTATATATAAATGGTATATACTCTTCTGTATGATATATTTTACCATAAAAGCATAACTTTCATTTCTTGTGGAACAAAAGTGCATTTCTCTTAAACATTATATCTAAACATTATATTATTAATAAGTGATATTATAGTTTCATAAATGATTAAAACATTAATGAAACATTAGATTTCTAACACTGGGATCTGAATTGTATAATAAAAATTATAATATCAAAATTTTCCCTTATGTATTTTCTTTTTGGAAGGCTACTGTAAGCTTCATTAAAGAGTACTTTGTTTGTTAGGAGTTACAGAATAAATCATTCTTAATGCTACATGAATGCCACTTTCAAAAGTTGCTGTAGGTAGGAGCTATGTAAATCAAAACTGATTTGCCATTGAAACAGTTCTATGAAAGGATATTGGACTTTTATTTTTATGTTAATGTAGATTTTAAAATAAACTACTAACTTTAGTACAGCTTTTGATTTACAGAAAATCTGTGGAAAAGATAGTGCAGAGAATTTCCACAAACCAACACACAGCATATCCTGTTACAAACATCATACTTTAGTATGGTACAGTTGTCATAGTTAATAAACCAATGAACTGATATTGCTAGCTTAATGCAAATTAAAGTACATGATTTCTTCAGTTTTTCATAGTTTTTGCCTATTGTCTTTTCATTCCAGAAAACATTACACAT
>SJYW01004191.1:384189-403890 GCA_006410735.1 Raphicerus campestris
GTGTGTGTGTGTGTGTGTGTGTGTGTGTCATTAGACAGCAGAGAAAAGAATTTTTCATTTTGCAAAACAGTTGAATAAGGACTGATTTACTACAGCTAAGAAGGTTAAATCCACACCCAGCACAAGAGGACATTTCTACAGAGTAAATATCCACAAAATGATGAAGAATTCACATACTGTGTGCCTCTGGAAATATAAATGGAGTGGATGGAGTTAAAATCAATATTGGCTGAAAACTGTTTGAGAAATGTTTAAGTCTTCATATCTCTTCCACATTCATGGCACCAAGTGACTTCCCTCCTTACTCCTAGTCTAGGCCTTTATCCCTGAGGCTATAAAATACTCTTTTCTAGGAAACCTTGCATAGAGGTTCTTTTTGGTGCTTGATTTGTCTTTATCATGGGTTGATTATTTGTCTGCTGATTTGGTTTCTCCTGAGAGTTGAAGATGACTCAGGAGGAGGTTAGAGGGCAGAAAACAGAAGCTAGATAATTCCCATGGACCAGACTCCTACTGGTCATCTAGCCCATAATCATCTCTGCAATCCTGACATATAGGTCAACTGTGATGAGCACTCATGCTTTTGCCACTGACATCCAGATAGGACTCCTATAACCATTTAGGAAAAATGGAACTAGCTAGAATAACAAAGATTATATGATTATTCCTAGAAGCCTTGCAGGTGGCACTGGTGGTAAAGAACTTGCCTTCCAGTGCATTCCTCTTGCCTGGAGAATCCCACTAACAGAGGAGCCTGGCAGACTGCAGTCCATGAGGTCACAAAGAGTCAGACACAAGTGAAGTGACTTAGCAAAGATGCCTCCAACCAATACTGACAATATTAAACTTTCTTTTAATAGGGAGGTACATGCTCTGTACTTCATTTTATAAAACTGAACTGTGTGTTTTGAGGTATACTTGATGATAGATAGAAATTAAAAGAAAGTCAAAGGCAATGATTAACACAAAAGTTAAGATAGTAGAAATTTAATCATAGAAAAAGTTGCAAAGGAGCTAAAAGTTTTCTATTTTTTTAATCTTGAGACTAAGGATGCAGGCACATTTTATGATTATGATTATTATTGTTTATGTTATATATAAATGGTATATACTCTTCTGTATGATATATTTTACCATAAAAGCATAACTTTCATTTCTTGTGGAACAAAAGTGCATTTCTCTTAAACATTATATCTAAACATTATATTATTAATAAGTGATATTATAGTTTCATAAATGATTAAAACATTAATGAAACATTAGATTTCTAACACTGGGATCTGAATTGTATAATAAAAATTATAATATCAAAATTTTCCCTTATGTATTTTCTTTTTGGAAGGCTACTGTAAGCTTCATTAAAGAGTACTTTGTTTGTTAGGAGTTACAGAATAAATCATTCTTAATGCTACATGAATGCCACTTTCAAAAGTTGCTGTAGGTAGGAGCTATGTAAATCAAAACTGATTTGCCATTGAAACAGTTCTATGAAAGGATATTGGACTTTTATTTTTATGTTAATGTAGATTTTAAAATAAACTACTAACTTTAGTACAGCTTTTGATTTACAGAAAATCTGTGGAAAAGATAGTGCAGAGAATTTCCACAAACCAACACACAGCATATCCTGTTACAAACATCATACTTTAGTATGGTACAGTTGTCATAGTTAATAAACCAATGAACTGATATTGCTAGCTTAATGCAAATTAAAGTACATGATTTCTTCAGTTTTTCATAGTTTTTGCCTATTGTCTTTTCATTCCAGAAAACATTACACATTGTTATCTTGTTTCCTCTTGGCTATAAAAGATTTTCAGAATTTCTCAGTTTTTAGTGACTTTGACGGTTTTGAGGTGTTTTGGTTAAGCATTCTGTGCTATGGTCCTCTATTGGAATTCGTCTGATGTTTTTCTAAAGATTAGGCAAGGCTTACAGGATTTTATTTTGAGGTAGAGGGGTGGCCGTCCCAGGTGGCGCTAGTGGCAAGGACCCCTCTACCAGTGCAGGAGACCTAAGAGACCCAGGTTCAGTCCCTGGGTTGGGAAGATCCCCTGAAATAGGGCATGGCAACACACTCCAGTATTCTTGCCTAGAGAATCTCATGGACAAAGGGGCCTTGCAGTTTACAGTTCTATAGGATTGCAAAGAGTCATACATGATTGAAGCAACTTAGCACTCAGGTATGCATGGGTTTTTTTGGAGGGAGACAGAGATAAAAAGCCATTCCTATCACTTCACATCAAGGATGCATATTGTCACCATATTTTTATCACTATTGGTGTCAACCCTGAACTCTTAGATGAGGTTCTGCAGGACGTTTTTCATACTATAAAGTGTTTGGGGGTTCTTTTGCTTGTTATTACCCTTCTCTTTGAAGTGTATTTTTTGAAGGAAGCAACTATAAGAGGCACAGACTTAAGAGTACAGAGTTATTTTTTCTTTCCTTGAGGATGGAGTACCTATACATAATAACTTGGAGTTCTTCTGCATAGATTTGCTTATTCTTCATTATTAAATCAACCATTTATTTATATCACAATGTCCTTATGATTACTTATTTTATTCCTTGGATTATAAAACAATATTGTGTTTTTTTGTCATTCAGATTTTTCAAGCTTTATCTGTTGGAAGTTTTCTCAGTTGATTTTCGTGTTTCTTTTGTATAACACTATTATATTTTCATTGAGTATTTCTTGGCTCTTTTCCCTTGGTACTAAACAATGCTTCAGTCCCATCTCACTTATTTCCTTCCCCAGTCCTAGAATCAACTATTTCTTCAAGTCTTGCTTTCTTATATTAAAAAATGATATTAGAAACCAAGATCTGAGAGCTAGGTGTACTTACTGCTATTGGAGTGTTCTTATCTCTAGGGACTTTCAGCAGGTAGAGCAAAGAAATATACAAACATATTCATATCTACATGCCTATAAATATTTAGATATACCTTCCATCTGTATCTATATTAGGCTAAACATGAGTTCATACTAAGTTATCCAACTCTAATCTCAAAACACATGGAATAGCTTAATCTTTCCTCCACGCTTGTCTGTAACCTCTCAGTTCAACAATGATAAACCTGGTTCCCATTGCTCACTGTGCGTTTATTCATTTGTTTAATTTTATATGCATATATGGCTTTCATACATACATATTTACTACTTTCAAAATTGTTAATCATTGTCCACATGAAAAATAACTTTAATCAACTAGAATACAGTTCATATATGCAGTTTCTTTTTGCCATTGACCTTACAGATTACAGCAATTTCCAAAAATGGTAGCTCTTTGACCAAGAAACTAATATATAATTTTAATGGATGTAATCCTTAATGCAAAATCTAAATCAGATATTGAGTCACCTCTAAATGATCATCATACAGAAAAGTTTTACAAGTGTATATCAGGTATACAGAATGCAAAATTTAGTAGGCTTGCCAAACATTTGGAGGTCCCCAGAGAGAGAACTTTCTAGATCGGGGGGGGAAAAAGAACACAGCTTTGTAAAGAGTAGTGCTGCTTTAGAATGAGTGTTGCATTATGAGACAGGTTACATTTTATGGTGACAAATAAAAAACCCAATAATGTCAGTTGCTCAGTCGTGCCCGATTCTTTGAGACCCCATGGACTAAAGCACACCAAGCCTCCCTGTTCATCACCAACTCCAGGAGTATATCCAACTGATCTCCATTGAGTCAGTGATGCCATCCAACCGTTTCATCCTCTGTTGTCCCCTTCTCCTCTTGCCTTCAATCTTTCCCAGCATCAGAATCTTTTCCAAGTCAGTTTTTTGCATCAAGTGGCCAAAGTTTTGGAGTTTCAGCTTCAGCATCACTCCTTCCAATGAATATTCAGGACTAATTTCCCTTAGGATGGACTGCTTCAATCTCCTAGGAGTCCAAGGGGCTCACAAGAGTCTTTTCCAACACCACAGTTCAAAAGCATCCATTCTTCTGTGTTCAGCCCTCTTCATAGTCCAACTCTCACGTCCATTCATGGTCACTGGAAAAAGCATAGCCTTAACTAGACAGACCTTTGTTAGCAAAGTAATGTCTCTGCTTTTTAATATGCTATCTAGGTTGGCCATAACTTTTCTTCCAAGCAGTAAGTGTCTTTTAATTTTATGGGTGCAATCACCATCTGCACTGATTTTGGAGCTCCCCAAAATAAAGTCTGACACTGTTTAGACTGTTTCCCATCTATTTGCCATGAAGTGATGGGACTGGATGCCATGATCTTTGTTTTCCGAATGTTGAGCTTTAAGTCAACTTTTCCACTCTCCTCTTTTATTTTCATCAAGCGGCTCTTTAGTTCTTCAATTTCTGCAATAAGGGTGGTGTCATTATCATATCTGAGGTTATTGATATTTCTCCTGCCAATCTTGATACCAGCTTGTGCTTCATCCAGCCCAGTGTTTCTCATGATGTACTCTGCATATAAGTTAAATAAGCATGGCGACCATATAAAGCCTTGACGTACTCCTTTCCCTATTTGGAACCAGTCTGCTGTTCCATGTCCAGTTCTAACTATTGCTTCTTGACCTGCATACAGATTTCTCAAGAGGCAGGTAAGGTGGTCTGGTATTACCATCTCTTGAAGAATTTTCCAGTTTGTTGTGATCCACACAGTCAAAGGCTTTGGCATAGTCATTAAAGCATAAGTAAATATTTTTCTGGAACTCTCTTGCTTTTTCTATGATCCAACCAATGTTGGCAATTTGATCTTTGGTTCCACTGCCTTTTCTGAAACCAACTTGAAAATGAAAGAAGTTACTCAGTCGTGTCCGACTCTTTGCGACCCTGTGGATGTAGCCTACCAGGCTTCTACATCCATGGCATTCTCCAGGCAAGAATACTGGAGTGGGTTACCATTTCCTTCTCCAGGGGAATCTTCCCAACCCAGGGATTGATCCCAGGTCTCCCACATTAGAGGCAGACACTTTAACCTCTGAGCCACCATGGAAGGCCAAACATCTAAAAGTTCATGGTTAACATATTGTTGAAGCCTGGCTTAGAGAATTTTGAGCATTAGTTTACTAGCGTGTGAGATCAGTGCAATTAAGCAGTAGTTCCCTGGTGGCTCAGAGGTGAAAGCGTCTGCCTCCAATGAGGGAGACCCGGGTTCGACCCCTGGGTCGGGATCCCCTGGGGAAGGAAATGGCAGTCCACTCCAGTATTCTTGCCTGGAGAATCCCATGGACAGAGAAGCCTAGTAAGTTACAGTCCATGGGGTCACAAAGAGTCGGACACGACTGAGCGACTTCACCTTCACCTTCACCTTTACCTTTAAGCATTCTTTGGCATTGCCTTTCTTAGGGATTGGAATGAAAACTGACAGTTTCCAGTCCTGTGGCCACTGCTGAGTTTTCCAAATTGTTGGCTTGTTAGGAGTGCAGCACTTTCTTAGCATCATCTTTCAGGATTTGAAATAGCTCAACTGGAATTGAGTTTTCAAAGAAAACATCACTAGTTTTCTTTATAGTGATGCTTCTTAAGGCCCATTGGACTTCACATTCCAGGATATCTGGCTCTAGGTGAGTGATCACACCATCGTGAATATCTGGGTCATGAAGACCTTTTTTGTATAGTTCTTCTTTGTATTCTTGCTATATCTTCTTAATATCTTCTGCTTCTGTTAGGTCCACACAATTTCTGTCCTTTATTGTGCCCAACTTTACATGAAATAATCCCTTGTTATCTCTAATTTTCTTGAACAGATCTCTGGTTTTCCTTGCCTATTATTTTGCCTCTATTTCTTGCACTAATCACTGAAGAAGGCTTTTTTATCTCTCCTTGCTATTCTTTGGAACTTTGCATTCAAATGGGTATATCTGTCCTTTTCTCCTTTGCCATTAGCTTCTCTTCTCAGCTATTTGTAAGGCTTCCTCAGATTTTGCCTTTCTGCACTTCTTTTTCTTGGGGATGGTATTGTTCATTGCTTCCTGTACAATGTCACAAACCTCCGACAAAGTCCTTCAGGTACTCTGTCTATCAGATGTAATCCCTTGAATCTATTTGTCACATCCATTGTATAATTGTAAGGGATTTGATTTAGGTCATACCTGAAATGTTTAGTGGTTTTCCCTAGTTTCTTCAATTTAAGTCTGAATTTGGCAATAAGGTGATCATGGTCTGAGCCACAGTTAGCTCCCTGTTTTGCTTTTGCTGACTGTATAGAGCTTCTCCATCTTTGGTTGCAAAGAATATAATCAATCTGATTTCAGTGTTGACCAACTGGTGATGTCCATGTCTAGAGTCTTCTCTTGGGTCATTAGACGAGGGTGTTGTCTATGACTAGTACATTGTCTTGGCAAAACTGTGTTAACCTTTGCCCTGCTTCATTCTGTACTCGAAGGCCAAACATTTTATGGTGACAAATAAAAACCCCAATAATGTAATCTGGATTTAGTTAGTAAAGTTTTCTAAGGNTCATTAGATGAGGGTGTTTGCTATGACTAGTACATTGTCTTGGCAAAACTCTGTTAACCTTTGCCCTGTTTCATTCTGTACTCGAAGGCCAAACATTTTGTGGTGACAAATAAAAACCCCAATAATGTAATCTGGATTTAGTTAGTAAAGTTTTCTAAGGGTTATTTGACATAAGTAAAAACTATTATGTGTAGGCAACTAAATTAACATAAATTTATGTTTATAAAACATTCCTTTCTCACTTATCTAAAATTCCCTTCACAAACACAAAAAAATCCAATAATATTTAAATATATATGTCTATAGCAATATGTTTGCCTGTTTATCTTTTTTTTTAATTTGACAAAGAAGTCAATTTGTCAGAAAAATAAGTTTAGAGTCTCAACAGAGGAAGGGATTATTGTGACTTTTTTTCCTTCATTCTGCCTCAACCATCCACTTCCAACCCTAATCACTATCACATCAAGTTTATGTAAATATAACTAATGCTAAAAAAGTAATCTATGGAGAGACTGGTAAGCTGAATGGTAGATGAATTTTCTTTATTACTACCAGAACATCATGTAATTATATAAAGTAGCAAACCTGATACTGTAATATGGTCCCAGAATTTACTTTTAACATTTGAGGAGAATTCAAAGAGAGGATGTGGAAAAGCCTCTAAGCATCAAATTAAAATAAATAAATAAATAAAATGCCTCATTTAGGTAACATAATTATGAAATTAACTAATCAGAAATAAGCTTCTGAATATGGATACTGATATTTTCAAGGCAACAATATCTTTTTGGCTGCTTCTATTCACTGTTGAATATTTCTCTGTTTGAATTCTAATTTTCTATTTTATTATTTTTACTCTCTATATGTCTCTGTCTCAGTCTTTCTCATATAAATGACATGTAATAACATTTAGATATGAAATACTGCATTTAAAGAATATTTAGTTATATACAAATATAAATAAGAAGACTAGAATGGAACCTGTAGAGCAAGGGTCCATGGAATACCTTTCTTACGTGGATCTAAACATTGTACTGGGCCCAGAATACAAATGCTAAATAGATCATTAGCTAAAAGAAAAAAATACAACAAAACAACATAAAATTTAAGAAACTCCTTAATAGTGTGATTAAGTAAGAACTACATGATAATAGGAGAGGATAAAATGGTGGGTATGAGAATGTAGAGTCTATCTTAAACGGGGTAGTCAGGTAAGGCTGCTATGACAAAGAAACAGTTGAGAGACATGTAAGAAGTTAACTAAGTAAGAGATGGGGAACAAAGAAAAGGGTAACTTCTCCAGGCAGAGAAAATAGTTTATGGAAATGGAAAAAGTAGACTATAGAAAAGATAAAAACAAAAACAAAAAAACTGTCTATGGAAATGACTGGAGAAGAAGAAATGAGCTTCCTATCTGAAGGAACTAATTTGATGTTAAGCATATTTGCTGTGATATATAAAAGGGTTCTCTGATCAAAAACAAGTGGAGTCAAAGAGATTCTTGAAATAAAATTCCATTAATAAATCAAGACAGAAAGCTTGTAACTCCAAGTTAGTATGACAGACCTAGTGCCATGTGAGAAGGTTGGTTGTGACCATTTATGTGACTAGAAAAGCAAATGAATCCTAATATGCAAGCACTCTGGTTATACTTTCAGAAAAGTATTATTGTGGATTGTAAATAATGTTGGATCTCTAAGTAGTTATTTGACAGCAACATTGCATGGCTGGCTGGAACCTAAAACATTCATAATGTCTGCTATAATGTGCAGGACAAATTTCAAAAGAGTATGAAAGTGCAGTGGTTGAATTTTATATGTCTATTGGGCCAGATTAGATGCCCAGTTGTTCAGTTAGNGCAACATCGCATGGCTGGGTGGAACCTAAAACATTCATAATGTCTGCTATAATGTGCAGGACAAATTTCAAAAGAGTATGAAAGTGCAGTGGTTAAATTTTAGATGTCTATTGGGCCAGATTAGATTCCCAGTTGTTTAGTTAGGTGTTGGTAGGAGGGTATTGTGTAGATGAGATTTTGGAAGCATACAAGAGAATCTAAATTGACTTGAAAAGATTTTTCTGGACTTGCGAACCCTGTTAATGAAGGCCAAAAGGAAATGAGGAACATTTCATGCAATTACATTGGAATCTATCTAGATTGCACTTTGAATTCATGTTTTAAGTACACATAATTTAATGACATTAAGCACTGATTACCTGGAAAATTATTGGTACACTGAGTTATACAAATCTTTGAAATGCTGATGCATTTCACTTATGATATAAAAAAATTCATAGTTGTTAATGTCATCATTAATTTCATCAGAAAAAATATTCAAATATCAGGAAGATGTCAAACTAACAGTGGTAGATATACCTTTTCCAAAATTCAAATATTTGCTTGAAAGTGAATTTCATTATTGACATCTAGTTTCCTCAATGGTTTTCTTTAAAACCATATATTCATTCTTTTTAATAAGTTCAAATGACTGGTTAATCAGAATTTGTGTGTCAGAAACTGTTGCAAGAAAAAAATAATGTTCTGTAATAAACATGGCTAGTTCAGCTCATCAATATAAGAACTGAATAATGGCTTTGCATAGTGGAAACAAATGTGGAATATAGAAAAGATATTGGACTATGTCACACTTCATTACACAATTTTTTTTTTTAAAGGGCATGTGCCTAAAGACCAAGATTTAACAAAATCAATGTTGTTTTCACTGTTTTATCAAGATGTTCATAAGTGAAGCTGGCATTTCGCTTACTGCAAAGGTATGGCAGTGAAGAGTACCAATACTATCAGTACAAATTTTGCCCCGACTCAATTTATGCTAAGATGCCAAAAGTTTAGCCCAAGATTGCTTTTGTATTGTCATACAAATGTCAACACAATGAAATGAGCAAATAATGTATTTTGACTTTATGAATGCCCTGAGTCTCAGGGATTCTCAGTGGCCTGAGGACCACGCTTTGTGAACTGCCATTTTATACCATTGATGCAGAGTCATGGCCCTTCTCTATACCTTACTAGTTTTATGTCAACTCATGTTGTCAAGAGTAAAGTTCAAGGATGATTAGCTGATGCAGCAGAATCCTACAAAGATAAAAATCCTAAATCAGGTAATTGATATTAAGAGGACAGACATCAAGGGGATATGTTGTGCTATTTACCCTCTAGACATCTATCAACGCAGCTTAGCTCAGTGAAACTAAGAAGTAGAAGACATCAGGAAATGTTGAGTGTCTTATTCCAGTTTACTTATGCTATTGGGCTTACCAGAGGAAAAATTACATGCCCCATATGCAATAATCTCTTAGCTAGTTTTTGCATAATTTTATAAAATCAAAATCCTTTCCTCTCTTGCTTTCCATAAATTCCATAAGTTCTATCCATGGAGGTTTTTTCTGCACTTTCATAGTATACCCATCACAAGTATATACATTAATTTCTGGCTGCTCTTTTTTCCATTATCATATCTTTAAAATATTAAATGACTAGATGTTTCATCTCTCTTATATATTGTTGACAACAATTTGTATTAAGGTAATCTATTTTCCAATGTCCTTTTGAAATGTTGTAATTTTTAATATTTATCTATTAAGCACATTAAACCAAGACAAACATTTATATTTTATTTTATTCCCCATAAAATAGTAATTTATTTTTCTAGAGTCACTTTTACCTAGGCCATGCCACAGGCAGATAGACCTTTAAATTCCTCGACCTAAATTTTTTCTTAACAATTCAACCCAGACCTTGTCATTTTCTGTGGATATTTCAATAATATTTAGCAAGCCAAATACACTATGTGCCAGACACAGCAAATTAGAACTAAATGTGTCCTTGAGGAATTAAAGCACAGTACATACAGAAAAACAGAAATGTATAAGGCATATTCCATTAAATATTATAATGTTTGCAATGTTTAATAATGGGAAAATTAGTTAATATTTGAAAACAATAAATTCTTAATTTAATGCTTCTGCATGACTATATTATTAATATTGAGAGATACTTTTGGTATATATTTTAGATAAGGCTTATCTTATCAAAACAAGATGTCAGAAGAGGGAACCTACTTTAGCCCACATGTATGAGACAGGAGTTACTTCATAATGGTAAGAAAATAAGCATTTCTATAAAAAGCAATTAAATCTAAGATTATAAAGTTTCTGGTTATTAAAATAAATTGCATATGTTGAGAATCAAGAAACATAAGAGAATGATGACTTTACAAATAGATCTAACAATATACTGCTTAAAGGATAGTATTATGTAGTGTGTAACACTGAGCTGGGCTCCAGAACTTGCAATGCCCAATTTAGAAAGGTGGTTCTTTGAAAGAAAAATTAAAGATCTTATACCAGATGGAAAAACAAATACTTATACTAAAAGTAACAAGATGTTATTTACCATACTATTTACTTGTCTATTTATTATTATTATTTTTTAATAGACTGACTATGATAAAGGGACAGTGATTCCCAGGTGGTGTTTATGGCTTTGGGATTTGACTAGGAGAAAACATTTAGTCCAAAGGACTCTCAAGATTCTTTTTAAAATGTGTTGATCAGATATAGTTTCACATTAAAAGAGTAAATCAGATATAGCTTCACATTAAAAAGTGGTATTGAAGTAGAGACCAATGTGCATATTTGGAGAATATAATTCTAGTCAAAGAGAATATTCTGTACAGAAGGTCTGAGGTAGAAATAAACTTATCTACTGTAAGTACAATAAAGAAGTCAGTGTTACAAAGAAAGAGTAAACAAAGAGAGTGATAGGAGACGAAGATTCATCTGTATCCCACGTGTGGGATTCTGTATCCTCTCCGGCTACTGAAAGAACTTGGAACTTTTTCATAAGGTGAAAAACTGGTGAAAGTTTTCATTATAGGTGATATCTTTTTCTAATCACAAAAATGCTGTACAGAATAATGGCAACTGTAACAGGATCAAAGACAGAAGGAAGAACCCAGTTAGTAAGCTATTGCAGTTCGGTTCAGGCAGTCAGCCATGTCTGACTCTTTGTGACCCCATGGACTGCAGCACACCAAGCTTCCTTGTCCATCAACCAACTCCTGGAGCCTGCTCAAACTCATGTCCATCGAGTCTGTGATGCCTTCCAACCATCTCATTCTCTATCATCCTCTTCTCCTGCCTTCAATCTTTCCCAGCCTCAGGGTCTTTTCCAACAAGTCAGTTTTTTGCATCAGGTTGCCCAAGTATTGGAGTTTCAACTTCAGCATCAATCCTTCCAATGAATATTCAGAAGTGATTTCCTTTAGGATTAACTAGTTTGATCTCTTTGCAATCCAATGGACTCTTAAGAGTCTTCTCCAACACTATGGTTCAAAAGCATCAATTCTTCAGCACTCAGCACTCTTTATAGTTCAACTCTCACATCTGTACATGACTACTGGAAAAAATCATAGCTTTGACTAGACGCACCCTTGTTGGCAAAGCAATGTCTCTGCTTTTTTTTTTTTTTTTTTTTAATAGGCTGTCTAAGTTGGTCATAGCTTTTCTTCCAAGGATCAAGTGTCTTTTAATTTCATGGCTGCAGTGACTTTGGACCCCCAAGAAAATAAAGTCTATCACTGTTTCTCCACCTGTTTGCCATGGTCTTAGTTTTTTGAATGCTAAGTGTTAAGCCAGCTTTTTCCCTCTCCTCTTTGCCATAACAGTGGTATCATCTGTGTATCTGAGGTTACTGTTATTTCTCCCAGCAATCTTGATTTCAGCTTGTGCTTCATCCAGCCCAGTGTTTATGATGTACTATGCATATAAGTTAAATAAGCAGGGTGACACTATATAGCCTTGACATAATCAAGGCCATTAAGGGGAAATATTATGGATATATTTTGAAGGTAAAACTAGAATTTGCTGACAAATTAGATGCAGAAAATGAGAGAAAGAGATGGGTTAAAATGACTCCAAGGTTTTGTCTGAGCAACTGGAAGCAAAGCACTGCCATTAATTGTAAAGAATGTATATTTGCCAATAATGATGAGGAATTAAAACTAATTGAGAAGACAACTGCATGCCAAGATGTGGAAGGTCAGACTTTGGATTCTAATCATAGGAAAGTAGTCGATATGAGACCCATACTCCTAAAGCAAACTATATAAAAATGAACAAAATATGTGAACCTGTTTTCAAGCATTGGACAATAGGTATCACAGAGCTGTGATCCATAATAAAATAATAAGCAAGGTGAAGTCACTCAGTCATGTCCGACTCTCTGCAACCCCGTGGACTGTAACCTACTAGACTTTTCAGTCCATGGGATCCTCCAGGCAAGAATACTGGAGTGTATTGCCATTTCCTTCTCCAGTGGATCTTCCTGTCCCAGGGATCGAACTCCTATGAACCCTAAAGTTCAACCAATCATTCTGCCTGTGAGTATGTTCTGTATGCCTAAAGAAATTACAGGCTTGCTGAGCTAAGAAGGCAAAATCTGTTGAAGTGGTTAAAATTTGTGGTACAAATTACTAAAGAGTAGAGAGGTGCACAGGAGGGAGACACAGAACTATGCAAATATTCCCTGGGTTTATTTGTCTGAGGGCTGAGTTGTGAATATATAGGGCAAGGTCCCGATGAGATCTAGAGAGAGCAGCTGCTAGGAAGCTGAGATCAGAACAAAGACTCCAGAGGTCATGACATATGGAAAGATAATAGAATTCTTAACTTTCCAATGAGAATTAAACTGGCTAGAAAGTTCACCTCTCACTTGAGATCCCAAAAATCCATACCAACCTGAAGTTAGGACAAAGTCCTTGACTGAAGACAAAGCACAGAATTAGAAGAAGAAAAAAAAAAGAATGGAAACAAATAGGCATGCTGAAGCAGAGAAGAAAACCAAATCTGATTTGATCAAGAAGCTTGACAAAAAAAATAATTCTAGAGGAAAAACTACACAATCCAGTCATCCTATAATGTATAATTCTCAATGTCAAGCATAAAATATTTTATATGAAAAGAAGCTGAAAAATATGACCCATTTATAAACTAATAACAAGTCACTAAAAATGAAATTTGAAATGACCGCATGTAAGGACAAGTAAGGACTTTTTGACAGTTATTATAATATGGCTAATTACTTGAATAAAAAATAGACATAATAAATAAACACATGAAGACCCAAAAGATAAAGATAAATAAATAAAATAAGATTTAATTTGGTGAGAAGAAAGGAACATCTCTGACTCTTTATGACCCCATAGATTGCCACCTGCCTCTCTCCTCTGTCCATAGGATTTCCATGGAAGAACACTGGAGTGGGTTGCCATTTACTACTCCAGGGGATCTTCCCAACCCAGGGTTCCAACCCACATCTTTTTCATCTCCTGCATTGGTAGGCAGATTCTTTACACTGCACCACCTGGGGTTCCCATCTAGATATATAGCAACCCACTCCAGTACTCTTGCCTGGAGAATCCTGTGGACAGAACACAATGGAGTGCAATGGTTTATAGGGTCACAAAGAGTCA
This sequence comes from Raphicerus campestris, assembly GCA_006410735.1. Classification (NCBI taxonomy): domain Eukaryota; kingdom Metazoa; phylum Chordata; class Mammalia; order Artiodactyla; family Bovidae; genus Raphicerus; species Raphicerus campestris. The sequence goes on from SJYW01004191.1 coordinate 398,114, forward strand.
GACAAACTGAAGCAACTTAGCAGCCACATTTCAGTTCAGTTCAGTTCAGTTGCTCAGTCATGTCCAACTCTTTGCAACCCCATGAATCACAGCACACCAGACCTCGCTGTCCATCACTAACTCCCGGAGTTCACTCAAACTCCTGTCCATCCAGTCGGTGATGCCATCCAGCCATCTCATCCTCTGTCTTCCCCTTCTCCTCCTGCCCCCAATCCTTCCCAGCATCAGAGTCTTTTCCAATGAGTCAACTCTTCGCATGAGGTGGCCAAAGTACTGGAGTTTCAGTTTTAGCATCAGTCTTTGCAAAGAACACCCGGGACTGATCTCCTTTAGGATGTACTGGTTGGATCTCCTTGAAGTCTAAGGGACGCTCAAGAGTCTTTTCCAACACCACAGTTCAAAAGCATCACTTCTTTGGCATTCAACTTTCTTCGCAGTCCATCTCTCACATCCATACATGACCACTAGAAAAATCATAGCTATTTTTGGCGGATGGACCATTTTTGGCAAAGTAATATCTCTGCTTTTGAATATGCTATCTAGGTTGGTCATAACTTTCCTTCCAAGGAGTAGGTGTCTTTTAATTTCATGGCTGCGATCATCATCTGCCGTGGTTTTGGAGCCCAGAAAAATAAAGTCTGACACTATTTCCACTGTTTCCCCATCTATTTCCAATGAAGTGATGGGATCAGATGCCATGACCTTCGTTTTCTGAATGTTGAGCTTTAAGTCAACTTTTTCACTCCTCTTTCACTTTCATCAACAGGATCTTTAATTCCTCTTTGTTTTCTGCCATAAGGGTGTTGTCATCTGCATATCTGAGGTTCTTGATATTTCTCCTGTCAATCTTGATTCCAGCTTGTGTTTCTTCCAGCCCAGCGTTTCTCATGATGCACTCTGCATATAAGTTAAATAAGCAGGGTGACAATACACAGCCTTGACGTTGTCCTTTTCCTATATGGAATCTGTGTTTTGTTCCATGTCCAGTTCTAACTGTATGCTTCCTGCATACAGATTTTTCAAGAGGCAGGTCAGGTGGTCTGGTATTCCCAACTCTTGAAGAATTTTCCACAGTTTATTGTGGCTTTGGCATAGTCAATAAAGAAGAAATAGATGTTTTTCTGGAACTCTCTTGCTTTTCCGATGATCCAGCAGATGTTGGCAATTTGATCTCTGGTTCCTCTGCCTTTTCTAAAAACCAGCTTGAACATTTGGAAGTTCATGGTTCACATACTGCTGAAGCCTGGCTTGGAGAATTTTGAGCATTACTTTACTAGCATGAGAGAAGAGTGCAATTGTGTGGTAGTTTGAGCATTCTTTGGCATTGCCTTTCTTTGGGATTGGAATGAAAACGGACGTTTTCCAGTCCTGTGGCCACTGCTGAGTTTTCCAAATTTGCTGGCATATTGATTGCAACACTTTCACAGCATCATCTTTCAGGATAGCTCAATTGGAATTCCATCACCTCCACTAGCTTTGTTCTTAGTGATGCTTTCTAGGGCCCACTTGACTTCACTTTCCAGGACGTCTGGCTTTAGGTGAGTGATCACACCATCATGTTTATCCAGGTTGTGAAGATCTGTTTTGTACAGTTCTTCTGTGTATTCTTGCCATCTCTTCTTAATACCTTCTGCTTCTGTTAGGTCCATACCATTTCTGTCCTTTATCGAGCCCATCTTTGCATGAAATATTCCCTTGGTATATCTAATTTTCTTGAAGAGATCTCTAGTCTTTCCCATTCTTTTGTTATCCTCTATTTTTTGCATTGATCGCAGAGGAAGGCTTCCTCATCTCTCCTTGCTATTCTTTGGAACTCAGAATTCAGAGGCTTATATCTTTCCTTTTCTCCTTGGCTTTTTGCTTCTCTTTCTTTTCACAGCTATTTGTAAGGCCTCTGCAGGCAGCCATTTTGCTTTTTTGCATTTCTTTTCCATGGGGATGGTCTTGATTCCTCTCTCCTGTACAATGTCACAAACCTCCATCTTTAGTTCATCAGGCATTCTGTCTATCAGATCTAGTCCCTTAAATCTATTTCTCACTTCCACTGCATAATCAGAAAGGATTTGACTTAAGTCATACCTGAATGATTTAGTGGTGTTCCCTACTTTCTTCAAGTCTGAATTTGCCAATAAGGAGTTCATGATCTGAGCCACAGTCAACTCATGGTCTTGTTTTTGCTGACAGTATAGAGCTTCTCCATCTCTGGCTGCAAATAATATAATCAATCTGATTGCAGTGTTGACCATCTAGTGATGTGTAGAGTCTTCTCTTGTGTTGTTGGAAGAGGGTGTTTGCTATGAGCAGTGCATTCTCTCGGCAAAACTCTATTAGTTTTTGCCCTGCTTCATTCCGTATTCCAAGGCCAGATTTGCCTGTTACTCCAGGTGTTTCTTGACTTCCTACTTTTGCATTCCAGACCCCTACAGTGAAAAGGACATCTTTTTTTGGTGTTAGCTCTAAAAGGTCTTGTAGATCTTCATAGAACTGTTCAACTTCAGCTTCTTCAGCGTTACTGGTTGGGGCATAGGCTTGGATTACTGTGATATTGAATGGTTTTCCTTGGAAACGAACAGAGATCATTCTGTCGTTTTTGAGATTGCATCCAAGTACTGCATTTCGGACTCTTTTGTTGACCATGATGGCTACTCCATTTCTTCTAAGGGATTCCTGCCCACAGTAGTAGATACAATAGTCATCTGAGTTAAATTCACCCATTCCAGTCCATGTTAATTCACTGATTCCTAGAATGTCAACTTATATAGATAAAACAGCCACATGTAGATATAGATGAAACAAAAAAACAGTGAGAGTTTTAATGAAATCATGCTATTGTTTTTAGTATTTTAAATTTGATATGTTGGTTTAATATTAAATATGGATACAATGGTATATTTAAGGATGTACATTATAATCTCTAAAAGGAATAATCAGTTCAGTTCAGTTCAGTCGCACAGTTGTGTCTGAGTCTTTGTAGCCTCATGGACTGCAGCACATCACACTTTCCTGTCCATCACCAATTCCCGGAGCTTACTCAAACTCATGATATAATGATATAAACATTATAATAACTGCAAATGTACTACCTACTCTAATAAAATGGTAGGTAATTGAACCTATAGGTGTAACCCACTTAAGAGAAAAATAGGAGATAAGAATGATGTTGAAAAAGGGACTGAGAAAAGAGGAATAGCAAGATAGTAGTAGTGAGGGCCAGGAAGGCATATTAAGTATACATTTCCAAGAAAAAGCTTGTTATCAACTGTCAAATGCTTCAGATCAGTCAATCAGATAAAGACTGAGATATTACCAGTAGGTTTATTTAACTGAAGGGTTACTGGTAACTTTAACAAGAGCTATCTGGGTGGAATGATGTGAATGGAAGTCTGATTGTAATTGTCCCAAGAGACAATCACGGAAGAGGAACTGGGAAAATGAGTATGGGTCACATTTTAAAGCATTTTGCTCTAGAGAAATATGGAGGAAGAACACTTGACTTCCATAAAATAAAATTTTAAAGTAACAGAAATTAGCTGGAAGAAGTTGATAAAAATAATTCCATAGCTCTGTCTCAAGCTCAGATTTCTGTTTAAAATGAGAGACATATCACAGTGCTTAAGTGTACATCAGTGGTTGAAGGAGATATACTGAGAATAAAATTCCCATTTTCTCTTCATTCTTATATTTTGATGTCTATTTTTGTCACTGCTAAATTTTTTTCTGTTTTTCATTCTTTTTTCTCACTTTTTTTTTTTTTACTATTTTTTCTTCCCTTTACAAAGATAATTTTCATTATAATTGCATCTGTACTACAAACTTTATTTTATACTTTTTTGTTCAGAATGTTAAACTGAATTCAATGAAAGTCCTCAAAGCAAATTTTTAATTAACAAATAAGAATAATAATATGTACAACAAATATTTTTGAATAGAAACATTTCAAAATTTAAGTCAAACAAATTTACTAAAAGTAACAAAATATATCAAAAGCTCATGGTCTATTCTGCCAAAATTACAGTCTAAATATACACATGAATATATATATATGCACATTATTTTTTAATTATTTAAAATTGGGTGTTATTTAAATGCAAATTTTGGAGAAAAATAACATCATGGTTACTCTAAAGTACCACTGATCATTTTTACATGATATAATTTGCTATTTATGTATCTTTGGTTCCATTTCTCTAAAAACTACTTATGCTCAAACACAAACTTGATGTGTTCTATATGCCATCCCAGCTGCTCCTGCCAATATGAGGCTTGTGGCCTCAGAGGTAAGAAGGAGCAGGTCAATGTGGGTGTCAATGTTTTTTAATTAGCTAAGCTGTTCAACTGAACTTACCTCCCTAGGATTCAGCTATTTACACCCATACAAATTGGGTAAGAGGAGCTTTTCTGAATTTATTCACTGCCTGAATTAAAGTAAAAAATAAAGCCTTTTGGACATTTTTTTAAAAATCTAAAGACTTTGCCCTCTACTTCTACTTGTTGGCCCCCTAATCTCATGAGTCTAATTTAAAGATTAAAAATATTGTCTAGTGCATGTGCTTCTCTCACACGACTGCCTTTTGCTTGAAAGTTCTATAGCACAGGTTATTTATCACACAATTGATGGGATTTGATTCCCTTTGCTCTTCTTTTGCTAAGGATTTCAAACAGAACAGCTAAACAGTTTTTCTGCTGACAAAAGTTTATTTTTAACCCAGCTAATTTCTTAAAGGAAATGACTTCTTGGGAAAGTTTATATTCTAAAGCTTATTTGGGCCTACACTCCAAAACAAAGCAATAATGTTTAAATAGACAAAATGTGCAGTTTCCCTATAATAACATTTAACTAGACTGCTTTGCAATGTATTCCTCTATCACTGATGAATTTCTTATCTATAAAACGTCTCCCACTGTGAAAAATTTGCTAGAGAACACCCAATAATCATGTGAATGATTGCCATCTAATAAAACAGTTGGTTTTCTCCTAGCTGTGAAAATGATTGGGAAAGTTCACTGAGTTAGGTGCTTTACTTATAAGACATAAACTGAGATCTGCATTTGAGTTCATCTATAACTCTGGCTTGCATATTTCTAACTACAAATACAAGATGAAGGCATCAGGTGGTTTGGATGTAACACAGGAAAATACCACTGTATGACTAATCATGAAAAGTGAGAGAAATATTATCATAATTGACACGGAATCATTAGTGGTCTGGTTGAGTGGACATTTTGCACAGCAGTAATAGTGAAATGTCTACAACTTTTATCTTCTGTATGGCAACATTTTCCCATGAGGCTGCGTTTTTTCTAATCATTTGAAAAGTGTTACATTTGTTTTCTTGATTATTTTTACTTATGTATGAAGGTTATAGCATCCATTCAAAATTGAATTACAGTTGTTTGAATCAGCCATTTGCAATATTTTCCAATAGTGGATGAAGGAGTAATTGCTTTTCAGATTTTAAAATCCAAAGAATTCCTCCTAATATGCCACAAAGACAGACTACTATCTTCATACAAGTAGCACTTTATATTTCCTTGTATCTGTCTATCTAAGCCAAATCAGGCCCAGGAGGAATTTCTTCTACAATTCTGTCTCCACTGCTTTATCACCAGTTAGGTTATGTCTCTGCATTCTAGGGTCAGTAGTTTTGTTAATACTGTCTTAAATTGACCATTTACATTGATGGTGAATTTTATTTAATATTGATTATTATCTGAAATATGTATATATATATATATATATATATATATATATATATATTTTTTTTTTTTTTTTTTTT
>SJYW01004191.1:404144-442044 GCA_006410735.1 Raphicerus campestris
TAAAAATTCCTAGCAAGAGAAAATGATTCTCCTATGGCTCTGCTATATTTACGCAGCAAGTCAGGGCATTTTTGAAACTGAAACTTATGAAGACATAAAATGATGAGTAAAATATGATTGACTTATAAAACTGGCTTGTAAATCTATTACAGGAAAATAACATTTTTATGTAACCTGTCAATATTAGAATAATTGCACAGATATGGACAATAGCATTGTATTGGGGTTATAGTATGCATTTCCAGTATTTTCTTAATAATAAAATGATCTGCTTTGTGGAAACTCTGTTTTTCTGTTTCCACTGATCAGAATTATGGTGATATTCTATGCTAATATTATTTTCTAGCTCCAGGGGTTTTATTTGTAGTGAAGATTTTTAAAGTTAATTTTATTGCTCTGCCAAAATATTTCCACCTATATTTATTTATTTTACTGGATATAGTTTCATTTTCCAAAATGGAATGACCCACAATTTAGAGTTGGCAAATATGGAATTTGAATTTCATGTCTTTCACTTTATGCTTAAGTCACTTTACAAAAGACACTCAGTTATTTGCAGCTTCATGAGAAAAATATGGAATTCTTAGAGCTATTTGTTGTTCAGTCACCAAGTTGTATCTGACTCTTTGTGATCTATGGATTGCAGTGTGCCAGGCTTCCCTGTTCTTCACTCCCTTTTGGAGTTTACTCAAACTCATGTTCATTGAGTCAGTGATGCCATCCAGCCATCTCATCCTGCATCACCCCTTCTCTTCCCTCAGTCTTTCCCAGCATCAGGGGATTTTCCAGTGAGTCAGCTCTTCATGTCAGATGGCAGAAGTTTTGGAGCTTCAGCTTCAGCATCAGTCCTTCCAATGAATATTCAGGGTTGATTTCTTTTAGGACTGACTGGTTTAATCTTCCTGCTGTCCAACAGACTCACAAGAGGTAGAATTTTTATATAGCCAAAACCCATCATGGGATTTAGTGTCAATTTTTGGAATATCAGGTATTTTTAATTGCTATTTTTATCATTAGTATAAATTATTGTTTCAATCATAACCTTAAGCAAAATGCCAATATACAAAACAGATAAAACAGGCTGTAAAGGCTGATGTGATAGCCAAGAGTTATGTTGCCCAATTTTGCTCAACCTATAGCATTCTGAGGAAGCTCTACAGAGTCCTAGAAATCCTTGAATAGCTTCTGTAATTTATCAGTAGTTTCAATGGAAGAGGAATTTAAGAAACTTTGTAAAAAGTTGGAGTAGTTTAAAATGCATTAAACTTGTACAGAAGTATTTCACTGTTTCTTAGAAAAGACCTTGAGAATAAATAAATAGAATATTTCAACTGTTCTGAAGGGGTCTACATTTTATATAAATTTACACATCTTAGTATAATATGTAAAGTTTTCAGAATATTGTTTGAAATGTATATTTGCAAGGATATCATAATCAGATGAAACAACTGTCTAGTGATTTAATTATCTCACAAAAAATTCATAAAAATAAGCCTCCAAAATTAAACACATGCTAAGAAAAGAAACTGAAATATTTTAAGGACATTTTGAAGGTATTTGCTATAGTTGTTATAGTCAGATCAGAGAAGCAAACTATCTTCCTAAATATTAGTATGATGATTTTCTACTTGTTATCTTAATAAACTTCCTCTTCTTGGGGAAGAGTATATCAAATATTGCTTTTATTTAAAAAATATACATTGTATATTTCTGAGCAATCTTTGCTCAATGGGCATTTACATTCATATAAACATATTGAGCAGAATTAAAATTTCCCTCATAAATATAATCAAAGCAAAGGAATAAGTCTAATATACTGTAACTATGAAAGCATTTCAGATTCCAAAGTAAAATGACCATATTAAATAAAAAATACATCGAGATAGCATGTTTTTGGTTTTCAAGCCATTTTTATAAAATACAAAGTTCTAAGTCAAATGGATGATTTTACTAAAATTCTGGTTTCCAAATTTTTTACTTCCTCTGTCCCTGTGATCTCATCTTTCTTGCTAATTTATTAGCATGGCATGACATGTGACCTCATCATTAGAGTATTAAGCACCAACACTCTGTATTTTAAATTTTGATTTCCTCACCAACATGTCCTTGTCTTTTATCTCACTGCCTCTCACATCTTAAGTTTTAAGAATCTTCAGAAGCTTCCATTGTTTTAGCACCCTTACACTATTACTTTGTTCATGTCCTCACATACAACTTAATGTAGATTAAGTTCTATANTCTGCATTTTAAATTTTGATTTCCTCACCAACATGTCCTTGTCTTTTATCTCATTGTCTCTCACATCTTAAGTTTTAAGAAACTTCAGAAGCTTCCATTGTTTTAGCACCCTTACACTATTACTTTGTTCATGTCCTCACATACAACTTAATGTAGATTAAGTTCTATATTTATTCATTAAATTTATTTGCCTGCACATATATTCAGTTGTGGGGTTTCCCCAGTGACTCAGTAGTAAAGAATCTGCCTATAATGTAGGAGATGTGGGTTAGATTGCTGGGTCAGAAAATTTCTCTGGAGGAAGGCATGGCAATCCACTCCAGGATTCTTGCCTGAAGAATTCCATGGACAGAAGAGCCTGGAAGGCTACAGTCAATCGGTTTGCAAAGAGTCTAACACAACTGAAGCAAATCTCTTCAGATTTAGTTATAGCACAGAGACTTAGTTATCTAACCAGTCTCTCACTTTATCTTATTCACGAGGCTAAACAATAAACCGGGTTAAACCTACTTTTCTTGCTTCCATACTGTATTAATTAATTATGGTTGGAAAATGTATGCTCACACTGTCACACATATGTCTGTACACATATGCAGAGTTCAACTTACTTCAAATTCTTGATGGTAAAATCATATAGTCCTAATATGCTTACAATATTTCCCTAATAAGTTAATCTCCATCTCTCCTAACGTTATATTTTTACCTTTTCTCTTATTAAATAATATTTTCCCCTTTCCTTACTTTAATCTGATTTAATCATGATTCAGATTTCATGTGGAATATAAAAGCGATCAATATAGAAATTTGGAAGCTCTCGCCACAACAAGAATCCACTCTCATACTTGTACCTGTATCTATGCACTGTCACTTTCCCCAGACACAGTGGATGATTTACCCATGCTGCTATCAATGGCCAAACTGTTCTTCTATACTACTTCCATCTCCTCTCATCTGTTAAAGGACATTGCTATCATAATGTTTTTTCTCTCTAGTGAAAAATGTATATGTCCATTTTCCCCTCTCTACTGCGGTTTCTTTCAACATCAGAAGCTGGAGGGAGATATGAGATCAACAGAGATAGCTTATGTAAATTTTGTATTTGAAATATGGCATAAATACAGAAGAGTACACAAATTTTAAGTGTGTAAATTGATGGTTTTTCAAAAAGTGAACACTGTGATATAACCAGTATTGAGCTCAGGAGAAAGAATAGGGTCAGCACCTCAGATGTCCTACTTGTGCCCCCTGCCAGTCTCAGCCACTACTTTGAATCCTCACACTTTTCAACATATTGTGAGAAAAACTAGTTTGGAAGTCTGAGAACAATATCTATTAGATCTGTGAAATAAGACAATTAATTAAATGTTTATGTACATAAATTCCTCTTCTGTAAAATGATAATAAGAAATATTTTTATTTAATTGCTAACTAAACATTTACTTCACAGTAAGTACTGTGTTTAGTGAGGGTGTGGTACTAGAGTTACAAAATAATTATTATAAACTTGAAAAAAAATGAATACGGTAGCTACTTTTTTCTATTTTTATTTGGAAGTTGAATTATTTTCCTTCCTTGAAGAGGACATTTATGAAATAATACTGAAACTTGAAGCTAAGGTATGATGGTAACATTATTAATTTCATATACAAAAAGGAGCTTTAATGTTTATAGTGAGCATTATATTAAAAAGGGGAAAAATACAAGGTTAAAATTTTATAACCATATATTAATACTAGATTACTACATTTTTACTTACCTATTTAATTAATGCTTGTTAGTAGCCACAAAAAGACAGTAGGCTTATAANAGGAGCTTTAATGTTTATAGTGAGCATTATATTAAAAAGGGGAAAAATACAAGGTTAAAATTTTATAACCATATATTAATACTAGATTACTACATTTTTACTTACCTATTTAATTAATGCTTGTTAGTAGCCACAAAAAGACAGTAGGCTTATAACTATGAAAGAGAATAAAATTGACATATATTGGTGGCTATCATTTATTAATGGCACAGTGATAAATACTTTCAAGCAGTTATCTCATATAATTTCTCTCAACAGTCCAATAAGGTTGGCTACCAGTGTATCTATCATAATGGGCATGAATTTTGGAAGAGACATTTCTAGAATCAGGCTCTGTCATTTGAGCAAGCTAAAAAGGTTATTTAAATGTGGGCATGGTTAATTAACATATATATTAACATATATATATATATATATATATACCTCATTAATAAATGCAAGAAAATTACAAGTTCCATTTTGTTCACATGAGGCAATAGATGTAAGGACATTTGCCTACTTACNAATTTGATCTCTGGTTGCTCTGCCTTTTCTAAAACCAGCTTGAACATCAGAAAGTTCACGGTTCACATACTGCTGAAGCTAGGCTTGGAGAATTTTGAGCATTACTTTACTAGCGTGTGAGATGAGTGCTACTGTGCGGTAGTTGCCATTCCCTTCTCTATCATATCTTCCCTCCCCAGGGACTGAACCCATGTCTCCTGCAATTGCAGGCAAATTATTTACCTTCTGAGGAGCCAGGGAAGCCCATTAAATAAAAGTAAACAAAGAAAGGAATCATGCTAAAAATTGTCTAATATTTAAAAGTAGATAGTTTATTATTCAATTCAGATGTTGCATGTGAAATTCTCTCTCTTGGTCAGATAATACATATTTAAAAAAACTATGTACTTGGTTATTTGAAAGGATAGTCACAACCCCTTTAGCTAGGATAATATTTTTTCTCTTACTGACTTCTACAACAGAAAGAATTTGTATTTATATCTACAAATGTACAAATGGATATTAAAATTCTTCTCATGAGATCAGTCATAATTTGCTTGGCATTTTATATCCTCATCTTACTGTTCCCAAAGCAGTTTGATACTTCATTCCATATGTATAGAGTTACACCCACTTCATATTCAAGGACCATATCTAAATTTAGAGTTATTTTTGGGACTTTATCCTGACATTTTAAGATTCAGACAATAAGTTGCTAAACCTATCAAGACATATTATATCCCATTCTTATTAACTAAGCTCCTGCCTCATTCTGAACCTAGTATTTTGTCTTTAAGTTGGAATATTTAGTACCTTTTTCTCTCCCTGGAATTGCATCTCATTTCTAGCTCTATAGTCTCCACCTCATTGGATGTGTCAGTTTGGTTATTGTCGCTTTCTTGTGTATTACAGTAACCAATCGTATACAAAGCTGTTGCCCCCAGTACAGTGTCATGTTGTCAGAATTACTCATATAACCAGGAGTGACAGTTAAAATATTTAACACTGAGGAGTCATTGGCANTTCTTGTCGCTTTCTTGTGTATTACAGTAACCAATCGTATACAAAGCTGTTGCCCCCAGTACAGTGTCATGTTGTCAGAATTACTCATATAACCAGGAGTGACAGTTAAAATATTTAACACTGAGGAGTCATTGGCATGTACTGCTTAGAAAAGTTGCTGCCTGGGGCTTTGGAACAAAATCTTGGAATTTCCTTGCTTAGTATGATATTAACATCGTGGTTGTTCATTTATCAGCAGGAAGGAGGCCCCAGGAGAAAAAATGGGATAACAGAGACATTATGGGTGGAGAGAGGCATTTAAGGACCTAACATGGTAACTACTTAAGGTTTCCTGGTCCAGTCATTCTTCTGTGTATATGCTGCATCCTTGGCTGAATAGAAAGTCACACTATTTGAAAGATCATTCAGGTTTGTAAGGGGAATAAGGGAATTCCTGGACTAAATAACTTGATTTGACAGCATCTACTTTTTCACTCAGTGTCTGACAAATGTTCTTAGCCTACTCTCACATCTCATTGCTAGAATAATGAATTCACAAATCTGATATATTACAAATCTGTTTATAAGTCCCCATGGCCTGCTGCTGCTTATGGAACACAATGCAAATTCATGGTATTGTAATGTAATACTGTAAACAAAGATGCAAAATATGTGTATTTTTTCTCTTCCATATTCCAAAAGTATTTCTGAGTGCCTGTGTTTTTGATATGTTTTGACAAAAAGATTAATAAGAGTCTTTGTCTCACAGTCTGTTGAGTTTGACATGTGATTCAATAATTACAGGGCTATGTGATGAGTGTTGATAGTAATATTTCCCAAGTTCTGTGGGACCAGATTTGGGAGTGACTCACTAAGCTTGGCAAAGCAGGCAGAAACAATGGAGTCAGAAAAGGCTTTTGTAAAGAGATGACATGTGAGTTTAGTCTGGATGAATGAGTAGGAGTTGGGCTTCACTGATTCTTGCAGAAGAGGAGAAAGTAACAGAGCAGGACAGACAGTTTACACAAACACATTAAAACAAGAAAAATCATTCCCTTCATGGGAAAGAATACACAGCTGGGGAAATGTGAATGGGAGATGAGGGAACAGATCATAAATGACAATTACAATATGCTAAGGAGTTTTAAATCTATTTAGTAGGCAATGGGTGCCATCTTCCATAATTATAATCACATCCTTGTAAACATCTTCAAATGCTCCCCATTGCCTTCAAAACTAAGTAGCCTGCTAAGATTTAAATTCAGCGAAGTGTATTCTAAAAATAGTACATATTAACACATTATGATTATTGGTTTATTTGCCTTCTGTATAATTCTATGATTCCTTGAAAAGAAAGGAACATGACATTTTTATATTATAGTCTCTGAAACTATGTCATTGCTCAATATTTTGAGTAAGTAAATGATGTCTTAAAATCATCAACCAAAATAAATGTCAAAATAAGAACTTTATGCCTTGTTTCTCCATTCTGTGGCCTTATGCATTTCACAGGAAATGTAAATATAATTCCATGATGAATTAATCCTGACTTAAATGACAAATGTGACTTAAACATTTAAGGAAATAAAATGACTTCAACGTGTTCACCCTGGTGTTAAGTACTTGACTAGTCTTATTAACTATTTAAAGATTTACTGTAATAAGAGCCCACTTTCAAAATCCAATCTAATCCAATTTAATCCCAAAGGGCACATCTTATGAACACCTGTTTTATACTTGCAATAATTGGTTTCAGTTCTATTTGTCAAGTCCTAGCTCTAGGTCCAGTTTTATGCATCTACATAAAAATCTATAGAGTTTGTGGAAAACTATCTTTTGAGTTGCAAAACTTACCTGTGGGGTGACACAAGAAAAAGATCACAAGACAAATGTAAATAGATTTATTATAATTCTGTTCTAAAGTGAGGTAGAACCACATGGGAAGTAGTTGGGCATTTGTTGGTCATTGGCAGACCATGTCAGTGATAAAGAATTTCAGGTGCAAATACTACCAGTTTTATAAATATATCTCTTAAGAAATATAATTAAGTCATTTTCTTTCCTATTTCAGGCCTTAGTTTCTCTCATAACGCCAGAAGAAAATAAAAAGATTTAAATTTATATTCCACCAAATCCATAGTAGTAGTTTTAAGGCAAAGTGTGTGCCTTTTGTTTCTAATTATTAATTTTTTAACAGAAATACAACCGATATGTAACTTTATATTAGTTTCAGGTGTACAACATAATAATTTGATATTGTCATATGTTGCAAAGTGATCACATAATGTCTAGTTTATATCTATCACTGTACATAATTAATTTTCCCTTATAATGAAATCTTTTAAGATCTATTATTTTAGCAACTTTCAAATATACAATATTGTTAACTATCATCACCATGTAATACATAACATTCCCATGATGTCTTTATTTCATGTACGTTTGGATCCTCCTCAATCCTTTCACCCACCTCCAACCTCCTTCCTCTGTTCTCCATATTCCACAACCACCAATCTGTTCTCCATATTTATGAGCTCGTATTTCTTGATATATCAATTATCAGTCATATGCTCTTGACTTACTTGCGATGATCAGTGATGCTTGCTGTCTTAACCACCCCCCTTTCCCATTTATTAATGCTGCTTTCAGGCTCACTGTTCTCATTTTAACCATCGGTTATCTCATCTTCCTCAGACATACCATTTTTAAAGTTGAGCTATAATTCCCATCTTATAAACTGTATCATCCAGTAATTTTAGTATATTCACAAAGTTGTTTCAGGTTCCAAATCTTTATTTGGTTTCACTCCTATCTTCTAAAGTACTTTTATTTCTTACTTAGGCTTTCAACACACACTACAGAGATAGCCTGAATTAAGAAATAGAAGTTTAACCTCTATATCCAAACATGACCAATCACTGTGTACAGGCTACTGCAGGGAGGGGTCAAAAGTTTGGGTGGCCTTCCTCTTTGGAGGGTCCTTCATTGTACACAGGTCAACATAGAGCCTCCAAAAGAACACCCATAATCTCCTAAACTGTATGGTGAGGACACATCCTGAGCTGAGCTCAGGAGAGTCAATCAGTGATCCTTAATTTTCAGTGCGATAAAGATCCCAGGAGGCATTGTAATATTTCTGTGCTGACTCTTCTTCCTTTAAGTCCAATACAATTTTTGATCTCTCAGCCTCTCTTTTAATTTCACTGATACCCTATCCTAGATTGTTTCAAAAATCATTTTTCCCTCTCAGGGCAGGACTGATAGCAGATGAACTATTAGCTTATGATCCATAACACATGAGGCCTGAGTTGACTTAGATCATCCCCTTTTTTAATCACGTTTCTGATCACTTCCCAATTAGAGCTGGATATTTAACATTGGAAATGCCACTTTCACAGTAGAATCCTGTCCCAGATGCCCACTCAGAGGAGCAGATAAACTATCCTGGGTAGTTACCTCAAATAATTTAAGAATCTCTGCCAGGGTGAAAGTCCAGAGAAGAGAAAAAACACACAGTTCTGATTATTTGTCTCTCTTCTTGCCTTTTCCTCTCTCTATATATATTGTGTCCTCCTACCATAGAAATGATTTACTTATAAACATACACAGGCATCATCTTCTCTATTTTTCAGAAAAATTCACACAGTAATTAATCCAGGTTGGACCATGACATGCTCAGTGTGTATTTAAAAAAAACCACACACACACATTATGCTTTGTCTATTGATAGAATAATCTGACGTTCAAGATTATTTTTTAGCATAAAAAACCATATTTTGATGTTCCAGAAGCTGAATGTTAACTTGGCTTTGATCTCTGATGATTGCTATATGATAAGCCCTATTTTATGACTGTACATCACCATCACAACTACCACCACTATCTCCAAAAGCAGATGCATGCCTTCGTTGAAGAAGAGAAAAAATATATATATTTCAGACAAAAAATAGGGAGATAAATTGATATGGATATGAGGATATGAAACTAAAAACTGTATTATGCATATATAAATGCATGAAACGCTCAAAGAAGCAAAGTTAAACACATTTTCATACATAAAATGTTAAAAATAATAATGTAAAATGTATATTTCTACTGGGAAATGCACTAACATTTTTCTATATTCATTTGATCAGATGTGGACCAATGTTATATGTGACATGTAATATAAAACTCAGTTGAATAATCTTTAAGATTTCTTTCTAGAACACAATGCCGATTACTCTAGTAATCACAGAATATAAACTGCCTTTATTTTCTGAAAAATACCTTCAGTATTCTTGGTCATGTTTATCATCATATTGAATATTTTGATAGAAATGTTTAAAATTGAACTGGTAGTAAAATGGAAACAGCTTAATGTCTAAGATGTAGAATGTTAGATTTCAGTTATATAACTAATGTACATTAACATTTCTTTTTTTGTCATATTTGTTTGACCAAGTATAACTTTGGAAATAATGTGTTCAAAATATTTTAATTTTCTTTCTAAAAATGGCTGTTATCTTGTAAGCCCCATTTGGCTATTTAAAAAAAATAAAAGATAGGAATTTTCTTTGGAAAAGCTAAAATAACAAGAAATGTTGTAATTATGAGCTGATTTTCTTTCATAAAGCAATGAGTGATTTGTAACAGGTAAAAAATGTTAATATGATATTTCAGCATTCTAAAATAAATTAACATCCAAATGTTTTACATGGACACAGAAAGGAAATTATCTTAATAATTATTAAAATTCTATGTAATTATTTACTAAGTCTAGCAGTGATATTTCATATTCCTTATTGGATATTGTGTACTATGAAGAGCCTTAGTGTAATGGATTAAACAAAATATCATTTAAGACAGGTAATTTTGGAGAGTCATGGATTGAATGTCAAACTGTTGATGAACTAGAACTAAAATATTATTATTCATTTGGTATGTTTTATAAAATAAAATCCATATTTAATAAAGTTATTATGTGATTGGTATGTACTTGAAAATTAAATGAAAACTGACTACTTGTGGGCAAGATATTAAGATATTCCATCACCAGTTTCTAATTTAGAAAATGTTTTCAACTAATCTCTAGAGTAAACTTAAAATTCTTTACTCTTACAGAACCACAAATTTTCCTGAAACTACTGATTGGGTGCAGTGAAAGGAGTTTATGAAGCACTTGTATTTTTTTTGGTAGTTTGATAAAGTGTAAAACAGCTTTTGTAATAATTTTGAAATGCCTTTATTTGGTAGCAGAAATAAATTTGTGATAATTTAAAAATTTGGTCAAACAACATTTCATAAAATTTTCATAAGCTTCTTATTCTTCATGCTTAGATGTTGTAAATATGTATTTATCAAAAATAAAATATTTATGATTATGACTTTAGAGTAGTAAACCATTCTCCATATTAAAAAAGTGATTTACACTAGTTTTATAAGTTTGATATCAGCTTAACATTTCTACTAAGAAGTCATTAGAGAAAGGAAGTTACTGTCTCGCTGTTCCTGACTGTCTGACTGTATACACTGTTCCTTGGACCCATTGTAGACAGAGTGCGAGCACGGAAGCTGGAAGAAAACTCAAGGAGGCGTAGGAACTGCAAACGCATTTATTCTCTTGTGTCTGGCACAGCAGCTCTAGTAGCAGACACATTGTATTCTCTTCTCCTATGGTTGACCCAGAGAGCACAGTCAGAATGCGGGCCTCACCACCATAACACAACCATAACGTGCAGAACAAAAGTGGCCTGTTGCCAAATTGGTACATCGCGATGCACATGCTCAGTGCTGTCAGCGCTCTCAGCTATTGTATAGCCATGTATTTGCAAAACTTGGGGTGAGAGTAAGAGGACGTGGGGTGAGAGAGCCTGACACACCATCTTAGCTAATTTGCTCTTTCCCAGCATTCTACCACTTTGGGATCTCTTGCCTTATAATCTACACACAAGCCATCTTCCACAATCTTCCCTTGGTGATTAACACTGACCCTTGGATTTATGTCTTGCAACAGCAGTTGCTACAGACATTTACATCCCCAATGCATAACAAAACCTAATGTCAAGTACCAGTTGGAACTCATGTTGCAGTCTTACCCTCATGGAGCAAGAACAGCCACTCACCACATGTGGAGTGGCCAAGTCCAGCCCATTATCACTCCTTGTGAAATTGCAGGAGAGCCTCCACAGGGGCAGTTCCACCCCCGCAGGTTTTTATTGCTTGTGTGTTAAGTCACTTCAGTCGTGTCTGTCTCTTTGCAATCCTATGGACTGTAGCCTGCCAGGCTCCTTTGTCCATGGTCTCCAGGCAAAAATACTGGAGTGGATTGCCATACCCTTCTCCAGGGAATCTTCTCAACCCAGGGATTGAACATGCATCTCTTATGTCTTCTGCATTGGCTGGTAGATTCTTTATCATTAGTGCCACCTGGGAAACNTGTGTGTTAAGTCACTTCAGTCGTGTCTGTCTCTTTGCAATCCTATGGACTGTAGCCTGCCAGGCTCCTTTGTCCATGGTCTCTAGGCAAAAATACTGGACTGGATTGCCATGCCCTTCTCCAGGGAATCTTCTCAACCCAGGGACTGAACCTGCATCTCTCATGTCTTCTGCATTGGCTGGTAGATTCTTTATCATTAGTGCCACCTGGGAAACCCCCACAAAACCCCTCACAGTTGCCAGGCCCACACCTTTGAGGAGCGAATTTTTGCAGCGTTCACAGCCTACCCACAAGATTCCAAATGCTTTCACGATGTTCTAAATCTACAGCATAGGACACAGACTAAATCTACATCATAGGAGCCAGATTTTACAGCACACTGTTCTAAATCTAGGCCACAGCCTAAATCTTAACCATTTGGCCACTGTAGCCAACAATGTATGCACTAGGACCTGGAAACTGCTACCACCTGCTGTAAACAAGGCTGCATTTGGCACCGGTGTCAACCGTGGCCATTACTCTCTGTGCATTAGCTAGAGACCAGTGACTTTCAAGGTCTACATGGGGTCTCTGGTCCCTGCTTCAGTTCTTCAGGTGCACACCTTAGTCTGAGCCCTATTCAAAGTGGAAAAGTGCTTCTAAAGGAATATCCCTGGGAATCATGTAATCTTCTAGCTGAACTGCCCTTATCTCTTGCTGTGGGTGCCTCACAAACTTGATAAACTGCTGCTCCAATCTCAGTTGCCTCTATAGCTCTAGGAGCAGAGCACTGGGGGGTCTGACTATTTTATTTCTGTCACTCCCACTGCCAGCAAATTAGCCCACGTTTACATTTTCATCACCTGGATGGGGCCTTTCCCAGCCTGGCCCCTTTTGTATCCTCACACTCCTGACACCTTTTGCCTGCTGCTGCTGCTCTATTTCTCCCAGGTTAGCCAGCATTGAGGTCACCTCATAGAATGGGGTACCCCACATAAAGTGCAAGAATAGCATTCAGGGATCGAGGAGTGGTGGATGGGGCATTGTTCAAAATGACATAACATGCCACCCATAAAATGCTTGCCATCTGGGCCTCAGGTATTTGGATTAAATATTGACTGTTTCATGTCCAGTTCTCTCACAACCTGGGCCCACTCAGCATAGGTATGCCATTTACTCACAGTATCCAGGATCTATCCTATATTCGCCCACATGGTGCAGATGAAAGCGTTAATACATTCCATGGGGGTGTATGTTTGGTTAGGTGTGCCCTCCATGAGTTGCCTAGCATTCTGCAAACTTTGTCTCAATGAGGGTTGACTGGGTTATAGATACCAACCATTCTGTTTCATCACTGGAACAAATGATACCATCCACTCCTGTGTTCCAGAGTCTCAAAAGTGCTGTTGCCAAGGGTTCCCTTTGCTTATCCAAGTTGACCAACTCTGCCTGAATATATTGTGAATAATTTGTGAACTCAGTCACATTGGGGGCCCATTAAGGATGCCACCCCTGGGCCTTAGGCTGCTCTTGCTTCCCTTTCTGTTGAANAACATGCCACCCATAAAATGCTTGCCATCTGGGCCTCAGGTATTTGGATTAAATATTGACTGTTTCATGTCCAGTTCTCTCACAACCTGGGCCCACTCAGCATAGGTATGCCATTTACTCACAGTATCCAGGATCTATCCTATATTCGCCCACATGGTGCAGATGAAAGCGTTAATACATTCCATGGGGGTGTATGTTTGGTTAGGTGTGCCCTCCATGAGTTGCCTAGCATTCTGCAAACTTTGTCTCAATGAGGGGTGACTGGGTTATAGATACCAACCATTCTGTTTCATCACTGGAACAAATGATACCATCCACTCCTGTGTTTCAGAGTCTCAAAAGTCCTGTTGCCAAGGGTTCCCTTTGCTTACCCAACTTGACCAACTCTGCCTGAATATATTGTGAATAATTTGTGAACTCACTCACATTGGGGGCCCCTTAAGGATGCCACCCCTGGGCCTTAGGCTGCTCTTGCTTCCCTTTCTGTTGAATAATGGACCTCGCTGCCCAGCGGGGACCCAGTCTCATAACATTCATCATTCTTATTCTCATAATATTGATCATCATCATCACTTACTGCCTTGCCATCAGAGATGCTGGTTCTTCAAGGCCACAGAGTTCTTGCTCTAACACCAGTGTATGCTGCTCTAGTTCTTCCAAGCACCTCTGCACATAGCTCACCTGCACTGCATCGTGGAGGACACGATTTGTATTCAGCTTCAGTGGATTCAGGAAAATTCACCCCAGGATGCCAGCAGCAGTCCATGCCACCTTGTTTGGGAAACAGGAACTTCCCACCTATAACAGCTTTCCATTGCTATCCAGTGACCTGTCCACTGTCTCCCAGTCTTCCATGGGGGCTCACACAGAGAGGACTTGCAGCCACCTGGTACCATATGCTATATGGTGGCCACTGGCTTCCTCCATCCATTGGAGCCTCAGGCTGTTCTGTGCTGTGCTTAGTCGACTAACTCAGTCATGTCTGACACTTTGTGACCCCATAAACTGCAGCCCTCCAGGTTCCTCTATCCGTGGGGATCCTCCAGACAAGAATACTGGAATGGGTTGTCATGACCTCCTCCAGGGGACCTTTCCAACCCAGGGATCAAACCCAGGTCTCCTTCATTGGAGGCAGATTCTTTACTGTCTGAGCCACCAGGAAAGCACTCAGGCTCCTCTACCTGCCAGATATTCNTGCTGTGCTTAGTCGACTAACTCAGTCATGTCTGACACTTTGTGACCCCATAAACTGCAGCCCTCCAGGTTCCTCTATCCATGGGGATCCTCCAGACAAGAATACTGGAATGGGTTATTCATGATCTCCTCCAGGGGACCTTTCCAACCCAGGGATTGAACCCAGGTCTCCCTCATTGCAGGCAGATTCTTTACTGTCTGAGCCACCAGGAAAGCACTCAGGCTCCTCTACCTGCAGGATATCCNATGACCTCCTCCAGGGGACCTTTCCAACCCAGGGATCAAACCCAGGTCTCCTTCATTGGAGGCAGATTCTTTACTGTCTGAGCCACCAGGAAAGCACTCAGGCTCCTCTACCTGCCAGATATTCTGGTGACTATGCCAGCTGTTTCCCTGTTTCTCATTGTGCACACTGTGCCTTGAATCCATGGTAGGCAAGGCATAAGCAGGGTGGTTGGAAGAAGCCTTGAGGAATCATAGGAACTGAAAACAAGTTTATTCACTCCTGACTGGAACAGCAGTCACAGCAGCAGACGTGCTGTAGCCTCTCCTCTCATGGCAGACCCAGCAGACACAGTCATAACACAGCCTCACAAGCACAATCCAGCTTCATCAGCCTTAATGTAGCCTCAAGGGCTTTTTCAGGTAGAGTTTGTACATGCTTCCAGAACAGAAGTAGCCCTGTGGCCAAGTGGGTACATCGTGATGTGTATGTACAGTGCTATAAGCGATCTCAGCTGTTACATAACCATGTATTTACAAAACATGGGGTGAGAGCAAGAGGACGTGGGGTGAGAGAGTCTGACCACACTATCTAGGCTAATTTGCTAGTCCCTTACACTTACAAACAACATTCCTTTCAACCCTAGATCAAGCCAAACTTTAAAAAAATGTCAATAGAAAAAGCACAAAATAAAAAATTATTTAGAAAGAGCTCTAAAGGTTCCAATTAAGAAGTGATTAATTCATGTGAAAATAGCAGTTATTCTACACATCATATTTTAATAAATTATTATATCTAATTATTTTTAAATATTTTTAATTTTTACAATATGATATAATTTTACTATGAAACAAATGTTTGCTACCTCAAATTCATAGATAATAAAACTGTGATCTTTATATTGGCATAAAGATTATAAAAACATCTTGTCACCATTAACGTTTAAAAGTGTGAATCCAGAATTTGTATTTTCTGATGTCAAAATCAGTGTTAATACAGATCTACAGTAATAACATTTTTTTAAATACAGAAAATTTAGACAAGCTACTATATAACACAGATGAGCCAAATCAATTTCACAATATTGTAGGGTTTCATTTAATTTTGTGTGTGTATGTGATTTTTTTCTTGTTTTGAATGGCATCCTGGCAACTCTCAATAAACATGCAAGGTGAAGCTTTGGCTAATAGGTGGCGACTTAAGAAATTCTGAAACACAGAAATAAACTGGGACACAAGGGTAGAGTCGCCATCGACTCCTACAGTTCAGAGGCTTAAATAAATTCCCAGTTATATTTCTTAATATTGCCAATAAAATATTTAACTAAACTTACTAAAAATTAATTAAATAACTGTTGGGATTCTCTGGTGTCTCAGATGGTAAAGAATCTGCCTACAGTGCAGGAAACCTGGGTTCAGCCCCTGAGTTGGGAAGATCCCTTGGAAAAGGGAGTGGCTACTCATTCCAATATTCTTGCCTGGAGAATTCTGTGAAATTCTCAGAGGAATTCTCAGAGTCTATGGGATCACAAAGAGTCAGACACAACTGAGTGACTTACACTTCCACTTTTTCACAAACAGTTGTTATGTGGCTTGGAGTTTGGAGGCATAAAATCTATAAAATATTGTTATTGTATGTATTCCTGCCTTGGTGAAATCTATAACTTGTTTCATAAGAGCGTTGTTTTTTTTTTTAATTGAAGGATAATTGCTTTACAGAATTTTGTTGATTTCTGTCAAATCTGAACATGAATTAGCCATCAGTTCAGGTCAGTTCAGTCACTTAGTCGTGTCCGACTCTTTGCAACCCCGTGAATCATAGCATGCCAGGCCTCCCTGTCCATCACCAACTCCCGGAGTTCACTCAAACTCCTGTCCATCTAGTCGGTGATGCCATCCAGCCATCTCATCCTCTGTCATCCCCTTCTTCTCTTGCCCTCAATCCCTCCCAGCATCAGAGTCTTTTTGAATGAGTCAAGTCTTCACATGAGGGGGCCAAAGTATTTGAGTTTCAGCTTCAGCATCAGTNGCATTGATTTTGATATTATAAATGGAAACTTTTTTATCATTTCTCCTACTCAGATATAATTTGTTAATATGATGAAAATTGTTTTTTATGTATTTGCTTTCTACCCGGCAACCTTTCTCTATTTTATTTTTACTTTGTGTAAATTGAAAACAATGAGTTTTTTTTTGTTTTCTTTTCAAGTAAAAAGTCATTTCATTGTTAAATAATATTATTTCTACTTTCCTCTAATTTTTATATTTATTTATGTTTACTTTTAATTATATTGGCTATTACTATCAGGACATTGTTAAATAATAGAATCAATATGGAACTTACTCTTCCTTGGGCCTTTGAAAAAATTTCTTATGTGTGTTTCTGGTAGTTGTGAGTATCAATATATTTTATCTGTTAAATTTGTATACATCTCTTCTTAGTTTTTAAAGATTTATCCTTAAAACACTAAAATTTATTAAATGCATTTTCAGTGAATATAAAAGAGATAATATGATTTGTATCTTTTCATATATTTATAAAATAAATGATATTAAGACATTGGGGCTTATTGAATTGATGCTTTTGAACTGTGGTGTTGGAGAAGGCTTTTGAGTCTCTTGGACTGCAAGGAGATCCAACTAGTCCATCCTAAAGGAAATCAGTCCTGAATATTCGTTGGAAGGACTGATATTGAAGCTGAAACTCCAATACTTTGGCCACCTGATGAGAAGAATTGACTCATTTGAAAAGACCCTGATGCTGGAAAAGATTGAAGGTGGGAGGAGAAAGGGACGACAGAGGATGAGATGACTGGATGGCATCATCGACTCAATGGACATGAGTTTGAGTGAACTCTGGGATTTGGTGATGGACAGGGAGGGCTGGCATTCTGCAGTCCATGGGGGTGCAAAGAGTTGGACATGACTGAACAACTGAACTGAACTGAAAGACGTTCGTAGTATTAAATATTTGCTTACCCGAAATAAATATTATTCAGTCAGATGACTTTTTCTTTTTATACGACAATGCATTTTTATTTGCTGCTTTTCATTTCACATTTGTATATTTATAAGTAATATTTGTCCAATGTTTTCTTTTTTGTGACATTTTTAGAAAGTTTTGGCAAAATCTGTTTATATTCCATTGCCAAAATCCAGACCAATGGCCAACACTAATATTTTTGGGGAAAAGAAAAGTGCTCACAGGAAGCACTGTACTCACACGGCAACAAGGAGCTAGTTAATGAGAAGAGGGATAAAACTAGATGGTAGCAATAATACGATCATCCACAATTATATTATCTTCACAGTGTTTTTTCCTTCCTTCTTTTTGTTCTTCTTTTTTCTTTTCTTTCTCCATTTTTTTCCCTCCCTTCCTTTGTCCTTATCTCCCTGCCTGCCTTCTCCCTTGGTCTTGTACATTCTGTGGATGTAAAAGATNTTTTTTCCTTCCTTCTTTTTGTTCTTCTTTTTTCTTTTCTTTCTCCATTTTTTTCCCTCCCTTCCTTTGTCCTTATCTCCCTGCCTGCCTTCTCCCTTGGTCTTGTACATTCTGTGGATGTAAAAGATGTGTATTCTATGGACAAATGTATAAGTGATATGCATCTACCATTATAGTATTGTACAGAGTAGTTTCACTCTGCAAATAATCTTCCATACTCTGTTTATTCATTTCTCACCCCTGGCAACCACTGATCCTCTTACTGTCATGTAGTTTTATCTTCCAGATGCTATATGGTTGGAATAATATAGTATGTAACCTTTTAATATTGACTTATTTCACTTAGTAATATGCATGTCAGGCTTCCAATGTCATTTCATGCCTTGATAGCTCATTTCTTTTCAGAACTGAGTAATAATGCATTTTCTGAATGAACTACAATCTATCCATTCATTTATGGAAGGCTATCTCAGTTGCTTTCAAGTTTTGGAAACTGGGAATAAAGTTGTTATAAGCACTCATGAACAGGTTTTTGTATGACTATAAGTTTTCAACTTTGGGGAAAATACTAAGGAATATGACTGCTGGATTGTGTGGTAATAGTATGCTTAGTTTGGCAAGAAACTGCTAAACCATCTTTCAAAGTGGTTGTACCATATTATATTCGCAACAATGAATGAGAATTCCTGTTCCTCTACATACTTGCCAGCATTTGATGTTGTCAGTGTTCTGGCTTTTGGCCATTCTGATAGGTAGGTAGTAGTATTTCATTGTTTTAATTTGCATTTTATTCATGACACTGATGTGGTGCACTGTTTCATATGACTATTTGCCATCTGTATATCTTCTTTGGTGGCATGCCTAAGGTTTTGGCCCATTTTCTAATCAAGTAGTTTCTTTTCTTATTGTTGGGTTATAAGATTCTTTATAACAAATGTTTCAAATATTGTATGGGCTTCCTGGGTAGCTCAGATGATAAAGAATCTGCTTGTAATGCAAGAGACCTGAGTTCAGTTTCTGCAAAAAGAAGATTCTCTGGAAAAGGGAATGGCTACCTACTCTAACATTCTTGTCTGGAGAAAACGATGAACAGAGGAACCTGGTGAACACAGTCCATGGAATTACAAAGAGCTGGCCATGACTAAGTGACAAACACTTTCACTTAACACTTTAAATATTATATAGACATATTTAAGAAACGTTTATTAAACATGTTAAATATCCTGAGTTAGAAAATATTAAAATTCTTAACACATGATTCCTACTAACAAAAGAGAAAAGTGTGCTCATTTGCTCAGTCATATCCATCTCTCTGTGACCCCAGGGACTGTAGCTTGCCAGGCTCCTCTATCCACAGGATTTTCTAGGCAAGAATACTGGAGTGGGTTGCCATTTCTTTCTCCAGGGGATCTTCCTGACCTAAAGATCCAACTCATGTCTCCTGTATCTCCTGCATTGGTAGGTGGATTCTTTATCACTGCACAACCTGAGAAACCCTCTCTAGTGAGGAGAAAAAAAATAAACCAAAGATTATGATAAAAATTACTAAAGTTATGTAACGGAGTACACACTTTAGGCATCTAATTTAAAATGTACTCATATTGAAAAAGTTATAATCAAATATTGTCATATTATTTTATGTCAAAATTAACATTATAATTGTATGAATTAGATAAATGAGATTTAGGCCGTTCAAGAAAATAAGGAAATCTTAATATTAGCCATGAGAATTAACTATGGCTAAAGAAAAGAGTGAAATATGAATGTAGAGAAAGATAAATCTTAAACTATTGACAGAGTCCAGATTATAAAAGATATTGTTAGGTTTAGAGCGGTTTTAGAATTTCATTTTGAAAATGATGAGAATTCTTTGTTTGGTTTTTAGGTTTCGGGATGAAATAATGAGAATTGGACTTTTGAGAAGTTTATTTAACCACAGCAGTGCAACAATCAAATAGATATAAATATTCAATTAAAAGTTATTAAAATGGAACCCTAAGAGACCTCAGTTGGAGTGAGCACACCCATTTTTGTTTGGGAGCCTGTGATATTTGGGGAACTGTATTCCCCTTGAGCTATGGTATCCATGACTTCGGGACGAGTGAACAGCTGTGGATATGTTACTCAAGTGAATTAAAGCCTACTTCTCTTTGCACTGAAACTTAAGAGATGTCTGCTTGTACTNATCAGAGTCTTTTCCAATGAGTCAACTCAAACCCATAGTGCTTCATTAATAAAACTGTACAATATATTTCAATATTGGAGTATTGTGTTTAGTCTATCATATTATTTTCTTTTAATTTAGGCTTATCATGGGTATTCTCACTTGCTTCTTCTTCAAGTAAATTTTAGAATACTACTACTGTAGTTTATTAAAAAAAAAAAGGCACTTGTTTTTGTTGAAATCAATCTACTTTTAGAGATTTCTTTGGCGAGAAAGCACCTTTATAGCACTGAGTCTTTTTATCCAAAATATGTTAAGCTTTCTAAATCTTTTACATATTTTATTTTATTGTTGCTGTTGTTACTAATGTTATTTTTAATTTTGTGTCTGATGACATTTCATAATTTCATCCAGGAAGCTTTTATATTTATTGATAAGGTTATCCGTAAGCTCTGCATTGACTTTGATATTATAAATGGAAACTTTTTTTTATCATTTCTCCTACTCAGATATAATTTGTTAATATGATGAAAATTGTTTTTTATGTATTTGCTTTCTACCCGGCAACCTTTCTCTATTTTATTTTTACTTTGTGTAAATTGAAAACAATGAGTTTTTTTTTGTTTTCTTTTCAAGTAAAAAGTCATTTCATTGTTAAATAATATTATTTCTACTTTCCTCTAATTTTTATATTTATTTATGTTTACTTTTAATTATATTGGCTATTACTATCAGGACATTGTTAAATAATAGAATCAATATGGAACTTACTCTTCCTTGGGCCTTTGAAAAAATTTCTTATGTGTGTTTCTGGTAGTTGTGAGTATCAATATATTTTATCTGTTAAATTTGTATACATCTCTTCTTAGTTTTTAAAGATTTATCCTTAAAACACTAAAATTTATTAAATGCATTTTCAGTGAATATAAAAGAGATAATATGATTTGTATCTTTTCATATATTTATAAAATAAATGATATTAAGACATTGGGGCTTATTGAATTGATGCTTTTGAACTGTGGTGTTGGAGAAGGCTTTTGAGTCTCTTGGACTGCAAGGAGATCCAACTAGTCCATCCTAAAGGAAATCAGTCCTGAATATTCGTTGGAAGGACTGATATTGAAGCTGAAACTCCAATACTTTGGCCACCTGATGAGAAGAATTGACTCATTTGAAAAGACCCTGATGCTGGAAAAGATTGAAGGTGGGAGGAGAAAGGGACGACAGAGGATGAGATGACTGGATGGCATCATCGACTCAATGGACATGAGTTTGAGTGAACTCTGGGATTTGGTGATGGACAGGGAGGGCTGGCATTCTGCAGTTCATGGGGGTGCAAAGAGTTGGACATGACTGAACAACTGAACTGAACTGAAAGACGTTCGTAGTATTAAATATTTGCTTACCTGAAATAAATATTATTCAGTCAGATGACTTTTTATACGACAATGCATTTTTATTTGCTGCTTTTCATTTCACATTTGTATATTTATAAGTAATATTTGTCCAAGGTTTTCTTTTTTGTGACATTTTTGGAAAGTTTTGGCGAAATCTGTTTATAGTCCATTGCCAAAATCCAGACCAATGGCCAACACTAATATTTTGGGGGAAAAGAAAAGTGCCCACAGGAAGCACTGTACTCACACGGCAACAAGGAGCTAGTTAATGAGAAAAGGGATAAAACTAGATGGTAGCAATAATACGATCATCCACAATTATATTATCTTCACAGTGTTTTTTCCTTCCTTCTTTTTGTTCTTCTTTTTTCTTTTCTTTCTCCATTTTTTTCCCTCCCTTCCTTTGTCCTTATCTCCCTGCCTGCCTTCTCCCTTGGTCTTGTACATTCTGTGGATGTAAAAGATGTGTATTCTATGGACAAATGTATAAGTGATATGCATCTACCATTATAGTATTGTACAGAGTAGTTTCACTCTGCAAATAATCTTCCATACTCTGTTTATTCATTTCTCACCCCTGGCAACCACTGATCCTCTTACTGTCATGTAGTTTTATCTTCCAGATGCTATATGGTTGGAATAATATAGTATGTAACCTTTTAATATTGACTTATTTCACTTAGTAATATGCATGTCAGGCTTCCAATGTCATTTCATGCCTTGATAGCTCATTTCTTTTCAGAACTGAGTAATAATGCATTTTCTGAATGAACTACAATCTATCCATTCATTTATGGAAGGCTATCTCAGTTGCTTTCAAGTTTTGGAAACTGGGAATAAAGTTGTTATAAGCACTCATGAACAGGTTTTTGTATGACTATAAGTTTTCAACTTTGGGGAAAATACTAAGGAATATGACTGCTGGATTGTGTGGTAATAGTATGCTTAGTTTGGCAAGAAACTGCTAAACCATCTTTCAAAGTGGTTGTACCATATTATATTCGCAACAATGAATGAGAATTCCTGTTCCTCTACATACTTGCCAGCATTTGATGTTGTCAGTGTTCTGGCTTGTGGCCATTCTGATAGGTAGGTAGTAGTATTTCATTGTTTTAATTTGCATTTTATTCATGACACTGATGTGGTGCACTGTTTCATATGACTATTTGCCATCTGTATATCTTCTTTGGTGGCATGCCTAAGGTTTTGGCCCATTTTCTAATCAAGTAGTTTCTTTTCTTATTGTTGGGTTATAAGATTCTTTATAACAAATGTTTCAAATATTGTATGGGCTTCCTGGGTAGCTCAGATGATAAAGAATCTGCTTGTAATGCAAGAGACCTGAGTTCAGTTTCTGCGAAAAGAAGATTCTCTGGAAAAGGGAATGGCTACCTACTCTAACATTCTTGTCTGGAGAAAACGATGAACAGAGGAGCCTGGTGAACACAGTCCATGGAATTACAAAGAGCTGGCCATGACTAAGTGGCAAACACTTTCACTTAACACTTTAAATATTATATAGACATATTTAAGAAACGTTTATTAAACATGTTAAATATCCTGAGTTAGAAAATATTAAAATTCTTAACACATGATTCCTACTAACAAAAGAGAAAAGTGTGCTCATTTGCTCAGTCATATCCATCTCTCTGTGACCCCAGGGACTGTAGCTTGCCAGGCTCCTCTATCCACAGGATTTTCTAGGCAAGAATACTGGAGTGGGTTGCCATTTCTTTCTCCAGGGGATCTTCCTGACCTAAAGATCCAACTCATGTCTCCTGTATCTCCTGCATTGGTAGGTGGATTCTTTATCACTGCACAACCTGAGAAACCCTCTCTAGTGAGGAGAAAAAAAATAAACCAAAGATTATGATAAAAATTACTAAAGTTATGTAACGGAGTACACACTTTAGGCATCTAATTTAAAATGTACTCATATTGAAAAAGTTATAATCAAATATTGTCATATTATTTTATGTCAAAATTAACATTATAATTGTATGAATTAGATAAATGAGATTTAGGCCGTTCAAGAAAATAAGGAAATCTTAATATTAGCCATGAGAATTAACTATGGCTAAAGAAAAGAGTGAAATATGAATGTAGAGAAAGATAAATCTTAAACTATTGACAGAGTCCAGATTATAAAAGATATTGTTAGGTTTAGAGCGGTTTTAGAATTTCATTTTGAAAATGATGAGAATTCTTTGTTTGGTTTTTAGGTTTCGGGATGAAATAATGAGAATTGGACTTTTGAGAAGTTTATTTAACCACAGCAGTGCAACAATCAAATAGATATAAATATTCAATTAAAAGTTATTAAAATGGAACCCTAAGAGACCTCAGTTGGAGTGAGCACACCCATTTTTGTTTGGGAGCCTGTGATATTTGGGGAACTGTATTCCCCTTGAGCTATGGTATCCATGACTTCGGGACGAGTGAACAGCTGTGGATATGTTACTCAAGTGAATTAAAGCCTACTTCTCTTTGCACTGAAACTTAAGAGATGTCTGCTTGTACTGATGACTGTCTTGAATAAAAGCTATCAAGCTTGAGATATTTTACTATTGACCTCTTCACATGCTCTGACGATGTGTACTGAAAAACTAAGAAATCTAATTATCTATGTGAAAAAGGAGTTAAATAGAAATAAAAAGAGATATGGAGTAACTTAGAAACATGGCAAACTAAGTTATCCCACTACCAACCCTGTGATACAAATACAGAGATATTTTGAATATCTTATACTATTTTGTAAATATTTAACATTAATATTTAACTTAAACATAGTTATGTGACTTTTGATTCCACTTTTTCTAAATGTAGGCGCTATTTTAGAATATTTTGTAGGAAATAAATAAAATTTTTTTCTTTAATTATAACAAAATATTGAGACTTTTTCTATAGAACTCAGGTCAATGCAGAGCAAAAAAAAAAAAAAATGCAGTGAATCTAGAATCATCATGTGGAAGTAAGTTATTATTTACCTACAAACAGGGAAATTAAGAAAATGGAGATCTTTTTATTAGTAGAAGGTATTTCCCTAAACAACAACAATAACCAACCAAACAAAAAGCATATTATCATTTTAGCATTGAGTAAGGTCTCCAAAATGAAGGCAGAGAAATCATAATATAAAGTCATGTTCAGCTGCTAGTTAAATCTAAATGAGAAAAATTATTTCCATAGGTTTATGGAAATAGGCAACACAATAAATACTGAGAGGACAGAATAAAAAATGGATTAAGATTTTCAGAGTCAGAAAGAGAAACAGAACTTTAATAGAAGGAAAAACAGTCAGTAGACAGATGATCTGGATAATCTTTACCAATTAGCTAAATTGCCAAAATTTTGTATGATGAATTTTCTTTCTTTTGATTCACTTAAAATCAACTCATTTAACTATATCTAATCAGCTGTATTTTCATTATTAGAACTATCTAAATTTAAGAAGATCATACTGTGAATATTCTGATACTACCATACATTAAATAAGAATGAAATATGATGGCATATTAGAAAAAAATAAACTTATGAATTTAGCATCAACAAATTTGTATTCAAATTCTAGAACCAGTATTTCACAGCTTAAGTGAAACTGTAAAATACGACATCTGCTCAATCTATATCACATGTTTAAATGCATCATATGAAATTTCTACAAATGTATAATGCCTACCATCCACCTATCTATGTTTGAGAGAACAAAGAGAGTTACTACAGCAATAATGATGCCATAAGAAAATTTACAAAATAATTATCATGAAGTGTGAACATAAGCTATATTATTTTTTTCTAAGGACACTGGGAATATAGCAGGTGAACAGAATTAAGACTTTCTGCATCCCAAGAGTTACTGTTAAGTTTGCTCTTGGCATTAAAAAAATATATATATATTATCCTCAGGACAGAAAATTATAGAAAGTTGTCAGTGTTCAAGTTAGAACAAGGGAGATCATATTTTCAAGATCTAATCAACATATATCAAATTTACTTACATCTGAAAATCTAGTTTCAAATTTTGAAAAATTTTAAATATTTTATTTATCTAAGATAAACATTATATTCTATAAATTAAAATGGCATTGATTTTTTCCTGTTTTACTCCAAACAAATATATAATAGAATAATACCCTCAGAAACAATAAGCTATTCTTTTATTAATTCAACAAATGTTCGTTGAGCGTCTACCATGTGCCAGCCACTATGACACATAATAATTATAGCACCAGTGTACAATTAAGATCTTTGCTTTTATTTATAGTTGGGGTAGGAAAAGGCTTAGCAAACATTCCATGTCAGGTAGGTGACATGTATAGTGAAGTAAAATAAAACAAAAGATATAGGATAATGAAGTTCAGTTCAGTTCAGTTCAGTCGCTCAGTCATGTCCTATGCTCTGCGACTCCATGGACCCCAGCATACCAGGCCATCCTGTCCATCACCAACTCCTGGAGTTTACCTAAACTCATGTCCATCAAGTCGGTGATACCATCCAACAATCTCAACCTCTGTCGTTCCGTTCCGCCCCTGCCGTCAAGCTTTCCCAGGATCAGGGTCTTTTCTTTTTTTTTAATCTTTAAAAAAAAAAAATAATTAATTTATTTATTTTACTTTACAATATTGTGTGTGCACACACATGGTGGATTCAGTGTCTTTTCAAATTAGTCAGCTCTTTGCATCAAGTGGCCAAAATATTGGAGCTTCAGCTTCAACATCAGTCCTTCCAATGAACACCCAGGACTGATCTCCTTTAGGATCTCCTTTAGGATGGACTGGTTGGATCTTCTTGGGCATTTTAGATAGTCTGGTGTTGAAAGCCTCTTCTGATTAGGTTATGCTTTGGCAGAAACCTAACTAAAGTGAAAAATGAGGCAAAATAGATACCTGCTGCTGCTGTTGCTAAGTCGCTTCAGTAGTGTCCGACTCTGTGTGACCCCATAGACGGCAGCCCACCAGGCTCACCCGTCCCTGGGATTCTCCAGGCAAGAACACTGGAGTGGGTTGCCGTTTTCTTCTAGGGGAAAAGAAACCTGGATAGAGAGAATCTTCCACAGATATTTACTGACGCTCAAATAAGTGTCCTTTCATGGTGTTAAGAAAGCAGTGTTTGTCATCTTGTCATCAGTCAGGATATACCATAAAAAGATATTTGCTGTTATAAATGGCTGGATAAACTCAGTGAAAAAAAATTCACAGACTATGGCATTTCTATAGGATAGAGAAGTCTTTTCTACATTACATATTTCAGAGAAAGTTCTGAACCTTTGAGTAGTTACTATTGAAAGGAAAGTCTTGTTCACTGTCATTTAGTGGATGACAAGCATCTGTCATTTAGTGGATATTCAAAGAATGGATGGATGGGTGAGAAAAATGTGGCCATATCTTTAAGAAAGCATTGTGTGTAAGTGGCAAGGAGGTAATCAAGTATTTCAGGTAAAGAAACAACATCAAAGGAATGAAGGGCATATAGCAGGTAGAATTGACGTTATTTGTGTCAGAAGCAGAGAAATAAATTAACAAAAGATTTACTTTAGAACCCAATGATATCCACGATCAAATTTTTAAGTAGTATTAGTAAATGTAGGAATATAATTAAGATCAAAATAAATTTACACAGTTTGAATATTAAGAGTTTTATTGACACAGAATGCAATACCACTAGGGTAAGTACATTGCTAATTAGTCTAATATTTCTTTTAAATAAAGATAACATATGACCTAAGTTGGATGAGATGGTTGGATGGCATCACTGACATGGTGGTTATGAATCTGAGTAGGCTCCAGGAGTTGGTAATAGACAGGGAAGCCTGGCGTAGCAGTCCATGGGGTCTCAAAGAGTCGGACACGACTGAGTGAATGAACAGATGACCTAAGTGGTTATTTTTCAGTTCTATTAATCCAATACATTCCCTATATATTCATTTTAATTTGAGTTAAAAATAGTAATGAAGATGAAGAATCCAACCATTCTGCTTGCATTTTCATGAACTATTTTAACTACTCTTGACAAAACTCAAATGATTTTGTAAACAATTCATTTTAATTTATAATAAGTTAGAAGTATTACTTACAGATTATAATACATATTTATAATATAACTTCAGTCTATGAAGTTCACCTTTCACTAAACTTGTTATCATTATTTTAGCTTGTACTGTACACAGGAATCATTTCAAAATGTATTTCCTTAATTAAGCAAATATCATTTTATTTGCTTTCAGTAAAAACTAATAATTACAAGCAAATAATATTATTTACTGCTGATTTTATGAAATTAATTTTATTTCAAATAAAATATTTTTGAATGATACAAACATCTTACTATAGTTTGAAGTCAGATTTCTTAACATATTGGCAAAAAGAAAATAGAGCTTATGACGTGCTTTATGTTTTTATTTATGTATATTTTATGTTTTACTTGCTTTATGTATTATTTATGTTCAGAGCTTAAAAATTTTACAGCTGTGCTGATGCTCAAAATGTATTCGGCGAACTCATTGTGGTTACAATGTTTTAAATTGTTTCTTAAACACTAGATAATAATAATATTAAAGGAAACATTAGCTACTTAGAGTGTTTCTTTACTTAGACATGGGAAATCATCACTGTCCAAATGTCACATAACAGTTTAGAGGTGAGTTCACATTTGTGAAATTGCCTGGTCACTGTTGTATAACCAAATAGTTTCATATTCTAGCTGATTCTAGTTCTGCCTTGCAAACAAGTGCACAACTGGGAATAGCAGTATATATGGTACTTTGGGGAAATTTCAAGGAAAGTTCTTCCCTGTATTCTAACTGACAATAGAAGATAAAGACTGTCATAGGAATGTCAGGCTGAATTGGAAGTATCTATTGTTCCAAGCACAGACAAGATAAGCTAGTCCTGGTGTTAAAGACACTTCATCTCAGCAGGGAACTCTGTTCTTTTACTTCACATTATATATTCTTTTACATTTTCATATACAGATCCTGGCATCCATCAGCTCTGAAATGAGCATCATAAAGACTACATTATTTTTAGCTAGGACAATCATCAGAGCTTAAGAACTTTGAATAAATGCATACATTGCTGCTACTGCTAGGTCACTTCAGTCGTGTCCGACTCTGTGTGACCCATAGACGGCAGCCCACCAGCCTACCCCGTTCTTGTGATTCTCCAGGCAAGAACACTGGAATGGGTTGCCATTTCCTTCTCCAATGCATGAAAGTGAAACGTGAAAGGGAAGTCACGCAATTGTGTCCAACTCTTCGCGACCCCATAGACTGCAGCAGACCAGGCTCCTCCATCCATGGGATTTTCCAGGCAAGAGTGCTGGAGTGGGGTGCCACTGCCTTCTCTGATAAATGCATACAGTTTTATGAATTTTGAAAAAGTATGATTTTAATATAAAATATTTATTTATGAGTAATTTTGACAAGAAAACCTCTTAAAGTCAGAAATGTTAATCATGGCTTTAAATAAAATTTCTTAGAATACAGTAGTCAAATGACATACGTTAATCCTGTTATAATCAATTTAGTAATATTACAGAAGAGTGATCTAGCAAGTTTATTTGCTAGGAGGAAACAAAGAGCAAACTAAATAAGGAGCAAAACCTAAATGAAGTGGTGCAATCACTGTTTTAAAATTAGATATTTTATTTATTTGAGTTGTGCACAATGTAACATATAATAACATAAATTATTTTTTAAGGAAAATACAATAAAAGTGCTTACCTCAAAAAAGGTATAATTAAAGGACAGTACATATGCCAAAACACTGACACTGTATAGGGTTGAAACTGTAAGTCAGATAGACTTTCTTTAAAAACCTACTCAATATATAAAATTAGTATATATAGCACACCTAAAATATAACTATTAACACAGAAGAAGTGTTTACTAAATTTGGAAAACAATATCTCTTAACTTTATTTGACCTACGATTATAATTTGAATTTCAAAAAGTGTTTGAATATGAATGATTTGAAATTTAAAAAGGTATAAGATCACATTGCTTTATTCTGAATATTTAAATGTACCTGAATATTTCACATTTTAAATTAATAAATTATAAAATGACACAATGCCAAAAATAATTGCAAGAATTGAAATGAAATTGAAACAAGGTATTATTTTTTAATGAATTGAATTAAGTGATTATATTTCCTTTATTGAGTATAAAAAAGATTAATTCAGAAACAATATATAAATGCTTGTGATCACAGAAAAGATATGTCAAAATATCACAGGTGCTGAGAAGGTAATGAGAGAAGGTTGAAAAAAAGAAACAAATCTGTTTTGTTGCTTTACTTGAAAATTGAAATCCTGAAAGTTTTTGTTGAACACGAACCTGCCTCTCACAGTTTTGAAAGTATTTGACATTTTCTGTAACTAGAAGTGCATCAACATTAAAAAAAAAAAATTGCTCCTCAAATCACATGCATGATGCTTCAAACAACATAAGTTTTGTGGAAGACCTAAACATGGAATGGCATAAACTTGTGACTATCAATATACAGAATTAAATTCTGTGATGAAGAAGGTGTAGAGAGTCAAAGTCCACTTTTACAATATCTAATGTCAAACATTTTTCCTCTATTTTAGAAAAGAGTTCTCTAAATTTTGTAGTTGAAAACTAAATGATCTAAACTTTACATGTGGCAAACAATAAAGGTGTATTAAGACAGGATGTATTGAATAATGAGGGGTATTTATCTTAGAAATGTTATGTTTGCAGTAGCATATCTAATTTTTAATAGTAATCTCTAATGTCAGCCATTAACAAACACACAAAAAGGCAGGAAAAAAAAGACCATCTTTTTCTATTTAGCAAATGCGTTTCAGGCAACCATTCTGTTTTCACAAAATCATTTATATGCATAGGATTTAGAAGTTTGACTTTTTCTTTGCAATGTTTTTTTTGATGAAATTGCACAGCCTTGAAGACATTTGTGAAAAAACAATTCAATATACTAGTAGAGATACTAACATCTACATTCTTTAAATTTGGCATATTCAGAAGTTAAAATGAAAATAAGTTTATTTAGTTTGAATCTTTATTTTGTATTGATATTGTTCAGTTACTCAGTTGTGTCTGAATCTTTGAGATCCCATGTGTTGCAGCACACCAGGCTTCCCTGTCTATCACCAACTCCTAGAGCTTGCTCAAACTCATGTCCATTGAGTTGGTGATGCCATCCAACCATTTCATCCTCTCTTGTTCCCTACTCTTCCTGCCTTCAATCTTTCCAGGATCAGGGTCTTTTCCAATGAGGCAGTTCTTTGCATCAAGTGTTCAGCATCAGTCCTTCCAGTGAATATTCAGAACTGATTTCCTTTAGGTTTGACTGATTTTATCTCTTGCAGTCCAAGGGACTCTCAAGAGTCTTCTGCAACACCACAGTTCAAAGGCATCAATTCTTTCTTTATGTTTCAAACTGTCACATCCATACATGACTATTGAAGAAACCATTAACTTTGACTAGATGGAACTTTGTCAGCAAAGTAACGTCTATGCTTTTTAATATGCTCTCTAGGATGGTCACGACTGAGCGACTTCACGTTCACTTTTCACTTTCATGCATTGGAGAAGGAAATGGCAACCCACTCCAGTGTTCTTGCCTGGAGAATCCCAGGGGCAGGGGAGCCTGGTGGTCTGCCGTCTATGGGGTCACACAGAGTCAGACACGACTGAAGTGACTTACCAGCAGCAGCAGCAGGATGGTCATAGCTTTTTTTCCAAGGAGCAAGCTTCTTTTCATTTCATGGCTGCAGTCACTTTCTGCAGTGATTTTGGAACCCCCCAAAATAAAGTCTGTCACTGTTTCCATTGTTTCCTGATCTACTTACCATGAAGTGATAGGACCAGATGCTATGATCTTAGTTTTTGCATGTTTTATACTATATTAATCCAAATACAAATATAAACAAATTAGAATAGTGGGAAAATTATTAATTGCCAAGAAAATAATTCACCTTAACCTATGGAATAATCCCATCTAAATGGAAATATTTATCATAAGAAAAATTACTGCTTATTTCCAGACTAATACCAGCAATAGCAAAACAGACTCTGCTTTATTGAACTCATTATAGTTTAAGTAACACGCAGTACAGAGTAACCTTTCCCAGTCTCTAAGAAGCAGAGAAAAGAAATGGAAACTTACTTTTTACATTCTGTAGTTAGAAGAACCAGATAAATTTTTATAAGGAAATAAATATTTAAGCTAGTTTCAGGTTAAGGAAAGATATCTGCCATATAATCTCTGAGAGACAAACTTTTATTCAGTCAGCATAGATTTATTGATCACTTGATATGTTAAAAGCACTGTCCTGTTTCTCAGAATATATCAAGAAACGAAAACAGAATGGATATCCTTGACATATAGTTTGAAGATTATATTCTAGTTAGCTTGTATTATAGACAAAAGAGTATGGTTGATCATGTTCAAAATGAGAAATTTTGTCTATTATTAAATATTCTAAAATTATGTTAGACTTGGGACAGAAAAAAAGATACTCTGGCATAATGTCTTTTTTTCATAACAATCACTTATGTTTGCTAAGTTTCCCACAATCCTGAAATAACTGCTAAATTGCATGAAATCAATTACCACTTCAGTAATTTCATACCGAGAAAAATCACTTTAAAGCTCTGAAGGCACAATTCTCTGAGTTTCATCCCACAAATACCTGCCCCCAACTCTTTTAAATGAGTTTTATTTAGCCCATCAGCTTATCAGCAATGTTAGTCAATGTGACTCCACATTTGTAACTTACCTCTTCGTTTCTACTTAGTGCTTGAGTCATCACCCTAAGACATAAAGAGCTCCCTATTCTGAGTAAATAGAGCTGCTGTGGTTATATTAGATACCCAGTTATGTAAGAAGATTTATGTGCTTACATAGCTAAGTAGGTGACCAGATTTTGATAATTGAACAGAGATAT
Source organism: Raphicerus campestris (assembly GCA_006410735.1). Lineage (NCBI taxonomy): Eukaryota > Metazoa > Chordata > Mammalia > Artiodactyla > Bovidae > Raphicerus > Raphicerus campestris. The sequence continues at coordinate 436,975 of SJYW01004191.1, forward strand.
GGTTCATGTACTAGAGGTTAAAACTAAACTAGTGCTCTTAGAAACCTAGGTTTATTTTTTTCTTAATTGCACTATAAAAGTCCAAAGAACTCATGAAGGCTTCTTTAACTCTGGGCTTTCTTTTCAGAAACAAGGTATGCAAACTGCAGGTTACCCTCTAATAGGTTACCCTCCTAATTTTTCTACTCTTCGAGCCCTAAGGTGACAATTATTTCTGAATTCATTAGTAAACGGAAATATAGTATGATGACAAAACCAGAAGAGCTCTGTGTGTGTGTTTTTCCTGGCTGCCTGAAGACTCCCTTGTGGCTGATAATAATATATCACCTCTAATCTTATTTCCTATTTCTAAGATCTATTTTCATTAGCACTCATTGTATATGGTATTTTTCATTCAAAAATATGATTTATTTTGTTTTTACAGTAATTTTGAGTGACTGCATTGAAGGCTAAAATGATGGAATAAATTATCATGTGTGCAAAAATAGAGGGAAAAAAAAGACCCTCAATCAAGACCATTTAACTGAAAAAAAAAAAAAGTCATATTCAACTTAAAGTAAATTTTCTCCAAAATTTACAAAGATACCATTAAATGTTAGAGGATAAATGACCATGATGTCATGTGATACAGCAACAATTTTATCTAACAAATAAGAAAACAGATGAAGAATGTATCCAAGTGGTACTTTCTCCATAGAATGTAAGATTTCAGATAGGTCCTAGGAAAAAAAGAAACTGTATAATCTGAAATATAGTCTTCCCAGGTGTTGCAGTGGTAAAGAATCCACCTACCAATGCAAGGGCACAAGAGATGTGGGTTTTATCCCTGAGTCCAGAACATCCCCTAGAGTAGGAAACGGCAACCCACTGCAGTGTTCTTGCTGGAAAAATTCCATGGACTGAGGAGCCTGGTGGGCTACAGTCCATGGGGTTGCAGTCAGACATGACTGAGCACAGCATAACAATAATGAAAACATAAAAATACAAGTAAAGGAAACATAACTGAAGCCTAGTTGCCATTATTTAATCACATGCATATGCAAGGAATTGTTGTCAGAAGCAGCACCCAGCACAGGAAGAAGTCTTAGTGGGAAAGGAGGGTGTGTGCCAAACAAGCCAATTTAAAATCAGCCAGTTTAGGAGAACTGTCAGTTTGCAAAGGGATATTTTGCATTCCTTGGACAAACAATGCTCTTCTTCTGTTAAAAATGGCATTACTTGGCTTGATATAACAAGATGTTTTAAACATGGAACTTCAAGGAAGAAGCATTTCTTTGATTAACTTGAAGACATTGAAAACAAGGTAAGATGATTGAAAAGAGGAAAAAAATCTTAGACTAGCTCATTGAAGTGAGCAGCAGATTGACATACAAAGGAAACGCTGTAATGGAGAAGAGGAGAACTGCTGCTTGTGACTAATAACCTAGTTTGACTAATAACCTACTGCAGAACCAAGTATAACCATTTATGTTAAAAATAAAATGAAAATAAAAATTGTGGTTGACTAAACCTGACTTATTTAACAGTATTATCTAAAAAAATGGAATTATCACATATTCTAAATAATAATGGTTTCATACATCTCATATTTTAAGTTTATTATTTATTGATCAATAATACCAATAAGTGAAGTGAAGTCGCTCAGTCGTGATTGACTCTGCGACCCCATGGACTGTAGCCCACCAGGCTCCTCCATCCATGGAATTTTTTAGGCAAAAGTAATGGAGTGGGGTGCCATTTCCTTCTCCAGGGGATCTTACCGACCCAGGGATTGAATCCAGGTCTCCCGCATTGCAGGCAGACGCTTTACTGTCAGAGTCACCAGGGAATCATGGCAATAATGCCAATAGTGAACATTTAATAAGTTTTGAGCATTGTACNATGACTCTGCGACCCCATGGACTGTAGCCCACCAGGCTCCTCCATCCATGGAATTTTTTAGGCAAAAGTAATGGAGTGGGTTGCCATTTCCTTCTCCAGGGGATCTTACCGACCCAGGGATCGAATCCAGGTCTCCCGCACTTCAGGCAGATGCTTTACTGTCTGAGTCACCAGGGAATCATGGCAATAATGCCAATAGTGAACATTTAATAAGTTTTGAGCATTGTACTTAACATGTGTAATTCTCTCAAAACTCATAAAATGGGTCTGAACTCATCTTTATTTTAGAGGTAAGAAAGTTAAAGCTTACAGAGATTGTCAATTGCCAAACCACAGAGCTAGCAACTTGATTGGGAAATTGGTGTCAAGACTTCTCACTTTTAACCATCTTCCTGGCAAAAATGATTGAAACTGTTGGGATACTTNGAACAGTAGGAATAAACACACAGAAGCAATCTTAAACACCTCATGTGACTTTTGCTTGAATACAAGTGGTAAATTGCTGTCTGATATAATCCAACTCCAACACTTTGGCCACCTGATGTGAAGAACTGACTCATTGGAAAAGACTCTGGTTCTGGGAAAGACTGAAAGCAGGAGGAGAAGGGGACGACAGAGGATGAGTTGTTTGGATGGCATCGCTGACTCGAAGAAGATGAATTTGAGTTAGTTCTGGGAGTTGGTGACGGACAGGGAAGCCTGGCGTGCTGCAGTCCATGGGGTTGCAGAGTTGGACATGACTGAGGGACTGAAATGAATTGAATTGATAATCATCATAGTACTCACAGTTATTGAAAATAAAATTTATATTAATTAAAATGAAAAATTCAGCTCCTTAGTCACATTACTCACTTTTCAGATGTTTCATAATGTGTTCTAGAAACTCAAGATTAGAAGCACACATAATGTTCTCATCATTCCAGAAAGTTTTATTTGATAAGGTTCTTTATAGCATCCCACAAGTGCTTTCAATTAGTACTTCTGTAACATAGGAGTCACCATCCACTGAGAGTTGCCTGCATTTGGGGGATGCTACTTTCATCTTGTTCAGAAAGAAAGTATGTCTCATACATGCTCAATACTTTCCAGTCCTGATCAAGTTCCTTACAGACATATAAACTGAAACCTTTATAAACCATATAAACTGAAAAATTTCAGTTTTCAGTACTTTATGAGACCGAATTTAAAGTCTGTAAGAAAACACTTTAGATGTTGAGCATCTCATATTTTTATAACTCAAGCTTCTTTAGAAACCAAATGCAAGGAAAGGAAGCATAAATAAACAATTCCTGGCAACTCCAGCATCAAAATATAACAGAAATTTAGTAATAATTATCATTGTTTTGGGCTTCCTGGGTGGCTCAGTGGTAAAGAATATGCTTGTCAATGCAGGAGATGCAGAAGATCTTGGTTTGATCCCTGGGTCTGGAAGATTCCGTAGAGAAGGAAATGGCAACCGACTTCAGTATTGTTGCCTGGATAACCCCATGGACAGAGGAGCCTGGAAGGCTACAGGCTATGGGGTCGCAAGAGTTGGACAGAACTGAGCATGCAACACTCACTTTCATCATTGTTTTAACACAATAAATTCCACATGGTTGATGACAAATGCCTTCAAACATAGGCCTTTTTAAATGATTGATATAAATGTAAAGATAATAGACTATTAAACTGAAATATAATTATGGCTGTTTGCTAAACAAATTTAAAACATTGATAAGCCAGCACATATTTCCCTATAAGTGGCTAGGATAATGACCAATATATAATGGACACTCGACAAATGTTGACTGAATTGAGTTAACTTGGTAATAAAGTAATATAAATGGTTGACTGATCACCACTTTGTCTGCATTTAGCATGCTTGACAATCAAGGCAGAGTTTAAATTCAAATTCATATTTCAATTGTATTTAGAGGTGCTCATTAACCTCAAATTGTAAAGGAGTTCTAGAAGTACATTAAAGCATACACTGTAAGATAGTGACTTCAATAACCAGATTCAAAAAGAATAATGTGACTTAAGTATCTCACTGCAATAAATTGCTATACCCACCATGATTTCTATGCCTGATTAGCACAATACTTTCACTTGACTCAAAAATGAACTTTGAAAATATCTGAATACTTCATAAGCAGTTTTACCGTTGGATTTATTCTAAATTTTCAAAAACTAAAATAAAATGCCACCATGCCATTTGAGATACACTATTTGGAAACTATTCTGTATTCTGTGAAAAAATAAATTAATAATACATTTTAAACTATTGTGCTAGGTAAATTTTTATTTGATTGATTGGATTTTGACTCAGTTATCTAGATTTTTTTCAGAAAGCAAATTACTGAAGAAAAACATATAATTTACAGCTTTATCCAAATATACTTTGTACAACTTAGCTAATTAATATGATATATATATATATAGCTATTTTGCTCTATAGTTTTTCCATGAAAAAACTTAAAATTTAAAACTTTAAAATTTTAGAAGTTTAATATAACAATTTAAACCATGAGATGATAAGATCTTTCATTGTTTTTAAATGTGTAAATTTTTATCTAAAATCAAATATTCCACTGGACAATAAGTTCTTGATAAGAAGATGATGCTATAAGCTTCTGACTAGTAGAGTGTAAGATATTCAGTAAACACTTTCTGATTTAATGTGAGTTAAACTTTAGAAAACATAATTTTCTGTAGACCTATTTTTTTCAGGCAAGAAAATGCTATATAGATATTTGCATTAAGAGTGTCTGTGTTTATATACACATACATGTGTTATAATTAAATATATTTATATTACCAGGAAAAATATCAATAACCTCAGATATGCACCCTTATGGCAGAAAGCAAAGAGGAAGTAACCTCTCAATGAAGGTGAAAGAGGAGAGTGAAAAAGATGACTTAAAACTCAACATTCAAAAAACAAAGATCACAGCATCTGGTCCTATTACTTCATGGTAAATAGATGGGGAAACAATGGAAACAGTGACAGACTATTTTATTGGGCTCCAAAATCAATGAGAATGAAGATTGCAGTCATGAAATTAAAAGATGCTTGCTCCTTGAAAGAAAAGCAAGGACAAACCTAGACAGTGCATTAAAAAGTAGAGATACTTCTTTACTGACAAAGATTTGTATAGTCAAAGCTATGGTTTTTCAAGTAGTCATGTATGGATGTAAGATTTGGAC
>SJYW01004191.1:444309-463042 GCA_006410735.1 Raphicerus campestris
AACTTCAGCTTCTTCAGCATTACTGGTTGGGGCATAGACTTGGATTACTGTGATATTGAATGGTTTGCCTTGGAAATGAGCAGAGATCATTTGTCGTTTTTGAGATTGCATCCAAGTACTCCATTTTGGTCTCTTTTGATGACCATGATCGCTACTCCATTTCTTCTAAAGGGATTCCTGCCTACAGTAGTAAATATAATGGTCATCTGAGTTAAATTCACCTGTTCTAGTCCATTTTAGTTCGCGATTCCTAGAATGTCGACATCACTCTTGCCATCTCCTGTTTGACCATTTCCAATTTGCCTTGATTCATAGACCTGACATTTCAGGTTCCTATGCAATACTGCTCTTTACAGTATCAGACCTTGATTCTATCACCAGTCACATCCACAACTGAATATTGTTTTTGCTTTGGCTCCATCCCTTCATTTTTTCCTGGAGTTATTTCTCCACTGATCTCCAGTAGCATATTGGGCAACTACTGACCTGGGAAGTTCCTCTTTCAGTACTCTTCATTCAAGGTCAAGAGGGGGTGGCTGTGAGGAGGTACCCCACGTCAAAGGTAAGAGAAAGCCAAGAAAGATGGTAGGTATTTCAAGAGGGCATCAGAGGGCAGATACACTGAAACCATAATCACAGAAAACTAGTCATTCTAATCACATGGACCACAGCCTTGTCTAACTCAGTGAAACTAAGCCATGCTGTGTGGGGCCACCCAAGACAGGCGGGTAATGGTGGAGAGGTCTGACAGAATGTGGTCCGCTGGAGAAGGGAATGGCAAACCACTTCAGTATTCTTGTATTCTTGCCTTGAGAACCCCATGAACAGTAGGAATAAACACACAGAAGCAATCTTAAACACCTCATGTGACTTTTGCTTGAATACAAGTGGTAAATTGCTGTCTGATATAATCCAACTCCAACACTTTGGCCACCTGATGTGAAGAACTGACTCATTGGAAAAGACTCTGGTTCTGGGAAAGACTGAAAGCAGGAGGAGAAGGGGACGACAGAGGATGAGTTGTTTGGATGGCATCGCTGACTCGAAGAAGATGAATTTGAGTTAGTTCTGGGAGTTGGTGACGGACAGGGAAGCCTGGCGTGCTGCAGTCCATGGGGTTGCAGAGTTGGACATGACTGAGGGACTGAAATGAATTGAATTGATAATCATCATAGTACTCACAGTTATTGAAAATAAAATTTATATTAATTAAAATGAAAAATTCAGCTCCTTAGTCACATTACTCACTTTTCAGATGTTTCATAATGTGTTCTAGAAACTCAAGATTAGAAGCACACATAATGTTCTCATCATTCCAGAAAGTTTTATTTGATAAGGTTCTTTATAGCATCCCACAAGTGCTTTCAATTAGTACTTCTGTAACATAGGAGTCACCATCCACTGAGAGTTGCCTGCATTTGGGGGATGCTACTTTCATCTTGTTCAGAAAGAAAGTATGTCTCATACATGCTCAATACTTTCCAGTCCTGATCAAGTTCCTTACAGACATATAAACTGAAACCTTTATAAACCATATAAACTGAAAAATTTCAGTTTTCAGTACTTTATGAGACCGAATTTAAAGTCTGTAAGAAAACACTTTAGATGTTGAGCATCTCATATTTTTATAACTCAAGCTTCTTTAGAAACCAAATGCAAGGAAAGGAAGCATAAATAAACAATTCCTGGCAACTCCAGCATCAAAATATAACAGAAATTTAGTAATAATTATCATTGTTTTGGGCTTCCTGGGTGGCTCAGTGGTAAAGAATATGCTTGTCAATGCAGGAGATGCAGAAGATCTTGGTTTGATCCCTGGGTCTGGAAGATTCCGTAGAGAAGGAAATGGCAACCGACTTCAGTATTGTTGCCTGGATAACCCCATGGACAGAGGAGCCTGGAAGGCTACAGGCTATGGGGTCGCAAGAGTTGGACAGAACTGAGCATGCAACACTCACTTTCATCATTGTTTTAACACAATAAATTCCACATGGTTGATGACAAATGCCTTCAAACATAGGCCTTTTTAAATGATTGATATAAATGTAAAGATAATAGACTATTAAACTGAAATATAATTATGGCTGTTTGCTAAACAAATTTAAAACATTGATAAGCCAGCACATATTTCCCTATAAGTGGCTAGGATAATGACCAATATATAATGGACACTCGACAAATGTTGACTGAATTGAGTTAACTTGGTAATAAAGTAATATAAATGGTTGACTGATCACCACTTTGTCTGCATTTAGCATGCTTGACAATCAAGGCAGAGTTTAAATTCAAATTCATATTTCAATTGTATTTAGAGGTGTTCATTAACCTCAAATTGTAAAGGAGTTCTAGAAGTACATTACAGCATACACTGTAAGATAGTGACTTCAATAACCAGATTCAAAAAGAATAATGTGACTTAAGTATCTCACTGCAATAAATTGCTATACCCACCATGATTTCTATGCCTGATTAGCACAATACTTTCACTTGACTCAAAAATGAACTTTGAAAATATCTGAATACTTCATAAGCAGTTTTACCGTTGGATTTATTCTAAATTTTCAAAAACTAAAATAAAATGCCACCATGCTATTTGAGATACGCCATTTGGAAACTATTCTGTATTCTGTGAAAAAATAAATTAATAATACATTTTAAACTATTGTGCTAGGTAAATTTTTATTTGATTGATTGGATTTTGACTCAGTTATCTAGATTTTTTTCAGAAAGCAAATTACTGAAGAAAAACATATAATTTACAGCTTTATCCAAATATACTTTGTACAACTTAGCTAANAAAAATAAATTAATAATACATTTTAAACTATTGTGCTAGGTAAATTTTTATTTGATTGATTGGATTTTGATTCACTTATCTAGATTTTTTTCAGAAAGCAAATTATTGAAGAAAAATATATAATTTACAGCTTTATCCAAATATGCTTTATACAACTTAGCTAATTAATATGATATATATAGCTATTTTGCTCTATAGTTTTTCCATGAAAAAACTTAAAATTTAAAACTTTTAAATTTTAAAAGTTTAATATAACCATTTAAACCATAAGAGGATAAGATCTTTCATTGTTTTTAAATGTGTAAATTTTTATCTAAAATCAAATATTCCACTGGACAATAAGTTCTTGATAAGAAGATGATGCTATAAGCTTCTGACTAGTAGAGTGTAAGATATTCAGTAAGCACTTTCTGATTTAATGTGAGTTAAACTTTAGAAAATATAATTTTCTATAGACCTATTTTTTTCAGGCAAGAAAATGCTATATAGATATTTGCATTAAGAGTGTCTGTGTTTATATACACATACATGTGTTATAATTAAATATATTTATATTACCAGGAAAAATATCAATAACCTCAGATATGCACCCTTATGGCAGAAAGCAAAGAGGAAGTAACCTCTCAATGAAGGTGAAAGAGGAGAGTGAAAAAGATGACTTAAAACTCAACATTCAAAAAACAAAGATCACAGCATCTGGTCCTATTACTTCATGGTAAATAGATGGGGAAACAATGGAAACAGTGACAGACTATTTTATTGGGCTCCAAAATCAATGTGAATGGAGATTGCAGTCATGAAATTAAAAGATGCTTGCTCCTTGAAAGAAAAGCAAGGACAAACCTAGACAGTGCATTAAAAAGTAGAGATACTTCTTTACTGACAAAGATTTGTATAGTCAAAGCTATGGTTTTTCAAGTAGTCATGTATGGATGTAAGATTTGGACCATAAAGAAGGCTGAGCATCAAAGAATTGATGCTTTGAACTGTGGTGTTGGAGAAGACTCTTGAGAGCCCCTTGGACTGCAAAGAGATCAAACCAGTCAATCCTAACGGGAAATCAACTCTGGCTATTCATTGGAAGTACTGATGCTGAAGTTGGAACTCCAATACTCTGGCCACCTCATGCAAAGAGCTAACTCCTTGAAAAAGACTCTGACGCTGGGAAAGACTGAAGGCAGAAGGAGAAGGGGGAGCCAGAGGATGAGATGGTTGGATGGCATCACCAACTCAATGGACATGAGCTTGAGCAAGATCCAGGAGTTGGTGATGAACAGGGAAGTCTGAAGTGCTGCAGTTCATGGAGTTGCAAAGAGTCAGACACGACTAAGCAACTGAACAACAATTCGTGTATGTGGGCTTCCTTCATGGCTCATATGGTAAAAAAAAATCTGCCTGCAATGCAGGACACACAGGTTCAGTCTCTGGGTCAGGAAGATCTCCTGGAGAAGGGAATGGCTACTCACTTCAGTATTCTTGCCTGGAGAATTCCATGGACAGAAGAGCCTGGTGGTCTAAATGGGGCGTGGGGTGGCAAAAAGTCAGATATGACTGAGCAACTAACACTTTCAGTTTCATATATATGTATATGCATATTGATATAAAAACATTTTCANTCGTGTATGTGGGCTTCCTTCATGGCTCATATGGTAAAAAAAAATCTGCCTGCAATGCAGGACACACAGGTTCAGTCTCTGCGTCAGGAAGATCTCCTGGAGAAGGGAATGGCTACTCACTCCAGTATTCTTGCCTGGAGAATTCCATGGACAGAAGAGCCTGGTGGTCTAAATGGTGCGTGGGGTGGCAAAAAGTCAGATATGACTGAGCAACTAACACTTTCAGTTTCATATATATGTATATGTATATTGATATAAAAACATTTTCAAAACATGTTTTTCATTATCAATGTATCATGACTTAAGAAGATTGGTAGTTAAATTAATTCTAAGAACATTTATTCTCACTGACATTAATTGTTAATCACTCTAACAATAAAAGAAATGTCAGTTTCCAAGGTTACTTCTAGAAAACAATACACTTTAGTAATTATTGTTTCAATACCTTAACAGCTTTTATTTTCTTTAGAACATGAACTGCTTAAGAAGATAAAATTGTGGAAAACCACGCATGATTTCTGGAGAAGGGAATAACAATACATTCCAGTATTCTTTCCTGGAGAATTCCATGGAGAGAAGCCTGGTGGGCTATAGTCCATGGGGTTGCAAAAGAGTGAGACATGACTGAGCAAATAACACACAGAAACACTTGATTTCTTACTTGACTAATCATCTTCTCAAAATGAATTTTTCATAATTATACATGCTTTACTTAAAAACAATTTATAGTTGAACCCAAGTTCTCTGGTAAAGCCAGATTTTTTTCAGTAAAATGTGTGACAAGTTGAAATTGGAAAGAATCTTTGTTGTGAAAATATTAATATATTAAAGTGACATTACCACCTCTATTCTTTATAGGACTAAAGCTATAAGTACAGATTCTACTGGCCTTGCACATCATTAGTTCAGTTCAGGTACTCCGTTGTGTCCAACTTTTTGCAAACCCATGGACTGCAGCATGCCAGGCCTCCCTGTACAACTCACAGAGTCTGTTCAAACTCATGTCCATCAGGTCAGTGATGCCATCCAACCATCTCATCCTTTGTTGTTCCCATCTCCTCCTACCTTCAGTCTTTCCCAGCATCAGGGTCTTTTCCAGTGAGTCAGTTACTTCCCATCAGTAAACCAAAATATTGGAGCTCCCATTTCAGTATCAGTCCTTCCAATGAATATTCAGGACTGATTTCCTTTAGAATTGACTGATTTGACCTCCTTGCAGTCCAAGGGACTTTCAAGAGTCTTATCCAACACCACAGATCAAAAGCATCAGTTTTTCAGTGCTCAGCTTCCTTTATGGTCCAACTTTCACATCTATACATGAGTACTGAAAAGACCATAGCTTTGACTAGATGAACTTTTGTTGGCAATGTAACATCTCTGCTTTTTAATATTCTGTCTAGGTTTCTTACAGCTTTTATTTCAAAGAACAAACATTTTTTCAATTTCATTGCTGCAGTTACCATCTGCAGGGATTTTGGGGCCCAAGAAAATATAGTNTTCTTTAGAACATGAACTGCTTAAGAAGATAAAATTGTGGAAAACCACGCATGATTTCTGGAGAAGGGAATAACAATACATTCCAGTATTCTTTCCTGGAGAATTCCATGGAGAGAAGCCTGGTGGGCTATAGTCCATGGGGTTGCAAAAGAGTGAGACATGACTGAGCAAATAACACACAGAAACACTTGATTTCTTACTTGACTAATCATCTTCTCAAAATGAATTTTTCATAATTATACATGCTTTACTTAAAAACAATTTATAGTTGAACCCAAGTTCTCTGGTAAAGCCAGATTTTTTTCAGTAAAATGTGTGACAAGTTGAAATTGGAAAGAATCTTTGTTGTGAAAATATCAATATATTAAAGTGACATTACCACCTCTATTCTTTATAGGACTAAAGCTATAAGTACAGATTCTACTGGCCTTGCACATCATTAGTTCAGTTCAGGTACTCCGTTGTGTCCAACTTTTTGCAAACCCATGGACTGCAGCATGCCAGGCCTCCCTGTACAACTCACAGAGTCTGTTCAAACTCATGTCCATCAGGTCAGTGATGCCATCCAACCATCTCATCCTTTGTTGTTCCCATCTCCTCCTACCTTCAGTCTTTCCCAGCATCAGGGTCTTTTCCAGTGAGTCAGTTACTTCCCATCAGTAAACCAAAATATTGGAGCTCCCATTTCAGTATCAGTCCTTCCAATGAATATTCAGGACTGATTTCCTTTAGAATTGACTGATTTGACCTCCTTGCAGTCCAAGGGACTTTCAAGAGTCTTATCCAACACCACAGATCAAAAGCATCAGTTTTTCAGTGCTCAGCTTCCTTTATGGTCCAACTTTCACATCTATACATGAGTACTGAAAAGACCATAGCTTTGACTAGATGAACTTTTGTTGGCAATGTAACATCTCTGCTTTTTAATATTCTGTCTAGGTTTCTTACAGCTTTTATTTCAAAGAACAAACATTTTTTCAATTTCATTGCTGCAGTTACCATCTGCAGGGATTTTGGGGCCCAAGAAAATATAGTCTGTCACTGTTTCCATTGTTTTCTCATCTATTTGCCAAGAAGTGATTGGACCAGATGCCATGATTTTTTTTTTTTTTTTGAATGCTGCATTTTGGGCCAGTTTTTTCACTCTCCTCTTCCACTTTCATCAGGAGGATCCTCAGTTCCTCTTCACTTTCCACCATAAGGGTGGTGTTATCTGCATACCTGAAGTTACTGATATTTCTCCTGGCAATCTTGGTATGTATGTACACCATACAGTCTACAAAATGATGACTTTTTCCTGTGACTAATAGGGAGCTTTTAAAGGTGAGGGTTTGATGTTTTTACATTTGTAATTTAGTCTATTAATCTGTGATGCTGGTGAATATGAGTGGAAGGAAGAGGAAACATAAGCTCTTAGTCAGGATAGGTAAGAAAGTTAAGAGAACATTTTAAAAAATGTTAAAAATCTGGAAAGGCATAGAGTAGGCAACACTTATGTTTCATTTGTATAATGCTGGCCCACAGATGTCATTATGAAGTTGTGTGCTATGGGGAGAAGTGAAAGTTTGAGAAAAGTATATTTTGATATTTACCAGGCAGTTAATGAATCCTATAATATCTTTTCAAAGAGACTTATATTCAACCTGATATCATTTTACTCTCTTAAATTTTCTTAACCTGAGTACCTATGAAAAGCATTAAGTTTCACCTAAGGTAACATAGGCCCAAGATGGAGAAATGATGGTGTCATCCAAAAGAAGAATTTTATCATTTTCTATACCCCCATGAAAAGATCTGTTTTATACCATCTTCCTTTGGTCAGTTTCCTAGATTTACTAAGATATTAATTCCCACATGATCATTATCTGTTGTGTAATGAAGGAAGTAGAATTGGACAGAAGGAGGCATTGAACAGCAATTTACAGGCAACAAAGTCCTCAGCTCTGAAACTTTCAGAGCCCTTCAAAGTCATCCACCTTTGAGGCAGTGAGGCCACCACATCTTTCACCTCCCATATCCCATGGATATGTGCCCCTTTCAGAGAAGGCTATATCTTTGGCAGGTCACTTTGGGCCAATTTCCAGGAATCAGCCACCAGCACCTCCCTGCCAGGTACAACCAGGAAATGAGTACATCAGTCCTGAGAGGAAAGACTGGGCAGAATATCATAACATTCACTACACAATCAAAGATAGAAAGTAATTTAAGGATTTTCAAACTACTTTCAAACATACACACACAGAGAACAAAATCATCAGTGACAAGAAACCAAACCAGAAAGACAGTTAGCTTTATGGGATTTGCTTTCTCTTTTATTTATGTTTATATTACATTTTTGAAAGAGGAAAATAAAGATAAAGGTCATGATAGCTGCATTAGTATGGATTGATCTGGCTCAGTGAACTGAATCTTCTAAATGAGAATTTCTAGAGTAGTTAAAATAGAAAGAACTTTTTAGCAGAGACTTTGATTGATGACCATAACCTATACAAGCTTTTGCCTTAGTGATATGGTGAAGATGAAATGCTACAGCTTGTTTGAAATGAGGAATGGTGTTTTTAAAGGATATTTTCTTCTGTTCATTGGACACTGCAGAGACTTATGAGTCACAGCAACTTCTAGCTTTTTATGCCTAGAATTGCTTTCTGTTTGCTGCTGTAACAGTTAAAGTTTCAGTTGAAGCAAATCTCAACAAAAACTTATTTTCTTCCACATGTTATCAAGTTCAAAATCAAAGAAAACTATCCACCTGTTTTATGTTATTAGAAAATTTACCTGACAATTTTTAAGCAGATTTTTTTTTACATCCACTCTCTTCTTTATTAAAAAATATTAGATATCTGTGGGTCACTGTATCAGTGTTTTTAACATTTTCGTAACACTTCAGTCTCCATAGTAGAGAGAGAAAATAAACGTAGAAAAATTATAAAAGTAAACCAATAAATTCGTGTTAGTACTTTGAAATTTCTCTAAAAATTTTAGAAACATAAAGCAATTTAAACCATAAAGGACAACAAAGTAACAGTTTAAAAAATATGTACATAAGGGAATGGATGATACAAGCATATTGAAGTGGAACACATCCTCATATTCATAACTATGAACAATCTATGTGATGCTCCTTTGGAAAATAAACCTAGTCAAGAGAAAACTACAAAATAACAACAATTCTGTCTCATACATGGGAAAGATCTGTCTCTAACAAAGTGGCATAATTAAGCCATGGAGAATAGTTTTTGGCTAACATAAAACTACATTTTGTTGGCGCTGTAAGGGAACCTAGTTTTCAGACTCCTTCACTTGACAGATAAGAATGTTGAGGCCAACAAAGTGAAGTTTCTCAATTAAGGCAGCTGATATAGAGGTTTCTCTATTCTTGCTCTCGTCTCTGCCCTTCTCTATGTGTATCATGGAAAAGGATGCAATCTCAACATCTAGAACAAACCTTTGGTTGATTCTTCCCCTGAGACTTATGATATATAGTAGATTTCCAAAATTTTGAATAGTAATTATTCATTTATAGATCTACTTCCCCAACAACATCTCAGTTATTTTAGGAATAAAGCTATCTCTTATTGATTTTACTAACGTCCTTATTGTGTATGCTGAACTGTAATCTAGTTTAGTTTTTTTTCATTGTCATGATTTTTAAAATGAGAAAAAAACAACTGAGTTGTAGAGGTTAATTATCTTGTTCAAGGACACTTAATTTTTCTGAGATAGATATTATGATTCTAAGTTTATTTTTTTTAAATTTTCAATGTCTGGAGGACATTGTGGTACCAAATAGGAATTTAGTTTGTGTTTCTAGTTGCTAAGTCAGGTATGACTCTTTGTGACCCCATGGATTGTAGCCTACCAGGCTCCTCTGTCTATGGGATTTCCCAGGGAAGAATACTGGAATGGGTTGTGATTTCCTTCTTCAGGGAGGAACTCAATAAATGTATGCCAGATGAATCAATAAATAAGTAGTGAGCTAGTGAAGGAGTTGTCCCTAACTCCTAAGGATCTCCTAGAGAATCAACAGCCCTTCTTGTCATTTTCAATTACGTGTTCTTCCTACTAATCATCATTGTTTTCCTCCATCCTACTACCCTATTCAAAATCTGTCTTCTTTTTAACATTCAGATCGAGTAACACCTCCAAGAAATTGTTAATTTAAATGAAGCAAAATGCCTTTACCCCTTTATTTAAATGAGAAATAGAGCAGAATCATGGATTGGACTTTCCCCCTCCACTCTACGCATAGAGGAAAAGAAAGAAATACTGGTAATCTCCCGGTTTAATAAGAAGACATGACTTCATAGTTTCAGAAAATGAAAATGTCAATTTAGATATTACCATGGCAGCAGATTATTAGGTTACAACCAATCAGAATCACAGCTATTACTGGGGTTAAAGCTTAATTTCACAGAACACATCAAAAATGTCCATAGCCTGAGATTCTTGCATGCTGTGTGCTAAGTTGCTTCAGCGGTGTCTGACTCTCTGCAACCTTTTTGACTGTAGTCCACTAGCCTCCTCTGTCCATGGGATTCTTCAGGCAAGAATACTGTAGTAGATTGCCATGTCCTCCTCCAGGGAATCTTCCTGACACAAGGATTGAATCTGCATCTCTTGTCTCCTGCACTGGCAGGCGAGTTCTTTACTGCTAGTGCCACCTGACGTCTTCAAATAACTGCAAAATCAATGTATTAAACAGAATTATATGTGTTTTTCTACAGTTGTAAAGGAGGAGGGAATATTTTCTCCTTAACTTAATGAGAGCTCTTTCACTGTAGTTTGTAGTTTTCAAGACAAGAGCTAAAATTCCATTAATTAGAAAAGCAGGGTTAAGAAGCTCAGAACTCATACCATGTAAAGAAAATGTTATAGAAAAGGACTATTAAAAATAGAATATAGGAGTCATGTTTTGCATCTAAAATTCTTTCCTCCGATATTTTAGTTATACAACTTTTGCTCCATTTTCTGATTATCTTGACTATGCCTCATTATGCCACTATTTAATAATTCATTTTATACTATCTACTAGTTCCTTTTCCATGCCTCCTACTGTAGAAATTACATGAGTTGTTTAGGCCAAGAACCATGAGAATTGTTACACAGTGGCTTCTTACAGCATACAAAATATTGCTCTGTAAGAATGATCTATCATATTATCTCTTTACACAGGAAAAAAGAGTCAAATATTTAAAATAGGGTAATTTGACTGATAATATGGTTCGAGAAAAAAAATAATTCTTATAAAATACATCTAACTATTGTGTTCTCTTTTAAAGGAAACTTCCTATTACTTGATAGGTAAGATATGTCACTATTGTACCTAATAAAAATTATTATTTATCCTATGATCCACTTCAGAGCTTTTTGAAGTGCTTTAAAATGCAAAACTTTTCATCATGGAGGTTATACCTTAAGAAACACTGTTTACTCATGATATATATTAAAAATTACCTAAGTAATGGAAGAATATAAACTGATTAATAAAAATATCAGCAATGAGATATTTCTGACTATTCTTTTTAAAAAAAAACTGAGTTGCAATATATGGTCTTTCCAAAGAGTCAGCAGAATGAAAAGAAAATCACCTCTGGAATGACACAAATCTGGCTTCAAATATACATATATATATATATATATATATATATAAATCTGCTTACTTGGTAACCTTTGGTAAGCCATAAGTCTTTTCAACTGTTAGATAGAGGAAAACATTTCTTACTTTTCTTAATCAAAATCAAAAATGTTTTCCAATAAGAGCTTCTAATCAGCATGAATAATTTTAAGCTTGAATAATTTAAGCATGAATAAATTTAAGCTTATATTATTATAAAATAATTTCAAGCTTGGTGCAAAGAAAATTCAGAGTTTTCAATTCTTGAAATCTTATTATGGATAGCTGTACAAATCTTTATGAATTTTATAATAGTCAGGAGTACATCAAATAGTTCTATTGCTTTATGGAACACACATTGAGACAGAGAAAACTTTATACTATTAAAACTTTTATTGGACTAGATTTGATATATAATGCTCTGTTATTAATACTTTCAGGTATACAGCAAAGTGAATCAGTTATACATACGTCTACTCTTTTAGAGTGTTTTCCCATATAGGCCATTACAAATTATTGAGTAGAGTTCTCTGTGCTATACAGTAGGGTCTTGTGTGTGTGTGGTCAGTCACTCAGTCATATTCTGTCCTGTGTGACCCCAAGGACTGCAGCATACCAGGATCCTCTTTCCATGGGAATTTTCTCAGCAGGAATACTGGAGTAGATTGCCATTTCCTGCTCCAGGAGATCTTCCCAATCTAAGGATCGAACCTGCATCTCCTACATTTGCAGGTAGATTCTTTGCCACTGAGGCACCATGGAAGCCCACGGTATGTTCTTATTACTTACCTACTTTGACATATCATAGTATGGAGACAAAACTAGGTCAACTAAAAGGATATTACATTACACTAAAGATAGGCAACATTTTTTTTTATTATTGAAAAACAAAAGTTTAGCCCAAATTGAGATACATTACAAAGATCAGACTAATAAAAATCAGATTTAGTTTATTCTTTCTTTTTCCCCATTCTCTTCCTCACTCATATCCTCCTTTCCTCCTCCTCCATCACCTCCTCATCCTCCTCCTTCTTCTTCTTCTTTATCATCAAGCTGAAAGAAGCTGGGTTGCAGGGCCTGATCTTGGATATAAAGGCCTATTTTTATCCTAGCAATTAATCCCAGAATAAGAAAGAATTTTCACTTTGAAGGACTTACCATAGTTAAAATAAAATGGAGACCAGGCTGGAAAATGCTGAAGGGAAATAAAATTCTTTAAGCCATATCAGGAAAAAGAAAATCTACCTTTTTTATAAACATTAACAAATCTTGGGTTATTTCTTGTGAATACCTCTGATAATCATAAAAGAAATTTAAATAATCTTTCTACAATGTTTTAGGATAATCACTTTTTTGAATTCCCTGTCATTTGGAAATTCTCACTATATTAACTAATCATTGTAAAGGTTAAAAAAAAAATCTTCATTTCACTTTATAAGTCATCATGTAACAGCATACTTCTTAACGTTGTACCAGTTTGGGGTATGCAAAATCCTTTTTTGCAGTTTGTTTGCTAAGTTAAATATTCATATTGAGTAAAGTTCTCTGAATTTTCTTCTAACATCAAGTACAAAATAAACTATGCCAGCAGAAAGGAGCGGCTGAGGTAAGCATGTTTAATTTTCTCTTTTCAATAAGAAAAGACCTTCCAACTTTCCTGCAAAAAAATGACAAAATAGGTGAAAAGAGGAGAGGACCTACAATAATTGTTCAATGTCTTCTTGAAAGCACACAGGGAGTGGAAAAACTCTAATTGTCCATGTTATTTTTATTTAAATGAATATTCTCTCATGTATGTGTAATGATGGACAAACCACAAGACAGAAAGACTTTTATGACACTATTGTGCTATTACTAATGCAAGATTATACTACATTTATAGAAATGGAAATAATCTTTATAAACTGAGAATTGACATGACTTAATTCAGTTTTGTTTTAACATTCTCTTTATTTTGAAATTTGTTAATATATTAAGAAATATGCTCAGGATGGATTCAATTTCCTTACAGTTATTCACTTCTATTTCAACTAAGTAAATTTCTGAAAGTGAAAGCTTTACTCAAGTACTATAATAAATCTGCCTGAATTTTAATTTGTGGGGTAAACATACACACTATTTCATAAGAATTTATTTCCTTCAAAGTAATACAAGTTGAGAGACAAAGTTGTGGCATTTTGTGAACCAAAAACAATTGATCATTCAGAATATTTATGGAATTAAGTTATTTTTCTCTTTGCATTTTGGTTACTAAATCTTATTAATTAAAATAAATAAATAAAATACAAATGAATAAAATATAGATATATTAATGACTTTAGAATAAAATAAAATTCACTTGCACCCAAAATATTGCTGAATAGAGGTTAAAAATCATTAAATAATTCCAGGTGAATTTAAAATATACATTTTGTCTTTTATAACCACATTTAATGTCATTTTTCATTTTACTGGTAAAAGAGAAAGCTTAAGTAGCATAAAATGTGTTAATTCAGTGCTATGTAAAAGAATTTGTTGCATTAAAAAAAAACTTAGTTGGAAAAGAAATGGAAACAAATTAAGTAATTAAGTAAATCTTTATAAAACTGAAGCCAGAGTTGAGAGTGGATTTGAATTTACCTTATACATTTTCTATACATGATTTCAGTGAAACATGCAGCATTCATTATCTTTAAAATAATATAAGTGAGGGCAAAAGTGCAAGAAACTGGGACTGACCATGGGACTGGTAGAATGAAAAAAAAAAAAAAAGTCGAGAAATTTTTATTATTGTTTAGTTGCTAACTCATGTCAAATTTGTTGGGAACACCATGGAATGTAGCTTTCCATGCTCCTCTGTCCATGGGATTTCCCAGGCAAGAATACTGGAGTGGGTTGCCATTTCCTTCTCCAGGGGATCTTCCCGACCTAGAGACTGAATCTAGGTCTNATATATATATATATATATATAAATCTGCTTACTTGGTAACCTTTGGTAAGCCATAAGTCTTTTCAACTGTTAGATAGAGGAAAACATTTCTTACTTTTCTTAATCAAAATCAAAAATGTTTTCCAATAAGAGCTTCTAATCAGCATGAATAATTTTAAGCTTGAATAATTTAAGCATGAATAAATTTAAGCTTATATTATTATAAAATAATTTCAAGCTTGGTGCAAAGAAAATTCAGAGTTTTCAATTCTTGAAATCTTATTATGGATAGCTGTACAAATCTTTATGAATTTTATAATAGTCAGGAGTACATCAAATAGTTCTATTGCTTTATGGAACACACATTGAGACAGAGAAAACTTTATACTATTAAAACTTTTATTGGACTAGATTTGATATATAATGCTCTGTTATTAATACTTTCAGGTATACAGCAAAGTGAATCAGTTATACATACGTCTACTCTTTTAGAGTGTTTTCCCATATAGGCCATTACAAATTATTGAGTAGAGTTCTCTGTGCTATACAGTAGGGTCTTGTGTGTGTGTGGTCAGTCACTCAGTCATATTCTGTCCTGTGTGACCCCAAGGACTGCAGCATACCAGGATCCTCTTTCCATGGGAATTTTCTCAGCAGGAATACTGGAGTAGATTGCCATTTCCTGCTCCAGGAGATCTTCCCAATCTAAGGATCGAACCTGCATCTCCTACATTTGCAGGTAGATTCTTTGCCACTGAGGCACCATGGAAGCCCACGGTATGTTCTTATTACTTACCTACTTTGACATATCATAGTATGGAGACAAAACTAGGTCAACTAAAAGGATATTACATTACACTAAAGATAGGCAACATTTTTTTTTATTATTGAAAAACAAAAGTTTAGCCCAAATTGAGATACATTACAAAGATCAGACTAATAAAAATCAGATTTAGTTTATTCTTTCTTTTTCCCCATTCTCTTCCTCACTCATATCCTCCTTTCCTCCTCTTCCATCACCTCCTCATCCTCCTCCTTCTTCTTCTTCTTTATCATCAAGCTGAAAGAAGCTGGGTTGCAGGGCCTGATCTTGGATATAAAGGCCTATTTTTATCCTAGCAATTAATCCCAGAATAAGAAAGAATTTTCACTTTGAAGGACTTACCATAGTTAAAATAAAATGGAGACCAGGCTGGAAAATGCTGAAGGGAAATAAAATTCTTTAAGCCATATCAGGAAAAAGAAAATCTACCTTTTTTATAAACATTAACAAATCTTGGGTTATTTCTTGTGAATACCTCTGATAATCATAAAAGAAATTTAAATAATCTTTCTACAATGTTTTAGGATAATCACTTTTTTGAATTCCCTGTCATTTGGAAATTCTCACTATATTAACTAATCATTGTAAAGGTTAAAAAAAAAATCTTCATTTCACTTTATAAGTCATCATGTAACAGCATACTTCTTAACGTTGTACCAGTTTGGGGTATGCAAAATCCTTTTTTGCAGTTTGTTTGCTAAGTTAAATATTCATATTGAGTAAAGTTCTCTGAATTTTCTTCTAACATCAAGTACAAAATAAACTATGCCAGCAGAAAGGAGCGGCTGAGGTAAGCATGTTTAATTTTCTCTTTTCAATAAGAAAAGACCTTCCAACTTTCCTGCAAAAAAATGACAAAATAGGTGAAAAGAGGAGAGGACCTACAATAATTGTTCAATGTCTTCTTGAAAGCACACAGGGAGTGGAAAAACTCTAATTGTCCATGTTATTTTTATTTAAATGAATATTCTCTCATGTATGTGTAATGATGGACAAACCACAAGACAGAAAGACTTTTATGACACTATTGTGCTATTACTAATGCAAGATTATACTACATTTATAGAAATGGAAATAATCTTTATAAACTGAGAATTGACATGACTTAATTCAGTTTTGTTTTAACATTCTCTTTATTTTGAAATTTGTTAATATATTAAGAAATATGCTCAGGATGGATTCAATTTCCTTACAGTTATTCACTTCTATTTCAACTAAGTAAATTTCTGAAAGTGAAAGCTTTACTCAAGTACTATAATAAATCTGCCTGAATTTTAATTTGTGGGGTAAACATACACACTATTTCATAAGAATTTATTTCCTTCNATGTGTATAAGAGACAGTCCTTACAGTTATTCACTTCTATTTCAACTAAGTAAATTTCTGAAAGTGAAAGCTTTACTCAAGTACTATAATAAATCTGCCTGAATTTTAATTTGTGGGGTAAACATACACACTATTTCATAAGAATTTATTTCCTTCAAAGTAATACAAGTTGAGAGACAAAGTTGTGGCATTTTGTGAACCAAAAACAATTGATCATTCAGAATATTTATGGAATTAAGTTATTTTTCTCTTTGCATTTTGGTTACTAAATCTTATTAATTAAAATAAATAAATAAAATACAAATGAATAAAATATAGATATATTAATGACTTTAGAATAAAATAAAATTCACTTGCACCCAAAATATTGCTGAATAGAGGTTAAAAATCATTAAATAATTCCAGGTGAATTTAAAATATACATTTTGTCTTTTATAACCACATTTAATGTCATTTTTCATTTTACTGGTAAAAGAGAAAGCTTAAGTAGCATAAAATGTGTTAATTCAGTGCTATGTAAAAGAATTTGTTGCATTAAAAAAAAACTTAGTTGGAAAAGAAATGGAAACAAATTAAGTAATTAAGTAAATCTTTATAAAACTGAAGCCAGAGTTGAGAGTGGATTTGAATTTACCTTATACATTTTCTATACATGATTTCAGTGAAACATGCAGCATTCATTATCTTTAAAATAATATAAGTGAGGGCAAAAGTGCAAGAAACTGGGACTGACCATGGGACTGGTAGAATGAAAAAAAAAAAAAAAAGTCTTGAGAAATTTTTATTATTGTTTAGTTGCTAACTCATGTCAAATTTGTTGGGAACACCATGGAATGTAGCTTTCCATGCTCCTCTGTCCATGGGATTTCCCAGGCAAGAATACTGGAGTGGGTTGCCATTTCCTTCTCCAGGGGATCTTCCCGACCTAGAGACTGAATCTAGGTCTCATGCATTGGCAGGGGGGATCTTTACCTCTGAGCTACCAGGGAAGCTTTTGGGTGCCTGTAAAGAGATGATCAGTAATTTTAAATTAAAATGTATTTCAAAGGGTCCTATCCATTTTTTTTCCTAAGTTCCTACACAGAAGCTAGCAACTAACACTCTTCTCTTTCTGGCACTGATCAATTATTCAAGCTTTATTCATGTTCCAGGACATTTGTTTAAAAAAAAAAGGAAATATTTTTCCCACGTTAATGCATTCTACACACATTGGTTATCAATGCCAACTATAAAGTCTCAGTCAGATCACCTCTACTCCCTGAAATATATGAGGAGTTTGAGTTTTCTGTAAAGAATAAACAGGAAATCAAGAATGTTGGCTTTCATTTTTACTCCCAGTATGCCTGGATGATTATAAAGTTCAGAATACTACAATTATGAAGTCAAAAAAGTGTATGACACCAGAAGAATAAGATTCTGGGCAAATGTCCTTTATGGGCAGAGAACGCAGTGGGTAGAAGAAGGTTGACAGTCTGCATACACTCCTGTAGGAATTATGCACCAAACTGAATCATGAGGGGAACAGATCTTCAATAATCTAAACCCCTGGAGAGTATACTCAAAACACATTTTTATTTTATTTTTATTTTTAATACTTTATTCTACTTTACAATACTGTATTGGTTTTGCCATACAGTGACATGAATCAGCCACAGGTGTACACGATCTCCCCATGCCAAAGCCCCCTCCCACCTCCCACCCCACATCATCTCCCCGGATCATCCCGTACACCAGCCCCAAGCATCCTGTATCCTGTATTGAACATAGACTGGCGCTTCCTTTCTTATATGACAGTATACATGTTTCAGTGCCATTCTCCCAAATCATCCCACCCTCTCCCTCTCCCTCAGAGGCCAAAAGTCCGTTCTATACCTCTGTGTCTCTTTTGTTGTCTCACATACAGGGTCATCATTACTATCTTTCTAAATTCCATATATATGTGTCAGTATACTGTATTGGTGTTTTCCTTTCTGGCTTACTTCATTCCGTATAATCGGCTCCAATTTCATCCATTTCATTAGAACTGAGTCAAATTTATTCTTTTTAAGGGCTGAGTAATACTGCATTGTGTATATGTACCACAGCTTTCTTATCCATTCATCTGCTGATGGACATCTAGGTTGTTTCCATGTCCTGGCAATTATAAACAATG
>SJYW01004191.1:463440-479791 GCA_006410735.1 Raphicerus campestris
GAGAAATTTTTATTATTGTTTAGTTGCTAACTCATGTCAAATTTGTTGGGAACACCATGGAATGTAGCTTTCCATGCTCCTCTGTCCATGGGATTTCCCAGGCAAGAATACTGGAGTGGGTTGCCATTTCCTTCTCCAGGGGATCTTCCCGACCTAGAGACTGAATCTAGGTCTCATGCATTGGCAGGGGGGATCTTTACCTCTGAGCTACCAGGGAAGCTTTTGGGTGCCTGTAAAGAGATGATCAGTAATTTTAAATTAAAATGTATTTCAAAGGGTCCTATCCATTTTTTTTCCTAAGTTCCTACACAGAAGCTAGCAACTAACACTCTTCTCTTTCTGGCACTGATCAATTATTCAAGCTTTATTCATGTTCCAGGACATTTGTTTAAAAAAAAAAGGAAATATTTTTCCCACGTTAATGCATTCTACACACATTGGTTATCAATGCCAACTATAAAGTCTCAGTCAGATCACCTCTACTCCCTGAAATATATGAGGAGTTTGAGTTTTCTGTAAAGAATAAACAGGAAATCAAGAATGTTGGCTTTCATTTTTACTCCCAGTATGCCTGGATGATTATAAAGTTCAGAATACTACAATTATGAAGTCAAAAAAGTGTATGACACCAGAAGAATAAGATTCTGGGCAAATGTCCTTTATGGGCAGAGAACGCAGTGGGTAGAAGAAGGTTGACAGTCTGCATACACTCCTGTAGGAATTATGCACCAAACTGAATCATGAGGGGAACAGATCTTCAATAATCTAAACCCCTGGAGAGTATACTCAAAACACATTTTTATTTTATTTTTATTTTTAATACTTTATTCTACTTTACAATACTGTATTGGTTTTGCCATACAGTGACATGAATCAGCCACAGGTGTACACGATCTCCCCATGCCAAAGCCCCCTCCCACCTCCCACCCCACATCATCTCCCCGGATCATCCCGTACACCAGCCCCAAGCATCCTGTATCCTGTATTGAACATAGACTGGCGCTTCCTTTCTTATATGACAGTATACATGTTTCAGTGCCATTCTCCCAAATCATCCCACCCTCTCCCTCTCCCTCAGAGGCCAAAAGTCCGTTCTATACCTCTGTGTCTCTTTTGTTGTCTCACATACAGGGTCATCATTACTATCTTTCTAAATTCCATATATATGTGTCAGTATACTGTATTGGTGTTTTCCTTTCTGGCTTACTTCATTCCGTATAATCGGCTCCAATTTCATCCATTTCATTAGAACTGAGTCAAATTTATTCTTTTTAAGGGCTGAGTAATACTGCATTGTGTATATGTACCACAGCTTTCTTATCCATTCATCTGCTGATGGACATCTAGGTTGTTTCCATGTCCTGGCAATTATAAACAATGCTGAAATGAACATTGGGGTGCATGTGTCTCTTTCAATTCTGGTTTCCTCAGTGTGTATGCCCAGCAGTGGGATTGCTGGGTCATAATACATAACTCAAATGCTTATTCTCTTATGACTTCATAGTTTATCTGATGGAAAAATCTTGGCCAAACTTTCCATTCTTTTTGCCAAATTAAAACTAGATAAATATATAACTCCACCTACAATTACATCTTTTTCTGCATGTGATTTTATCAATGTGAAATGATTAACAAGGTCAAATGACAATGATTCAGCTTTAATCAAAATGTTTTTATATTGATCAAACTCTCATCTTGTCCTTGATTTACCTAAAGTTCACAACCTTTGGTAGTTTAGCTGCTAAGTTGTATCTGACTCTTGTGACCCAGTGGTCTGTAGCCCACCAGGCTCCTCTGTCCATAGGACTCCCCAGGCAAGATTACTGGAGTGGGTTGCCATTTCCTTCTCAGGGGATCTTACTGACCCTAGGATTGAACCTGCGTCTTCTGCATTGGCAGGCATATTCTTTACCAACTGAGCCATCAGAGGAGCTCATTGCAACCCTAAGGATGCACAGCATTCTATATTTCTCTTAGCTTTTTTATTTTTCCTTCTACTTACATATGGCTTCCCTGGTGGCTCAGAGGATAAAGCAACTGCCTGCAGTGCAGGAGGCCCGGGCTCAATCCCTGGGTTGGGAAGATCCCCTGGAGAAGGAAATGGCAACCCACTCCAGTATTATTGCCTGGAGAATCCAATGGACAGAGGAGCCTGGTGGGCTACAGTCCACAGGGTCGCAAAGAGTCAGACACGACTGAGTGACTTCACTTTCACTTTTCTACTTACATAAGACCCAAATAGATTCTGCTTGTTCTCCTGATGATGATCCTGAGCCTGATACTAGCCCAATGGTGCAGCCATGTGTTCTCTGGAAACCCCATGTACACAAGAGTGGCTACACTGCTGGTACTCATCATGAACATCATAGCCATCATTTGGAGGCAGCTCCAGAGCCCCTCTCATCATTTCAAGGTCCCTGCTTTCCTGTCCTCCTACTAGTGAGCATCTTTGTGAAAGTTCATGATGCAAATGACCTAGGCCAAATTTGGTATCTGGCATGCAATTGGATTTATCATATACTTTGAATATGGGATCTGACACAGCTTGGTGGAGAAAAATAACCACAGTCACCAAACTCCACCTCCTAGACTTTGGACAAAAACCTCCCTAGGGCTGCATCACCTTAACCACAGGAAATAGATGCTGCATGGGATTCCTCCATGCACTGCACATATCTTTTGGGTCAAGTGGCACTGTAAGGCTCTATGGACTGTGAAGTTGGGATGCATTTACAGCCCTGTATACTCATTACTAGTTGACAAAATGACTTATATGCTGTGTAATTTGCAAGTAAACTTGATTTCAAAGATTGATAGATATATACAGAAAAGTGCATACTTCATATCTGGGCATCAATATATAGTTTCACAGACAGTACAAGGTAAGCAGAAACCAGTGAAAAAAGAAGATAACAACCTGCATGTAAAAAAGAAAAAGAAAAACAGATGCCTTTGGAGCTGTGTGACTTTAATAAGTCATACTGCCTCTCTGAGCTTCACTTTCTTAACTTTTAAGATGTGAAAACAGACCTTCATCTAGATCTTAAAGCTATGAAAACAAAGAATGTGTGGAAATGAAAGAGGGATATGCAAGCATTGGCATAGAAAATATAATATGGAAAATATACACTAGGCACCAGCAATAAACAAAATAATAACACTTTCTCTGTTGTTTTACAATGTTTGTTAAAAGCACAGGGTTTTTTTTTAAAAGCTGGATCATATTTTTATTTACAAGTTGAGATAATGAAAGCACTAGACTGAAAGAGCAAAAGAGCAGCTACATGAAAGGACAGAAGATATGTTTAGTGAAATATGTCAGGCTGAGAAAGATATACACTGCATGATATCACTTATATGCAGACTCTGAGAAATAATACAAATAAAGGTATATGTAAAACGGAAACAGACTCACAGGTATAGAGAACAAATTTGCAGTTACAAAAGAGGAGAGGGAACAGGAGGGGAGAGGGGACAGTTAGGGATATCCGATTAACAAACTACTACATGAAAAACAGTGACAGACTTTGTGTTTTGGGCTCAAAATCACTGCAGATGGTGACTGCAGCCATGAAATTAAAAGATGTTTGCTCCTTGGAAGGAAAGTTATGACCAACCTAGACAGCACATTAAAATGCAGAGACATTACTTTGTCAACAAAAGTCTGTCTAGTCAAGGCTATGGCTTTTCCAGTAGTCATGTATGGATGTGAGAGTTGGACTATAAAGAAAGCTGAGCACCAAAGAATTGATGCTTTTGAACTGTGGTGTTGGAGAAGACTCTTTCCTGAGAGTTCCTTGGATTGCAAGGAGATCCAACCAGTCCATCCGAAAGGAAATCAGTCCTGAATATTCAATGGAAGGACTGATGCTGAAACTGAAACTCCACTACTTTGGCCACCTGATGCGAAAAATTGACTCACTGGAAAAGACCCTGATGCTGGGAAAGATTGAAGGCGAGAAGAGAAGGAGACGGCAGAGGATGAGATGGCTAGATGGCATCACCAACTCAATGGACACAAGTTTGAGTAAATTCCGGAAGTTGGTGATGGACAGGGAGTCTGGGCATGCTGCAGTCCGTGAGGTCACAAAGAGTCAGACACGACTGAATGACTGAACTGAACTGACATAAAAAATAAATAAGCATCAAGGTTACATATTGTATAGCATGGGGAATTATACTTATTTTCTTGTAATAACCTATAATGGACTATAATTTGTAAAAATACTGAATCATTATGTTGTACACCAAAAACTAAGACAGTATTATGTCAGCTGTACTTGAATTTTAAAAAGAAGAACAAAAGAGAAATCTAGGTATTCTCCTCTGATATATTAAGCTGGACAATAAAATACACACCATGTTACTATGATTTTAAATATCCTCCTCCTCTCTCTTGATTAAAAAATAAAAAATAAAACCAAATTGTAGTAATACTTGTAACAGAAATAAGCCTTGACACCTTTAAAAAATAAGCCTTTCCACCAAATGTCAAGGATATTGTGATGAAATGATTTTTACATGAAATGAAATACCAAAAGCTTTGTATTTCTCAAGAGACTGGAACATTTCTAGGAGAGACAGACTTACATACACACACATATACACACACACAAACATGAAATCATTAATCAGGAGTGTTTGTACCTCCAAATAATAGGTGTTAGTTTCTAAAATACTTCAGCTGCACATTTCCATGTTGAAGTAATTCTATATGTTATGTAGTCCTTAGAGAAATAAAGAAATGGGAAACAAAGTCAGCCTGGAGAGGGGAAATGTCTGGACTATTCTTCTAAGATGCTAATTGTTTCATACTAGCTGAAATGCCCATTTGATACTTAAGCAAATTAATATTACTCCCATTAATCTTTTTGAAAATTGTTTTCCTTCTTTAAATAATTTTTTTTACATTAACTTCTTCTTAGTATTTTCTTCATGACTTTGGGAAAGTCACTGAACAGCTACCTGCCTGTATCATCATTTATAACAATCTTCATTCATTTGTTTCCGTAAAACATATCTACTGCTTGCCTTTTACATACAAAGCAAATGGCTTACTGGTACGTNTTTCTTCATGACTTTGGGAAAATCACGGAACAGCTACCTGCCTGTATCATCATTTATAACAATCTTCATTCATTTGTTTCCGTAAAACATATCTACTGCTTGCCTTTTACATACAAAGCAAATGGCTTACTGGTACGTCAGATAGGGTGACAAATTTAGACATAAGCCACATTGGAATTATTATCTTTAGAGAGAGAGGAAAATGACATGTATATAAATAATGTGTTCTCAGTGTTATATAAAGAACTATTATACAGGGTTGAAAGTGAAAAATGTCATAAAGGAGTTCAGATAAAGTGCAATGTAAGTTCAGAGCAAGGCAGTATTATTTACCCTAGAGATAAATGGAAGGATTTTGGATAACTTAAAATTTCATCTGGGCAGAAGAGCACAGGCTGAATTTGAAAATACAGAAATAAGAAAGAAGCATATACCAGGCAGAGGTAGACATCCATCAAGGTGTTCAGTTTTCCAGGAATTTAAGAAGAAAACAACCCCCAAAATATAGCAATAATGAAATTTGGACCAAAACTGCAAGAAGTGTTGATTTTCAGTGTTATCCATTCAGATTTAATAAGATCCTGAAATTTTGGGGGGCAGAGACAGAAGAAATTACTCTTTTAGAGATATTAAATGTGTTATTATATATATATAATATTTACATATTTGTACACATATTTTTTATATGTGACAGATTATATCTCTATATTTTGTTGTTTAGTCACTAAGTCATGTTGGACTCTTTTGCCACCCCATGGACAGTAGCCCTCCAGGCTCTTCTGTCCATGGGATTTCTCAGATAAGAAAGAATGGGTTGCCATTTCCTCTCCAGGGAATCTTTCTGATTCAGGGATTGAACCTTCATCTTTTGCATTGCAGGCAGAATCTTTACCACTTAGCTACCTGGGAAACCCATATATGTATGCATATTTACATATGTGTACACACACACACATACTTTATATATGCATTATATATATATATATAACAGAGTTAATCTTTCTAAAAATGCATCTGTATGGGTGTGTGTGTATATATATTTCTCTGTGTTTGCATATATATATACACACACACACATATGAATTCACTTCAGTTCAGTTCAGTCATTCAGTCATGTCCAACTCTTTGTGACCCCATGGACTGCAGCACACCAGAGCTCCCTTTCCATCACCAGCTCCCGGACTTTATTCAAACTCATGTCCATTGTGTCAGTGACGCTATACAACCTCTAATTTTCTGTTGTCCCCTTCTTCCGCTGTGATCAGTCTTTCCCAGCATCAAGTCTTTTCCAATGAGTGAGCTCTTCACATTAAGGTAGCCAAAGTATTGGAGTTTCAGCTTCAGCATCAGTCTTTCCAATGAATATTCAGGACTGATTTCCTTTCGGATAGACTGACTGGATCTCCTTGCAGTCCAAGGGATTCTCAAGAGTCTTCTCCAACACCACAACTCAAAAACATCAATTCTTCAGCGCTCAGGTATTTTTATAGTCCAATTTTCACATTAATATATGACTACTGGAAAAACCATAGCCTTGACTAGACAGACCTTTGTTGGCAAAATAATATCTCTACTTTTTAATATGCTGTCTAGGTTGGTCATAACTTTCCTTCCAAGAAGCAAGCATCTTTTAATTTCACGGCTGCAGTGATTTTGGAGACCCCCTCCCCCCCCCGAAAATAAAGTCTGTCACTGTTTTCACTATTTCCTCATTTATTTGCCATGAAGTGGTAGACCAGATGCCATGATATTAGTTTTCTNTTGATAGGATGAAAAGAAAAACAAATAGTGTGTCTAATAAGCTAAAGTAGATGAAACAAGCTAACAGGAACAGTTTTTGCAAGGCATGTTCTTACTGCTGCAAATGGTCCCACCTCTAATGTGTCTTTAGTCATTTTCAAAGAGGCCAAACCCTCTATTCCAACCTAAAGATGATTAGAATTCTATGGTTATGAAGTTTTTCAACTTTGGAGCACTTAACATTTTAAAGTAGCATCTGTTCACTCAGATAGAATAGGTTCTGAAGTGCAAACTAATACCTTTTAGTAATCAAGAGTGTGGATGTTTGATTAACTTTGTGAAAGTTAATTCCCCTCTCCTTTAAATTTAAATGTTCTACCCTTCTAATATGTGGCTGACATTGCCCTTTTGAAAGACCCCTTTGGGAACTGATTGTGTCTATAATTCATGCAATAGGAACAACTTGTTGTCAATTGACTGACAAGATACTGTCAGATGGGTCATTTTGTGACACCTTTGAACTTAATTGGTACAAATTGTCAAAATCTTAGAGATGCTTCTGAATATACAAGGTTATTGATCCAAGCCATCAAACCAAGTTACATCAAGAAGAGATGCACCATAAAATCTAACTTCTTGAAAATCATTATAGACTCATGAATGGACTCTTGTAAAACTGGAGAGATTGTTCAGCCCCAATGCCCCCTTTGTATATATCCCTTTTCTAAATTATACACATACACATACTGATTTGAGCATGTGGACATGATGCGTTGTGCCTAGCTTTTCTTAAGAGAGAGACTGAAATTTGGGCCAACTGACTTAGGAAGCCAAGCTATGGCAGCTGACTGCTTTAGCAAAGATATGTAGAGATGCCACAGTGGCAAATGGCGCTGAAAGGCATGAGAAAAGTGGGACAGGAAAAGTGCTGGGCAACACACAGGATGATTGATGGCATGCCTCTTTTGCTGGGTGCCATCTGTTGAAGAGTACAAGGAAATAAATGGATAGAGTGTAATCTTTAAATAGCTTGTTACTTTTATGAAATCAATCAATGTAATAGAACTTAAAATGTACATGTCTACTTGCCCTCCCAGATTCCAGCCCTTTTCTTCTCCTGTCAAAAATATTTTTCATAAGTGAAAAGAGGTCTGTTGCCATATGTGCTTTAATATGATAATTTTTAAAGCTTATATTTTCTTTTCCTTACCAAGTCAAGAAGAAGAAAAAAAATTCAATTGCATAGATTCTATTTCAAAAGTCACTTGAGAAAAGATTTCTAGAAGAAGTTATTTCCCCTTTTGCAGTTGATTATTTCATTCACTTACACTCTCTGGTGTTCAAAGCTGTAACTTTAACTTATAGTAGAAAAATGAATAGTCAAAATAGACTAATAACACTGTGCATTTTAGACACCAGAATTGTAAAAAAGCTTGATTGTACCTGTCATTGATGAGCCCTTAATTTGAGTAAGATTTCTTAATAACTTACATGTTTATTAAAACCTGCTTTAATTCCCAACCCTTGCAACCCATCTCTTCTCTCTGCCTAAGTCTCCTAGAGAAAATTAAAGGATTTTATATGTATATCAACATCCATTGTTTAAAAGTCCTAAAGTCATTTNTTTCTTAATAACTTACATGTTTATTAAAACCTGCTTTAATTCCCAACCCTTGCAACCCATCTCTTCTCTCTGCCTAAGTCTCCTAGAGAAAATTAAAGGATTTTATATGTATATCAACATCCATTGTTTAAAAGTCCTAAAGTCATTTGAATTAACATGAGAGTATTTTTCAGTGAAATGTCACCAATGCTTTCTATACTGAATACAGTGGAGAAGTCTCATATATTGATGGTAATGTCCAGCTTATATTTTACACAAAAATATACATCATTATTGATAAAAGGAAATATGTCTACATTTCCATAAAGAATTTACATAAATCTCCAGAGCAATAGGACTTTAAAATAGCCTATGAATTTTTTTCTCTTGCAAGTCAAGCTCCTACAATGAATTTAAAATAAGATAGGTTAGATCTGTGCTATAAAATGAAAACTCACATATTTTCAACTGCATGTGTTAGAAAACAGATGGGAAGATAACATTCTATTCTTTCATTCATTTCTTGAGGCTGTTTACACTGATTTCAAATGTTATTACATATCAACACCAGCATTAAGCCAGGATTTAAGCAGTTAATGTGTAAAGATGAGCTCAGTCCTATCAAAAGAAAATAATTTATTAAATTCAATACAATTTACAGTGATTATAGGTCTTTGTTGTAAAGCAAAATTTCATTAACCAGATATTTATTTAGAGAGAAAAAATGCTGTAACATCTTTAATGAAGTTTCAAAGGTACTGCTTTGGGCCTTGAAATAATCGGATGGTAACTTCTGTGAATCTGGTTTTTAAAAAAATTTTAGGATCTCTTTGCTTCCTATCCCCAGTGTCTCACCAATGAAATGGAGTTTCTTTTAGCTCAGTCCTAATACTCTTAAAGCACAGAGAAAAAATAAACCATCTGAAATAAGAATTTAGTTATTTCTCCTTCTCTGTCTGATTTACTTAACTTAGTATGACACTCTCTAGGGCCATCCATGTTGCTGCAAATGACATTATTTCACTTTTTTTAATGGCTGAGTAGTATCCTGTACATATATGTATCACATCTTCTTCATCCATTCCTCTCTTGATGCACAAGGTTATCAACACAAGCCATCAAACTAAGTTACATCAAGAAGAGATGCACCATAAAATCTAACTTCTTGAAAATCATTATAGACTCTAGAGACATATGAACATTTAGGTTGCTTCTGTCTTGACTGTTGCAAACAGTGCTGCAATGAACATTGGGATGCATATATATTCACATCACATTTTTCTCCAAATATATGCCCAGGAGTGGAATTGTAGTGTCAGGTGGTAAGTCTGTTTTTAGTTTATTAAGGAACCTCCATAGTGTTCTCCATAGTGGCCTTACCAATTTACATACCCATTGACAGTGTAGGACAGCTCCATTTTCTCTGCATCTTCTCCAGCATTTATTGTTTGTGGATTTTTTGATGATAGCCATTCTGGCTTGTTTGAGGTGACACCCCATTGTGGTTTTGATTTGCATTTCTCATATAATTAGTGATGTTAAACATCTTTTCATGTGCCTATTGGGCAACTGTTTGTATTCTACGGAAACATGTCTATTAGGTCTACTGCCCATTTTTTGAGTGGGTTGTTTGTTTTGATGCTGTTTAGCATCATGAGCTCTTTGTAAATTTTGGAGGCTAATCCCTTATTGGTCACATCATTTGCAGATATTTTCCCCCAGTCTGTGGGTTGTCTTTTCATTTTGTTTATTGTTTCCTTTGTTGTGCAAAACCTTTTGAGTTTAAGTAGGTCCCATTTATTTTGCTTTTATTTCCAATATTCTGGGAGATAGATCAAAAAATATATTGCTGTGATTTATGTCAGAGTGTTCTGCCTATGTTTTCTGGAGTTTTATAATGTTAGGTCTCACATTTAGGTCTTTAATCAATTTTGAGCTTATTTTTGGATGATTTCTTTTATATGTGGAATCTAAAAAGAAGTGATACAAGTGACCTTACTTACAAAAAGAAACAGACTCACATATTTTGAGAATGAATTTTATGGTTTCTTGAAGGATGGGATAGTTAAGGAGTTTGGGAAGGACATATACACACTGCTATATTTAAAATAAATAACCAAAAATGACCTACTGAATAACACATGGAACTCTACTCAACGTTGTGTGGCAGCCTCGATTGGAGGGAAGTTTGAATGAGAATGGATACCTGTACAGGTATGGCTGAGTCTGTAGACAGTTCACCTGAAATTATCACAAAACTGTTTGTTAACCAGCCATATCCCAATACAAAATACAAAGTTAAAAAGAAATAAGAACTTAGTAAAAAATTATAAACCTAACTAGATACCACCAATCTGAGCAGTCAAAAAATATTTCTTCCTCAAAACTCAGTAATTAAAGTCAGAAAGACTTTTCAAAAGAAATTTAGCATGTGAACAGAAATCAAGTTCAAAGCTAGTTCCTTCTTCTTCTAATATCAGCTAGAGACTTCCAGAACATGATACTGCTTTGATTTACTCCAGCATGTTGGGCTGTGCTGAAATCAAGGCAGTTAATAATACATTAATCCAGGCCTCTCCATCAATTCATTAAATATTTAATATTTATTGAGATCTTACTAGATTCTCTGCTAGGCAATGTGTTAGTATTTGGGCTTACAGCCATAAAAGATACAGTCCATACATACCATTGGAAAGAATTTAAAAAGTAAAGAAATTAAAACATAAAATGTCATTCCAAACACCTGAAAAGCATTTTCCTAATCACTAGCATACTGGCTTGTTACTATTATTATAAATAGACATGTAAGTAAATAATTGTTATTCAAGTGAGAATTGGGATGACGGCCTCATATAGAAAACAAACAAATGTGAGATCAGTTCCAGTGACGTGCATGTGTTTGTGGTTTCACAGCAGGAGTGTTGCTTGAAAGATTTCATGTGTTCCAAATTGCTGAACTGTGTCTGCTTTTTGCTCTAGCCAAAGGAACATGCTGCTTTGGGGCAGGGGTACTAAATGATAGTGGTTGAATTGGAGAAAGCAGTTGAAAAAAGGAGGAAGCAAGAGCAGAGCATAGGAGAAAGAAAGTAGTACAGCTTTCTTACCAAAGTTCAAGGGTGTGGTGGAGGAAGAATATAAAATATATATGGGATTATCCAGTCTTCCCAAGTGGTACTAGAGAACCTGCCTGTAATGCAAGAGCTGCAGAAAATGGAGGTTTGATCCCTGGATCAGGAAGATCCCTGGAGGAGGGCATGGCAACCCACTCCAGTATTCCTGCCTGGAGAATCCTATGGATAGACAAACTTGGTGGGCCACAGTCCACAGTGTCTCAAAGAGTTAGACATGACTGAAAAGACTTGGCCAACACAGGAATATTCACACTGTTACAAACTAATAATGAACACACCTATTAAGCGCAGACAACCACCTGGAACAGCAAAGTTGGAAGAACAGGCGGGTTTTTATCTTGCTATTATCTTGTCCCCTTCTTTAGTACTTGTGGTGTGCATATATATTCTTATGCACATATGTTATTAATCAAAATTTCCTCCACAACCTAATTTTAAGAATGCATATAGGTAGGAAGCATTGATCTCTCCAGTATCATATCATTTGTAAGTGTCTTGAGCAGTGCCACACCATGATTGTGATTTTGTGCTATCAACTCAGGCTGACATTACAGAACAAGGAGGTCAGGAGTGTAAAACAGCTATAAGAACAGACAAGGGTCAGAAGAGAACCACTGATGAGAGAGAGATAAGAAGAACTTCTCTAACAAGATGAGGTAAAATTATGGTAATAAAAAAGAAAAAAATTCAGTTCAGTTCAGCTGCTCAGTCGTGTCCAACTCTTTGCGACCCCATGAATCGCAGAATGCCAGGCCTCCCTGTCCATCATCATCTCCAGGAGTTCACTCAGACTCACATTCATCGAGTCCATGATGCCATCCAGCCATCTCATCCTCTGTCATCCCCTTCTCCTCCTGCCCCCAATCCCTCCCAGCATCAGAGTTTTTCCTAATGAG
Organism: Raphicerus campestris; assembly: GCA_006410735.1. Taxonomy (NCBI): domain Eukaryota; kingdom Metazoa; phylum Chordata; class Mammalia; order Artiodactyla; family Bovidae; genus Raphicerus; species Raphicerus campestris. The sequence goes on from SJYW01004191.1 coordinate 475,878, forward strand.
TCAACACTTTGCATGAGGTGGCCAAAGTACTGGAGTTTCAGCTTTAGCATCATTCCCTCCAAAGAAATTCCAGGGCTGATCTTCAGAATGGACTGGTTGGATCTCCTTGCAGTCCAAGGGACTCTCAAGAGTCTTCTCCAAAACCACAGTTCAAAAGCATCAATTTAGAGCCCTCCAAACACCTAGTAAAATATCTTATGCCTGGTAGATACTCCATAAATATTGATACTTGCTATCATGTGGGTCTCAGTTTTGGTCATAGTTCTTCTACTTGACCTCAATATGCCAACCACATTCTCCACCCAGTTCCCATTGAACATGGGGCCCAGGAACCTTACATCAGGCATAGAAGAAGGGATGTTAAGTAGCAAGTGGGGATATTTCATTGTGGTTTTAATTAACTGATTCTATACTTTGATTAAAATGCTGCATTATATTTTGAAAATATATGAGTACAAGTAAATTATTTTGCAAGTACATTGGAAAAAAATTTAAAGAGCAAAGTTGTGATCATAAGGAAATTGATATTTTTATTTACAAGTAAAATTATTTATGTATCAATAAACATAACATTTAAAATTTTGTGTTAGAAATGAATTCAGATGATAGTGTGCATATACTACATGAAGAAACAAAGCATATTTTAAAATATTTGACAGGATCCAAAGGCAAAGTAAGTTCTTTCCAAAAAGTAAAGCGTAGACATTTTAACAATGTGTCCACAAAAGAAAAGACAACCATAAAAGTGTTTGATATGTGTAACTATAAGGTTTTATAAAGCAGAGACATCACTTTGCAGACAAAGGTCCATCTAGTCAAAGCTATGATATTTCCAGTAGTCATGTACAGATATGAGAGCTGGACCATAAAGAAGGTTGCACACTGAACATTGATGCTGGAGAAGTCTCTAGAAAAATCCCTTGGACAATCAAGGGACAATCTAGGTGATCAAACCAGTCAATCCAAAAGGAAATCAACCCTGAATATGCACTGGAAGGACTGATGCTAAAGCCAAAGCTCCAGTACTTTGGCCACCTGATGCAAAGAGCCAACTCATTGGAAAAGACCCTGATGCCCTTATGCTGGGGAAGATTTAGGGCAGGAGGAGAAGGGAACGACAGAGAATGAGATGGTTGGATGGCATCACTGACGCAATGGTCTTGAGTTTGAGCAAACTCTGGGAGATAGTGAAGGATAGGGAAGCCTTGGACACCAGTCCTTGGGGTCACAAAGAGTGGGACACAACTTAACAACTGAACAACAAAAACAAGGTTTTATGAATAGATGATATCTGCGAACACAGAAAACATTTATTCAAAAGAGTCTAATAACTCAATCTTAAGGCCTATCATTAAGCAAAATGGAGACTAAAGAAGTGCTCTCAAAATGCAAATAGACTTGACTAGTTTAAGGTCCCTCTCTGGAGTCCTATCTTTTAAGACATTAAGAACTGAATTGCAAATAAGATTATTGATTATATTCAGTTCAGTTGCTCAGTCATGTCTGACTCTTTGCGACCCCATAAACCGCAGCACCCCAGGCTTCCTTGTCTGTCACCAACTGCCGGAATTTACCCAGATTCATGTCTATTGAGTTGGTGATGTCATCTGACCATCTCATCCTCTGCCGTCCCCTTCTCCTCCTGCCTGCAATCTTTTCCAGCATCAGGGTCTTTCCAAATGAGTCAGCTCTTTGCATCAGGTGGCCAAAGTATTGGAGTTTCAGCTTCAACATCAGTCCTTTCAATGAACACCCAGGACTGATCTCCTTTAGGATGGAGTGGTTGGATCTCCCTGCAGTCCATGGGACTCTCAATATTACTCATTTAAAACACATGTGTCATTTAAAATAAGTAAGTCTAGATGACCCAAATTAAATCAATCTAATTTCTGTGACACATTCATTTTCTTTCCAGATGTTTCAATTTCCAACTGAATAATTTCTGGCAAGGTAACTGAAACTACTGGTGTTATTTATTTATTTGTTAATTCAGTCCTTTGTATACCTAATCATTAGGGGTTTTATTGCCATATAGTTGAATAATGAATTTTAACAATAACTTTTGGCAAGTTATGTAAAAATACTATGGCATATATATTTGTAAATATATATCATCAGATGCTACTGTAGGACTAATGTTGGAATTGACTAAGAAGCTGTGAGTTCATTGTGCCAGCTGAAGCTAAGAGGACAGGTTTTTATTTCAATTTAAATTATTCTTCTTTAGGCTACCAGTTTTCCTTAGTCAACATTAAACATTTAATTCTCCACACAGTGTAATTCACCAGGATCTTGTAATTGTTTCATCTACCTCCCTCTTTCCCATTTTTCCTAAAAGTTCATTCAAATCTAGATCCTTACAAAGTTGCAAAATGAATCATCTACACTTTGCTGACAGTTCTTTTTGAATTCAATGTGGTGTCATCATTCACAACTGGAAAGCACCACGTGATTACAGGTTGCTACAGAACTCAGAGCTCAGAGTAGTTAATATTCTTAAACCTAACAGGGACATTTAAAAAATATGCTTCTTAACTTTATTTTCACTTACATTTTCACTGGTTGAGGATTATCAGTCGAAGTGAAAGGTGGATTAAGAAGCTACTGTAGGTTCTGATCTGCTTATAGCAAAAACAGTCTGCTTTACATCTGCTTTATAGGAAGAAAGTACTCTGTCCACAAAAATGCTTAGAACATATCAAGGGAAAAAAATCACAATGGACTAGCTTTTCACTTCTTGTTTGCTTGGGGCTCTTGGATTTTCCTGTCTTAATATTTAATAAAATAATTTTCCCACACCCCATAGTTTCACAGTTTCTTGGGAGTTGCTGCTTCTCTTCTTACTGCAGTCAACAGCCACCACTTCTACAGTGACTCTATAGAGGGTCACTCACAGATAATAACACATTCCAAACGCAAAACTGTTGGATTATTCAATCACTTATCTATGAGTGTCTTTTGATAATTTCATGAGGTCTTATGAGTTTCTTAAAAAGATCCTTCAGTTATTCAAAACCATCTCAGGTCTTACTATTAATATCTGTTCAATTCCCCTTGGCTTGAATTTAAGACAACTCTGTCGCTCTTGCTTTTTTTTTTTTTTTTTATAAAGTCTGTTGGGGATAAATACCATGAGAGTTCATAAAATATTTTATGTTTAACGTATTTTGGGATCTCTTCTAGTTTTGAAAGGAAAATTTCAGTTAAAAATATAAAATTACCTTTGATTTCTCACCTTTTATTTGAGAGACTTTGTTTCTGTCCTAAGATTTAGCTTCGTCACTTTTCCTTAACAGAGTAAGCTTTCAATATAAAAACTGCTGATTTATTTCTTATTCCACAATTATTTTTTCTCTTAATATCACATTGCTCAGATTCCCTTTCCTCATTCAATTTACCTGGATTCTTTGAAAATTTGTCAAGCTTTCTGAAGCAAAAGTTTAACTAAGGCTTGCTATGTACAAGATATTATGCTGTGATAGAGGCAGTTTTAGTGACTATGCTTCTTGTTCTTTGCTTTCATGTGAAATAATAACAATGTGAGAGAAGTCAAATCTTTTCATGTGTTGCTTCACCATTTTCTTTTGTCTTTTTCCTGGAAATGAGAGACCCCTCATATCCTCCTAATCTGAATGGTCAAAGACTATAAATACTCTTTCCAATCAAAAACTTTTTTTCTTACAAGAAGACAAGACTTACAGATTAAGGTTAAATATGGAATGTTCTTATAGGTTATAAATATGAGTAACAGATATAGATTTTATTCTCATTTGGCATAAATAAATAGAGTTATAATTCAGAGTTTAACAATTGAATGAAGCAAAATGTTGCAACTGAATTAAAATAAAGGAAGATACTGAAATTCTATCTAATAAAATACTATTTTCATCATCATTTTTAATAAATCTCATGAG